>OX415251.1:61191612-61791612 GCA_948329865.1 Linaria vulgaris | reverse complement strand
TACACATACAAGTTAGCATATGTGATGACAGCAAAAACCTAATGATAATATAAAATAACCGCGCTGGGTAATCCTTAATTATCAAATAGATGTGGTTCATAACACAATTCACGTGATTCGTTGAGAGAAAGTGTGTGAATATGGGAGCTTATACAGGGAAGGGTTTTCGAATTACAAAGACCCTTTAGGTATAAACACAGAGAGATAACTCAGATAAATAAAGAGGAATATATTGCTTTTACGTGAAATATAGGGTACTTATCTCAGCTTGAGTTGGTTTCCAATGTTGATTAGCTTCCTATTTGTAAGATCTCGGGTGTACAAAGTGGGATTTCTCATCTTTCCCTCTTGAATGATAAGTATTGGTGTCTATAAGTATTGCTTCATGGTAGGTGGATCTATTGACAGTGGTTTAATATGAACCACCCGTGAGTAAAGGGGAGTTCATCGCTAATAAAGTTTGACATTCTTTCATGTAACTCGTGACTTTCCCTCAAATGGGGATGTCGGTAGTCTTTCGTCTAGCACGAGCGATCTTTTTTCTGGCCCCGAGGTCGTAACTGGTATATTTTATGAAGGCTATTACGACGGGACCTTTTTTTTAAGGGTAGTCTGGTCTTTTCTCATATGATGTGTATTTATGCATTATAAGATATCCCCTAAGTTAGATGGTTCGTAGTATAGGAAGCATGTGACTTGTTTGTGGTTTCATGGATTAGTGGGCCGAAGAATATTAACACTTTTTGCAGCCGTTTTGTTGTCCACCTCCTCTCATATTGAATGTCCAACTTCAGTAGTGCACGTGTGGGCGACTCAAATGCTCTCTTTGTTAAGTACGCGCAACACATGTCTCTCATCCTACCGAAGATTTTTATCGTAGGGGCAGTCTTTTGCCCTAATTCTCAAACCTTTTTGCTTTATAAAAAGGTGCATGAGTTTTTGATGGCTTCATTGCTGGCGCATGGTGTTTTCACTAGTCTCGAGATTACCCCCTCACTAGACTCTCTCGCACCTTATAGGCTACGAGAAGATCTTTTGGTTCGATAAAAGCCTGCACTTCAATGAACAAGGTTAGGCAATAACAGTTTAATAAGTAAATAAACTAAGGTAAGGATATGAAGTGTTGCGACTGAACTTGACACGGAGTCAAGCTGCCTACGTATCTGTCTAAGAAGAGAGAATCAAGTTGGATGTAGTTGTCCACGAGTGCCTGCACGAGGTTGTCTATGATATATACTGTCTGCCATGTAGGTTATGATTGTGTGTAGATCTTGTGGGTGTGTTGAACGACCCTCAAGGGTCTTCGTCTCGTAGGTGAGGCTCGATTGGCTTGATAGTGGACCCCATATAGAAGAATGTCTCACTTAGAGATCATTTATGTAGCACACATGTGCTTTTAGTGATCGAGCTCTTTAGAGGTATAGGATTTGGGCGTCGAGTGACTTGTACTATGCGATAGTCAAATAATGAGTCAAGGTTCATATTGTTGATGTACTTGTCATATTTTCTTGACGTGCCTCTGTTTGACGTTCTTTACTTGACATGCCTTTGTTTGACATACTTTGTTTGACATGCTTTGTTTGACGTGCCTTTATTTGACGTAGTCTTGTTTTATGTATTTTATTTGACGTGTGTAATGCCCCGTCTCGTCACGTGACTATAATTTTAGATTTTTAATTTAAACATGAGTTTAGGTTTTCTCATTTTAAAATTATTATTGTTTACCTTACAAGTACATATATATCTTTGCATATTGAACTCTGCACATTGAAATGTCACTTTTCAAAGAAAGTTATTTCGGAAATGTTTATTTCTTGAAAGAAAGTTTATGTAAATTGGGTATTTAAACTGTTTAGTTTTATCAAACCAAGTTAACCGCACATTGGTTAATTGCCGTAAATGATTGGAATCGATATGATGAATGGTGTCCCGTTGGGTTGTATTTGGGATTGATTAGACTGAATTCAGTGTTTGGTGTGGGAGTGTAGGAGGTACCGTCGGGTGGCGGCGGGATTGCCAGTAGGACCTTTTGTTCCCATGTGCCTATTCCATCTCTGACATAACAGGAGGACATTGTGTCTTTGTTGGGTCGTAGGATTTTCTTATGTACTATGGCATACATTATGGATTCCAAGGTCGCTCCTTGGACGGGGAGATAAGGAGTATTGTTATGAGGTGATAAGGTTGGCTACATCATCAGCAGAATAACGTAGACACCGATCATTGGAATATGGTTCTGTTCAGATGTAAAAAGGGTTTTTGTTAAATCATGAATGCTTTTGATTCACGATTCTATTGCATGACATATGTATGCGTTAAAGTTCCTTTTATTAGACTGTTTTCAAAAGAAAGTTATGGAAAGAAAATGCTACAATTGCACACACGCATGAACACTCATTGAGATTTTCATCTCAGGTAATATATTTTTCCTTTCCTTTGTTCCAGATTAAGACGATCTAGGTTACTACCATATCTAGAGTATTGAGTAAGTTGAGTTTATTTATTTTTATTAGTTTAGTACTTTCAGTGCATTTGATTCAGATATTTATCAGTTAGACATGTAATAGTTGCTCTGATATTGTTCTGTTTATCTCAAAATTATCGGGCCGTTGCAGTTGATATTAGAGCTTAGGTTAGGGTACCTAGGCTATGCTGGGATAAGTTCTTCGGACCGTGGAACTAGTTGAGGTGATGGTATGTGATCCCATATAGGCGCTAAAGTTGTGATGCATTACTCTCGGGCGACCGACCGATGTGTAATTCCTCACATACTGAGGTTTCTCTTTGCTCAAGTTGTTACGCATTATTGTTGGTTTAATTCTGCATCGTTAGTTTAGGCAGTACAGTATATACAAGTGGTGAACACTTTTAGAGGTTAATTGTAATGGAATTAAAGGTGATAGGTTGCCGGTGATTATTTGAAATTATCTATTTGACTTAGATATAAACAACTGTATATTGACCTAGATATAAACAACTATATGTTGTAGGTAATATTGCTTGGTGGTAAATCATTTTATTAAGTTCATCCCACAATTTAGTTTACCGAGTAAAATAAGGAACAAATAAGCTTGACCATCTTATTTAAATAATTAGCTAAATTTCTGTCTGTTAAATATTTTTAAAGTGATAAGGAGATTACTAGTTTACAAGCATTCTCCAGTACAAATGTTCTGATAAGAACTATGTGTTACTCTAATCATATTCAGCGAATGCAAATGGATAATTTAATGATAAGAGTGAGAAACGAATTCAAATATAACTTAGTAGTTTCACAAGTTGGAGAACATATAAAAATAACTAAAATGAGTCTTATGAAATTGCAGTAAATGTGACCACGAAATAAGGTACACAAATGAGTCAATTACTTGAAAAGGACAAATTCAATAGTTTTGCAAAATTCATACATAAGAAATTGTTTTTGATCTATGTAGTATGAATTCAGATATGACTCTTTAACTTATAATTATCTAATTAAAACGGAACCTCTATGCATATATTACACGATTGGCTTTCAACATTTATCACTTCTTCTTTCCTTATATTATAGTAATTTATAAAATTTATAACTTTTTGGCCAAAAGAGAAAATGTTCTTGTATTTCACTGCAAGTATAGTGGAGTACTAGTATTTAAGTAGCATGATTATGGTGAAAGCTCAATAGAACTACAGACTTGAGTGCATCTTGTTGAAACTTATAGTAAATTAGTTAGTATTCAGTGGAGTAGCGTCATGCCATACCTTAAACAAGAATTTAGGATAGAAAATTAATCATAAGTAAAACAACAAGGAAGGGTACCACCTACTGCACTATTCGAATGGAATTGAATATCTTTTTAACACTAGAGTTAATGTAAATGTGTATTGATTCATATCATTATTAGATTGAAATAGAGCTAATTGAACTTGCTACGGTTAGAATCAGGAATTAGAAAATAAATTATAGTCGCATTTGCTGATGATTCTCTTGACCTCTTAGGTGCTTACAACTACACGTCGTTGAGTAATTGCTTCATATCCCTTTATAGTCGTGTTCCAGGTGTGTGTTCCTAAACTGTATTATTTTTAAAACTGGAAGGAATGCGTGCATGTATATCTATACCTATATATATATATATATATATATATATATATATATTCATGAATCTCTGCATATTGAACTCTGCACATTGAACTGTCACTTTTCAAAGAAAGTTGTTTCGGAAATGTTTATTTCTTGAAAGAAAGTTTTATGTAAATTGGGTATTTAAACTGTTTAGTTTTATCAAACTAAGTTAATCGCACATTGGTTAATTGCCGTAAATGATTGGAATCGATATGATGAATGGTGTCCCATTGGGTTGTATTTGGGATTGATTAGACTGAATCCGGTGTTTGGCATGGGAGTGTAGGAGGTACCGTCGGGCAGCGGCGGGCTTGCCAGTAGGACCTTTTGTTCCCATGTGCCTATTCCATCTCTGACATAACAGGAGGACGTTGTGTCTTTGTTGGATCGTAGGATTTTCTTATGCACTATGGCATACATTATGGATCCCAAGGTCGCTTCTTGGACGGGGAGATAAGGAGTACTGTTATGAGTTAAACCGGGCCGAAACAAGTTGGAAAGAACTGAACCGGACTAGATTTGGTCTGACCGGGCGTTTACTAGACCAGTAGGTGACTGGGTCGAATCTAGATCGGGTCAACAAGTCGGATCCGGATATGGATCCTTCTTCTTCACCCGCTTTTGAGTTTGGCCTACTTAACTCGTCGTTAACTCGGTTGGCGTGAAACGACGCTTTTCGTTGATCGAAAAATTCCAAAAAATATATTTACGGAATCCTCAAAACACGAGCTTCGCAACGGTAGTAACAAAACCCGATTTCGGGACGAATTTTTTTTTTACGTCGAATCAACCTCGAACACCACTCTCCGGCGATCGAAATTCTTCGAAAACTATATTTTCGAAATCGTCAAAACGAGAGCTTCGCAACTATGATAAGAAATCATAGTTTTGGAAGAAAAATCTCAGACCAAATTTTACCGAATGCTTCAAGAATCGCTAAACAAACTCTGATACCAGTTGTTGGGGTTGAAAAATTCTTCATTCAATGCTAGAACGAATTACAATAGGAGGAGCAACTCTCACATTGACTATTACCAAAAACAAACTCTCGAAACTCTCACGATTTGCGCAAAGGCTTTTTTTCACTATATATTTTTGTTCTTTCTCTCGTTCTTATTTTCTCTCCATCTTTGCAGTTTTGTTTATAGGAGGAAGAAATTGGTGAGATGTCTAAGTGGGAGCTTTAATATCGTGGTGTGATGTGTCGGGGGATGACCATGTCATTCAAGGTTGGCGGGCTGGACTTCTTTGCACACTTAACACTATTGCCTCATACTGACAACCAAATGGGTGATGGCAGCTTTGCCAAAGAAGTCCCATCCACTAGCAAGATTCCTAACGACACTGCTCCACCCGTTAATGAGTCCCCACATGCAAAAATTGGGCCTCCTACTACTACTCAAAATTTCCCACCTCCTTCGTCTTCCAGGTTGACACCAAGCCAATTTGTACTCTGCACTAGGCAGTTCAGAGGCAGCGAACTGTAAGTAGTGGTGCGCAACTGAATTAGCACTTAACACTTGTAGGCGACCAATAAAGCCATATTAAAGATTGCATTGCAACCTTGTATGCTCTTTGTTTTGAGCCGATAGAACTCTTCTTTCGTGCCATTGGAGCTTGAAAGATAAATCGAATTGGTTGTTCTTCAAGAGCTTAAATGAAGAGGATCATTGTACTTGGGTGATGCGCTTGGGGAATGAGGATGGCATGGCTAATATGTGTATTTAAGACTACGGATTGGCCATTGGGGTTATGTTTTGATACGGTTGTCGCGTGACCTTTTTGAATTATGTTGGTGCGTTGATTTTGCAATCTAGAGTATTAGTTATTAAGCTAGACTTTTTTTGTGTGGGGGATGACACATCATCATCGTACCTAGTCCACTTGTCATATGCTCTTTTGGGTCTATTTCATGCTGGGTCAGGGCATTGTGCGCATCCCCCTAGGATGGTGACACGTGGACAAAAGACAAAACATTTGTCCACGTGTCATCATCCTAGGGGGGATGCGCACAATGCCTAGTGCCCAACATGCAATTTACCGCTCTTTTGTTGTAGTGTCATAATATAATTGCAACTCTTGATGCATTTGACTAAGCTGTCTACTTACATTCTGATTTGATGTGTCTAATATATTTGCTTATTGTGTTGAAAAGTGTGATTAACTAATTATTGCAATAACATTCTTTAAATTTATGTTGACGTTTTGGCTTCCTGACTTTTTGGTCTGCATGAATTCTTCATCTGAGAATTTTGTTGTTGCAACAGTGAGAATGACACTGATGATGGCCTTGATGATATTATGTTTCTTTCATTATTGGTTGCACTTCATTGGTTTTCCCCAAAATACGTCGACACACATTCGATTTTAGGGGCTCGAGTTGGTTAATGGAATTGGACGGTCATGAAAAGTGATTTTATGATACGTTGAGGATGAAGAAGGACACTTCCTATACCATGCATGACACTCTATATGGGAAGTATGGATTTATTGACTCTAGAAATACACATGTTCAATCCATGGAGGCCTTAGCTATATTCATATGGACGGTTGGCCTGAATTGCAGATATCGTGTTACGTGCAAGCGATACCAGCGCTCATCAGATACTGATGAGCGTAGCATCCATTGGTTGATGAACGCTCTTTTAAACATGGTTGTTGATTTCATTGTTCCTGTCGACTTTGAAATTGTACATAGCGTTATCGCCAATGATTCTCGCTTCTATCCCATTTTCCAGGTAATTTTTTGCTTTTGTATATACTTGTAAGTAATGACATTCATATGGTATTTTATTGTGTTATTTACTGCAAACCCATCGCAAGACTGTGTGGGTGCTATTGATGGAACGCATGTGTCGATGCATGTACTATCACATTTTCGCCAGAATTATATCAACCGAAAACACCAATTCAGTCAAAATGTGTTTGTTATTTGTGACTTTGATCTAAATTTCACAAATGTAGGCAATGGTTATGAAGAAGAAAGAAAGTTTTATAAAAAGGAAAAGAGGGAGGTACTACATATAAGACCGAGTGATGTACCCAATCATACGGTCAATCAAAAGAAAACCAAGCATCTAAGGGGGTTTATAGGGGCACCCCGAATATTTAACCGAATTGGGTAGGTAAGTGTCATCAAAACTAAGGTGCGTTTTTTCGAAAATGTAATGATTGTTCATGAGAGTAAGGTATCTAGAAGTCGCACCCAAAGACGAAGTGTGCAATTCAAGTACCCTCTCCCACATAGGGAGGCCAAGACCTTCCCGAGATAAGGGCGTTTCCCCAAAATCGTGTACACTGCCCGTGAGAGTAAGATACTTAGAAGTCACACCCAAGGAGGGACTATGCAATCCAAGCACCCTTTCCCATGTAGGGAGGCATAGAAAATTTCGAGCAAAACAAGAGATACTAACACTATTACAAAAGAGAGCGTATCTCAAAAGTGGATACCTCATAAAATAAAATAAGCTAGGAAAATAAACAATAACATACGACTTATTACAAGAAGTTTTCCATCTAAACCTATCAAGTAAGATTCTCCAATCAAGTATTCGAACTTGTCATTTGCTAGCTTCTCCAATCTTCATGAATTAGACTTGGGATTGCGAATAGAAGTCCAACTAAGCTTGTCCTTTTCTAGTAGAACCCGAACCATTTGACTCGCCAAATTGCTCGAATACCGGCCATTAATGTGGAGGATGCAAGCCTCATTAGCAAGTTGATCCACTACTTGGTTGCCTTCTCTATAGATGTGGTGCATGGAGCCATTAACCAAAACTAAGAGTGTACGAATCTTCTCTACTTGTTGAATAATCTTCCACTGGCCTCCCTTCCTAGCGTTCACAGTGGGAATGGTGATAAGAGCATCTGTTTCTATATCCAAATCATGTAAGCCAAGAGTATGACAATATTTGAGGCCTTGATGAATGGTCAAGAGCTCTTCCACATTGGTCATTAGCTCCAAATCGACATGATAAATCCAAGCACAATTACCTAAATGGTCTTGAAGAACCCCTCCACCTCCGGTGAATCCGGGGTTTCCCTTCAGGCTTTCATCCGTATTAAGCTTCCAACGACCCTCTTTCGGCTTTGACCATATAACCACAATGGGGGGTTTGGGATGGATCATTGTAAGCTTAAACACAAGGTTCACAAATGGAACGTCGGGCGGATTTAGTGGAGAAAAAACCATTAGCATCGAGCTTTCAAAGCGTTTCGTCTCTACCCTCTTGCTCTTGCCAAGTAGGATGGCCCGTAACCCTCATGATTTCCCCATCATCCAACACCTCCTCAAGCTTCACAATATTCCATTCACCGTCCAACCAAAAATATACAAACCCAAGAATAGGAAGTAACATGTGCACCATCACGGGGTTGGAGTAGATCGCCTTTCAACCAATGATCCATCCAAATAAGGGAAGTACCGTTCTTGATATTCCAAAAGATATGTGGTTGAGCTTTAGAGGCCAACTTAATAAATCTCTTCCATCCTCTACATTTCCTAAGTTTGCTACTAAAGATCGGCTCACGTATAGTATACCTCGTCATCACGTATTGCCCCAAAACGAGTCTTGCAACCTAAAACTCCACCAAAGCTTGAGACCGAATGCTTTAACTAAGCAAGATAATGATGAGATAATAAGACCTCCCATTGCAAACGGTTTGCAAATTCTTTCCTAACTTCTCCAATGTATTCTTCTTCTTTCTACGGTGGAGCCCCAAAGAAACCGAGCAAATAACCTCTCCAAATCATCAAGAACGCTCGCCGGAGGTTCGAGAACTTGATAAAGATAGACCGGAATAGAGCATAGGATACTTTTGATAAGGGTAAGACGCCCGCCAAAATTAAGGAACTTCAACTCCCAACCGCTTATAACACCACGGATTTGGTTAAGCCACCTAGTGAAGTATGAATATTTCATTTGACCACGAATGATAGGAGCACCAAGATAGGTCATGGGGAACTCTCCTTTCTCAAAGCCGATAATATCATGAATAGCATGAGAATGCGCGCCATTAACATGAGGCGATGTGATGAAGCAACTCTTGGCCACATTGATAAGTTGACCCAAGACCATTTCGTAAAGATGTAATAAATCCATAAGCTTAGCCATGTTGTCCAACATCCCCTTCAAAAATATAATGCAATCGTCCGCATAGGTCAAATGTGACATATTAATACTGCCCCCATAATTGAGATAGAAATCATGATTTCATTCGTAAAGTTGGTTCAACCCTCTAGATAAGAACTCGACGACAATAATAAAAAGAGTGGGAGAAATGGGGTTACCTTGGCGAACTCCATGTTTGGACTCGAAGAAATCATGACTTTCTCCATTGACAAGAACGGTGAAGTAACAATTCTCGACGCAATTCTTGATGAGCCAAATCCATATTCGAGAGAAGCCGAACTTTATGAGCTATTGGTACAAGAACCCCCAATACAATTGGTCATAAGCCTTCTCCATGTCAAGCTTCACCACTAAATTATACTTGTTCCTATGTCTATTGAGATTCATAGCCAACTCTTGAGCAAGGAGGATGTTATATCCAATTAACCAGCCTTTGACAAATTCGCTTTGATTGAGAGATAATGTTAGGTAAGAAAGAAGCTAACCGGTTTTTGAGGAGTTTAGAGATGATCTTGTAGCTCACGTTACAAAGACTAATCGGTCTATACTCCTTCCATTCTGTCGGGTCTTTCTTCTTCGGAATAAGCACAATATTAGTAGCTTTGAAAATGCGCGGAAAGGCAGTCCCACGAAAGAAATTCAACACCGCCTCAAGAATATCCTCCTTAATAATATCCCAACACGATTGGTAGAAATGAGCATTAAATCCATCTGGACCCGCCACACTATCCGGGCTTAATCTGAACACTACTTTTTTAACTTCTTAAAGAACCGGGGGGTGGCATAGCCAAGTGTTGTCATCGTTGGAAATTAGGGTGGGAATAAAATTAAGATTATGGCATGCCGGAATATCAATATTAGAAGCAAGAAGGTGCTCGTAGTACCTTACGGCCGAATTGCCAATCTCCTTCAGGTCTTCCACCAACACTCCATCTTCATGAGTACTGAATATTTTAGCCATAGCTTGTCTCTTCTTCGCCATAGCTTGAAAAAGCCTTGTGTTGCGTTCCCCTTCAATAGCCCATTTGCATCTAGCTCGTTGTTTCTAATATTCCGAATCCATAATGCGAGTATATACAAATTTGGCATAGCATTTATTCACCAATGATCGAGATGTAGGAGTTGGGTTTTGATCATGAAGGATTTCGGCTTGCTTGAGACACTCTTTTTTTTCCTTAATGTTACGAAAAATATTGCCAAAAGCGTTGCTATTCCAACTTTTAAGCTCATTCCTCAATCGTATAAGTTTAGCTACAAGCTTGAATAGCCCCATACAAGGGGTCGGTTGACCCCAACAATCCGCAACCTTAACGTGGAAGTCCTTGTGCTTGATCCACATATTTTGGAAGCGAAAAGCTCTCTACTTACGAGAGAGTTCCCGATCGAAATGGACAAAAATGGGAGGTATGGTCCGAATGTAACCCTGACTCATGGACAATACGAGTAATAGCAAATGTCAAGCTCCAATCATAGTTGATGAGAGCATGTTAATACGAGTGCGTATGCCATTGTTCGCCCAAGTGAAGGGGTTTCCTTCATAGCCGGCATCTTGCAAACTGTAATCATCAATATATTCGTGGAAGTCGTCAATCTCACCAACATTAGGAGGAACTTTGCCCCCTTTTTTTCCTCCTCCTTAAGAACAACATTGAAGTCCCCTACCACCAAACACGGCTTTTGCTCATCAGTTATTCTCAACCCATCCCAAAGCAACCGACGAAGGACCTGAGACTGAGCGGCACAGACAAAAGTGCATAATAATGGATGAGGGAGGATATTAGAAGAAATGACACAATGTAGAAATTGTTCATGATCCTCTAGAACCTCAATATGCATATCACCATCCCCAAAAACCCAAATCTTCTTGTTGGAGTTAGAGAAAGCCGACTCGTAATGAAACTTTTTCCGGAATTTATGCGCATCAAAATCTAGCTTTCGATTCAAGTAGGGCAAAGACCTTAGGCTTATGGCGAAGGACCATATTCTCAACATTATCTCCATTATTGTATTTACCAACTCCACGCACGTTCCAACAAACAAATAACATCAATGAGATGGGGAGGGTAGCGTACCATCATGGGAACTCAAATTGCGTTAGGCCTTTTCCTTCATTTTTTCCTTCTTTCTTTGGTTTTTGCTTTTTGATGAAGACGCACCATGGTCATTTATTTTGTTGTTGGAGTCCTAGAGATAATTTTGGCTAAGATTCGACTCTTCAACCATCGTATCATCACTCATGGCTTCTTCATTAGCATGCCAAAGTATGAAGATTGGTGACATAGGAGGGGTGGAGATATCACGCGAGAACGTATCATCATGAGGTTGCGCCCTTGGGGAAAGAACTCTAGATTTATGTTGATAGTTAGAATCCGAATATCTAGCTCCATCGTCACTAGCATCCCTCAAAATCGTATCTTGAATATATTTCTCTAGAGCATTTTTCAATGATTCGGCGAGTTTCTCATCCCTTAAGTGTTGTTCCTTCTCAACATTTGTCACGAGTCACTACATCAATTTTTGCCAACTTGAGATGTATTTCTTGAGAAAGGCACGGTAGATGCAAGTCCTGAATGGTGGCAAAAAAAGATACAGGTATAACTTCAATATGTTAAAATAATACAATTTTAATGGCAACCACGTAATCCAATTTTTCAATATTTTCTTTGTTGTTTTTGTTTAATTTTAGGCAAACCTCAAGGCAACTAAATTTCGAGATAGAGGTCCCATAATGAAGGATGAGCAAGACTTCCTTTTTTCTGATGTGGTGGCCAGTGGGACAAGCTCGTGGACTCCAAGTTCTGGAGTATTGCCACCACATATGCAGGAAACCCAAGAAGATGATATTGAAGTTGAGAATCTTGATGATGATTCGACCCCCACTCATGTTGAGCCTGTTGCATCTCCACAAGTTGAAATATCTGCTAAATCCACCCTTAAAAGGAAAAGTGTTGAGTACCTCACACATCTTCGAAACCAAAAACCCAAAAAGACCATTGTCGTTGATAAAATTGCAAAGTACTTTGAGCGTGTAATGGACACAATTGAACATGAAGCAAAAATACCTTATACAGTTAATGGAGGTGACCAATATAGCGTACGTGAATGCATAGATATTTTGAAGACGATACATGAGATTCAAGAAGGAGATAAACTATTTTTGTTTGTTGTGCGATTATTTGCGAAACAGATTTCTAGAAAAAATTTTGTTTGTTTGGACAAAAGTGAAGTCAGATTGAAGTGGCTAGAGGACCAGATCGAATTGTATGCACAACGCAAGGCTGGATCTTCTATTTGAAGTTACTATCATGTGAGATTCGTAAGGCACTAGGACGAAACATTTCGAAGTGAAAGAATAATTCTATATATTTATAAACTTAAATTTTTTTATTACACTTTACTTATGAATGTTTACTTCCAACTTATGTTTTAAGTAATTTATGCAGACTCTGAGTATTTCTATGGATGGTGACATATTTATGATTTTAGTTCATGAAAACATTGCTGAAATTGTTATAATGACTTTGTGGTGTGCAATTTGTTATAACTTATGTGGTAAATTTTTGTAGCTTTATTTTTTTTTACTGTGCAAATATATTATAACTAGTGAACTGTGCAGAATGGAAGACAATGACTCAACAACTTTAAGTTCCAATTCGATTTCGTCAAGTGACTCTTTAGATGATGCAAACACTGATGATGACAATCAAACTGCCACGTCAAGGAGGAAAAAAAGAAACATACATGTTCTTATGGCTTGTTCTATAGCTGCCTTCACGTGCATTCATTCTTATGTTCAGAAAACACCTTGTTATAATAGAGAATATAGCGGATGGGCTGCTTTGATGTCAATTTTAAAGGGTAATCCCGTACGATGTCGAAATAATTTAAGAATGAGGACAGAAATATTTTTTCGACTGTGTCAAATATTAGTTGACGAGTATGGACTTAGGCCAATGAGATATGTGGCAGTAGAGGAACAAATAGCAACTTTTTTGATGATTACGGGACCTCGACAGGGAAATCAACAAGTACAAGAAACATTACAAAGATCCGGATTTACAATAAGCAGGTCATTTCACAATGTTCTAAAAGCATGCACAAAGATGTCCATTGATTGGATTATCCCATTCACTGATCAATCTGTGACTCCTGATTAGATACGATTAAATGAGAGATATTTCCCGCACTTTAAGGTAATTTATTATTTTTTCTTCTCTGAATGATGACAAGTATTTTTCTTAGGTACATCATTAATAATTTTATTATTATCCAGGATTGTATTGGAGCAATTGACGGTACTCATATAAAAGCCAGATTGCATGTAGAATTACAAGTGCCATATATTGGTAGAAAAGGTACCCAACACAAAATACAATGGCAACTTGTGATTTCAACATGTGTTTTACATTTGTCTTGCCTGGTTGGGAAGGAAGTGCACATGATACAAGAATATTTTACAACACTATTTGAGATCCAAATAAGCAGTTCCCGATGCCTACTCGAGGTTCAAGAATATTCTTTCTTGTCTTATATATTTGACAAAGTTAAATTTCCTAATCATAATTTCTTTATGTATTAGGTAAATATTATTTGGTGGATGCTGGGTATCCAAACATATCTGGATTCTTGGCCCCATATAAAGGACAAAGGTACCATCTTCCAGATTTTCGTCGTTTCACCACGTATCATAACCATTATGAAATGTTCAATCATGTGCACTCTTCATTAAGAACTACTATTGAACGATCGTTTGGTTGTTGGAAGAATAGATTTTATATGATCAACGATATTCCAGTCAATGTTCCATGGGAAGATCAAGTGGCACTTGTACCATGGCAATACACAATTTCATACATAAAGTAGATGATCTGGACGAGGACTTCTTGCAATATGATAATGATCCAAATTATAACCCTGAAAATGAAAATGGACAAGAAAATCGGGCAAATAGAGCATCGTCGGGCATCAATGATGATGGATCAATGAATAGAGTTCGAGATGATATATATACATCTATCTCATTTGCTAGAATTGGGGTTCCCGTAATTTGATATTTTTTTGACGTTACATACTAAAGTTATATTTACTTATTATGTGGTGGCGAATGATCTTGAATAATTTTAGATTACAAGGACTATTGCCTTTTGGTTTTATTAACATCTCTTAACAATGTTTTTTTACACATGTGAGTTAATTATTGAACGTTTAGATATGGAAAGGACGGAAAGCGCGTTAGTCTGCATTCGGACAAAAACACATTTCTTTCTCGTTGTCTGTCTTTTTAGTGTCATCCAAAACCAAAACACTGTCCTAAGTCAATTGACACGCACAGCACAGCACAGCACAGCATCACAGATCAGTTTTGAATTTAATGGATTTTTTCAAGAACGCAAAAGCAGTCCGGCTGAAAAGCGCTCACGACAAGTACCTGAACGCCGACGAGGACGAGGAATCCGTAGCACAAGACCGCAACGGATCCTCAAAATCCGCTAAATGGACAGTCGAATTCGCCGACGACATAATCCGACTCAAGAGCTGTTACGGTAAGTACCTCACGGCGTCGAATCAGCCCTTCCTCCTCGGAATGACGGGGAGAAAAGTGGTTCAGACCCTTCCCACCCAACGCCTCGACAGCTCCGTCGAATGGGAGCCCGTTAAAGATAACGGCGCCGTTAAGCTGAAGACCAGGTACGGACAGTACTTGAGGGCCAACGGTGGTTTGCCACCCTGGAGGAATTCGGTTACCCACGATGTCCCAAATCGGACCTTCACGCAGGATATTTTGTGGGAGGTGCACATTGTCGACATACTTGTGGGCCATTCGCCACCGCCAATGGTTAAGGATTCCGGTTCTGTGTCCGCGGAGGAGTCGAGCTCGTTGACCAGCAGTAATACTTATGCAACGCCTTCTAAGTATGCTAGTTTCTCCAGACAAGAGGTAATTAATTAATTAATTAAATTGGCTTGTGTGTTGTGTGTCAGTCTGATATTTGGATTTTGGATGAAAGTTGAATGAATATTCAAATCAACATTTGGGAATTTGGGTACAATTTAACTGAACATGTGTACAAGTATATAGTTGTGTATGAATTTGGATAAAAAGGATGAATCAAACATCAAAACGTGGTACTCGAAGCGAAAATAAGGAACTCAAGCATTAGTAATCAACATGATCACCAACGGAGTAAGCTACATTGTGGTGCATTAATTTGCCGACTCATCTACGAATTTAAGCATATAGAGAGATTGATGATGTAATCTCTGTTAGAAGCGGGAATTTGACAAAATGATCCTATAACTATCTTTCAAGCTGGGAGGCTAATTACTGATCCATTTTAAAATATTCACCTATTTTTAGTATATTCTCTTATCAAGTGTTTTTCAAAAACAAAATCGAGATAAATTAGAGGTTTAATAACTACATTTTACAATCTTTCAAACTACTAAGTGCTACACACGCTTTCTTGATATACTTTTTGGCTGATGAACGTAATATTGTGGGATTTGTGCAGTCAAATGATTCTTTAGTTAGTTCGCCACCAAAACCGAACGAGGGTCGCATAATTCATTTCCGCGTAGCTGATGAAAATGGGGAGATCGACGAGGGCTTTGAGGAGCTATGTGTAACATTCAAGGGAAATGGAGTGCAGGAATTGACAAGGACCCTGGAGGACGAACTGGGAATTCAAGGTATCACCGTCTGCACAAGAAGTCCATTGAATGGGAAGCTTTATCCTCTCCGTCTGCAGCTTCCTCCCAATAATACTTCTTTTCACGTTGTTGTGGTTCCACCATCATCACAGGGTAATCTTTAATCTTCAATTGGTTTGTAGGATATGTTTACCTAAGTTGTCTGGCTCTTGTCGTTGCTCATTTGTATGTTATCGTCTAATTACTAATATAACATAATCGATGTTAATTAATGCTGATTTCTTGATGAAGCATTGTTTTTCCAATTCTCCTTTCATCAACGGTAGTATTTATATCCTTCTGATTTTTTCTAGTTCCTTTTGCTTGTGTGCTGTGGTAGTGAAATGGAGTGGCGTTGTACTAGAAATCTATTTAGCTTTCTAGTGGTAATATATCGATTGAGATACAGTTATATAGTATTATGCATACGGATTGCCATTTAGCATAAATGTATAATCGCCTCGAGTGGTGGCCTGCTGTTCTTTGCAACTTTAACATTCCTATAGATCCAAGAACTATGGCAAGTATCGTACTTCCTCGCCTCATTATTATTTATGCTTATTAACATCTGGATTGCTTCTTATATTTCCATTTTATGGAGAAATATGTATGTATTTCGCGTCAATTCGAATATAAATGAGACTCATATAGTTGTTAAAGCATTCTTAAAAACGTCTACTTTATACTTGAAATGTTTTCTGGTTTGTTGTCTTATCTTTGCTTTGTTTGATGACATTTCTCATCGATTTCTCCTTGTATGTCCTGTGTTGTTACAATCAATGTTATCTCTCAGTTTTACGGTGTTTTTTTTGCACAGAGAGTCAAGATTCAGATAATATTGGAATGCCATAGTAGATGGAAAATTCAGAAGTCTCCACCTATTACCCGAGTTCGTACTGTTACTACCGGCTTTGCATATAGAATGCAATTTGTATATACAATCAAGTGATTAAAGGTACAAAAAGTTTCTTGGGGGGTCATATTATTGTCTGTTCTTTACCAACTTTTTGTCCTTGTAGGTCTTTGGCTCTTATGCTAACCTCGTTCGAAATGACTGTGCCTTTAGTTATTCATAAATGGCATATTAGGATGTGTGAAGAAGTAAAATTTGGGTGATTCTGAAATGTGAGGAGAAAATGTATAAACGTTCTAGTTTGTTTTGTTAAACATTCACTTTATTCTATTGCGTTATGTTTTTTTCTTCCATAAAGCCCGTTGTGTTATCGTAAATTCTGCATTGATCAACCCCCTTTGTACTTTGGGAGTTGCCACAGTTGCCCTTAAAAAATGTATAAAATCATTTTGTGCCCGCACCAAACTCTCTTTGTTTTCCGAAACTTGTATTAGAAGACCCTTTTCTGTTATTTGGATATGAGACTTGTGTCTTGTAAACTCTAAATCTTGATATTCACCATCTTATTCTTATGTCACTCTAATTGTTTGAATCTCATGTGTCACCAAATTTAACAAAACAAGCCTTTATTAACAGTATGAAATTATACAAAAACAACCTCCAACAATGGACCAATAATAATTGTGAAGTTTTGCATGGCATCTTTATTTTCAGTAAAACCTAGACCTTGTAGGAAAAACATAAAATTAAATACATGAAACAATTCCAAACATCAAAGCGCAGTAGGAGTGGCGGTGTCTCTTTATCAGAATTCTTCAGAGCCTGTTTTTTTGAATCTTGTTGTGAAGTTCCTCCTTTTTGGCTCCAACAATTCGACCAATCTCTTCCCCTCTCTTTATGAGTATGAAAGTTGGCATTGATTGCACTCCAAACTCTTGTGCCACATCCTATTTATTTAACCCGCTAATAGTTATTGTTTGTTAACAAATCAATGTAAACTGACCACGTCAAACTAATAGCATGATAAACTTTACTGTAATATTAAAGAGGATTCGAGATATATATAGCCTGAATGGTGGTACTAATAAAACTACAACAGACCTCAACTATGCACATAATATAACATCAGTTGATAAGGTTATCTTTTGATGGAAGGAAGAGCGTACTTTCAAATCATCCACGTCGATTTTTATGAACTCCACATCAGTATACTTTTCAGCAAATTCATTCACTGCAGGCTGAATATGTTGGCAAGGTACACACCAAGAAGCTGTGAACTCCACAACAAACTTTAACAAAACCAGAAATAGTTAGAACATAGACACCGATCATAGAATAATTGAGGCTTGCAAAACAAATAATAATATATACACACACCAGTTTTGAAGTTTGTTTGGATGCTTCCAAGTGTAATTTCCAAATAGCCGAGGAGTGAAATGCAATAACCCGACCCTTTGTTATGGGTGTGATCACATTATCTCCAGTAACATGAGAAACACTGGCTCCCATCTTGTTCTTTTTTTGGTTCACACGGTGTTCAAATTATATATATTCAGGACTGATGGCAGCAGTTCTTCCTATTTATACAGGTGCCTGTAGCTTGCAATTTTATTTTTTTAATTCTTGTGGAATATGTTCTTGTTGGGAACCTTTATTACGTAGACCAATGGATTTAAATATGAAAAATACTAGTTCTACTTTATACATAATAAAGAAAAAAATCAATGGAGACAGAATATAAGCTGCAGAACAAATATGAACACGCAGCTACTTTATTCTAATATTCCTAATTTTGTACTTTCGTTGTAGGTCTGTACTTTGTGCCGGTTTCTCAGAACTAATTAAGAACAGCATATGATTCCCAACAGAATACGACTAAACTGCCTTCCCTATACATCACTGGTTACTGGTTTTACTAGTTCGAACCGTTTGAACCATTGGTCCGACCGGTCAATGTAGTCAAATAGTCAAACCTCCTTCACAGTGACATATACGATGTAGTACAACATATTCATTATCATAATTTGAAATATTACCTTCAAAATTGATTTTTCTACTCCTAATTCATAATAAATAAACACAACTCTACTCCCACAATCACATCAAAAATTTACAATATCAAACCAATAATCATCACTCACCAAAATATATCATTGTTTACATCCAAAACTTGAATTCAAAATCATTAAATCCAACCAACAATATCCAAATCCGAACTAAGTACCAAAAGCATTGCAATATCATCACAATAATGTCATAACTCAAAATAAAAAGTCAAAAGGTACACCCTCAATAAGCTTAATCGAACAATATTACTTAAAAGTTAAAATTGAAATCACTCAGTCATCATCATCACCATGAATGTATGTCCTCATATCCATATTTGCATCTTCAGTGCCTAAGCAAAGTAGAATAAAAACATGTAAGTGAATTATTTAAAGTATTGAAATTTAAAAGAATAAAATATGTACTATAAAAAAAATTACCTATTGATGGTTGAGAACTAGATTCACCTTCAGCATTTAGTTGTCCTCCAAGCATTTCTTCTAACTGATTGTAGTCAAGTTCTTGTTCACCACTTGCATCTTCTTCAATAACCCAATGCTCCACATTATCAATAGACTCATAATCAATTGGATCATAGTACTTTTTCACGTTTCTTCAAAATTACACCAACTTATATAAGTTAATAACATTGCCAAATAGAAATATTAAATTAAATTAAATCTTATATGAAAGAACAACACAAATAAAAAAAAACATATTGTTTCTCCAAACGCAAATTATAGTGCACAAATACCAAATCATTTAATCTTGTATGCTCCAACCTATTCCTCTTTTTGGTATGAATCCACTCAAACACACTCCAGTTACGCTCACATCCAAATGATGATGATGTCTGGCTTAACAATTTAACAACATTTTTTTGCAAATTTGGCGCATCACCACCAAATAGACTCCACCATACATCTTTTAAAAAAAAAATTAGTAAAGATCAAAGCTATAAAGTTAACCAATAATAAAATAAATGCAAATGACAAGAATACATGGGCAAGTATCTTTTAAATTCTTTTTTGCTATGTCACGTCCAAAGGTTCCTTCACGCTCTCGAAACATGGTCATTTCCCCAACCAAATTCTCCGATGTAGGACAAAGCTTCTCCACGACATCATATACACATGTCAAAACCGCAGTATTATTGGCAGGACTATTGTCACCGTACTGAGAAATAGGATTCAACTAGTAAGCTGTCGCGTGGAGATATTTTCGTAGCATTTTATCCCATCGTGCATTGATTATATCCACATACACTTTGTATTCATGTTCTTTGTCCTCCAAAACCGCATTTATCCCATTTATTGCTCTCGACATCCCCTCATAAACAAAACCCATAGAAGGCTTCTCATCTGAATCACAAATTCGCAACAATTTTATGATCGGACTCATGACTTTCACAATTTTCTCACAATCTTTCAAAAGTCATGATCCAGAATGATTCTCCTAACTTCTACACCCTTGGCCTCGTTCAAGAATTTTTTAAACCCCGAATCAACCACCATTCGTGCCAAAAAATCTTGCCGTTCACATAAACTCTGCAATGATAAAAATGTTGTGCCAAATCGAGTCGCCCCAGGGACTATTATTTCAGTCCACCCACCCAGGTTGTTGCTTTAACCATGCATTAGGCCATTTACGGTTATAAACAAAACTTGTTATTCTTGTAGCATTATGTGCTAAACTCTTAACTTTGGGAAGATCTGAAACATCCTTCAAGATTAAGTTTATGTAGTGGGCAGAACAAGGAGACCAAAATATTGTTGGATACTTTTCTGAGATCAACTTTCCTGCTTTTTTATAGTTAGTTGCATTATCTGTCACCATATGCACTACATTCTCAATTCCTACCATCTCAACAATTACAGAAAAAAGATCGCATAAATTTTCAGAGCTTGAAACTATAGCAGATGCATCAACCGACTTTATGAATGATATACCTTTTGAACAATAGACCAAAAAATTTATCAATGATCTATGCCTTCTATCTGTCCAACCATCAGCCATGATTGTGCAACCACTAAGAACCCACTAACTTCTAAGAGCATCAATAGACAAACTTACTTCAGCTTTAACCTCTTGAAGTAAAGAAATTTTCAAAGCATGATAGCTAGGACCCGAATACCCAGGACCTATCGCTGATATTCTATTCATTGCCTCTACAAAATGTGGAGAATTCACAGCATTTAACGGAATACATGCATCATACCACCACTTAGCAACGGCCACATCAACATTCTTAATCATTTCTTTACTTTGTAGTTTGAACTTTATACCAGGTTGAGAAGTATTTACCTTTCCTCGCCCATTCAAAAAACTCCCTATACCACCTGTCTTTTGTTTCTTGGCATTAACATTTGTTTCTATTTCATCTTGAGTTTCTTCTTCTTCATTTTCATCAAAAAGTGACATATGTACTCTTTTATCTTTCTTAGCCTTATCTAACACCATAAGCATTCCATGGATTTCTAATTGCACCTCAGGAGGAACAACTAAACATTTCGCGACATTACTTGTAACTCCAGCAAGGTGTTGCTTCATGCGATTAATGCCTCCACCACACATTACGTGATTGCAATAATTACATCGGAGAGGCTGTCCCTTCCCATTAGTTGACCCTAATGGAGTACAATGATTCCATGCTATATCATTCCACACATCCGCTTCATTGCTTTGAGGTTGTTCTTGACCTTCTGGTGTACTTGAAGTATTGCTTGCCATAACCTATATCAATTTCAAACTTAATAAAGTAATAAACAAAAAAATACAATTATACATTTATACTATTTTGTAGCATTAAAACTAAAAGTAACAGAACTAAAACATAAGAAGTCATGAGTGATCATGAAATAATTTTTTTCCTTTTTCTCTTATCTTCATTTACTACTCAACTTTGTATCCTCCTAAAAAGGTATAAATCAATTAAAGAACAACACATGAATGATCATGGAATAACTTTTTTACCAGTTACTCATCATGAACATTAGAACCTATTCTTTTAATTTTTTTTTTAAAATACTAACCTATGCATGGTTGCATGCCATAAAAATTAACAAGTAAGAAATTAGAAACAAAGCATCAAAAATCATATTGATTACTGATTATTGAAGAACAAAATAAAATCATTCCAAGCATGAAAATCATAATCTAAAATTTAAAATTGTGTATGATATTTAGAATGATAAATTAGAATTTATAAGTTATAATAAGAACAAATATAAATCATTAACTTAAATCTTTAAAAGAATGAACTTAAAAAACAATACCTTACTTCGTGGCGGCGGCGGCAGCGGGCGGCGGCGGCGGCGATTGAAGGTTTTTTTATTTAGGGTTTAATTCTAATTTTATTAAGAATACTTACTATGGTCTGACTTTCTGTTTTGTTTACTATTGTATACGTGATAGAAAGAGAATATTGAGCACTGTGAGAATTGATATTATTTGGCTGAAATTGCAAGTAAGGCCTCCATGTTTTGTTTTATTCTTTTGCTGCTTGCTTTTTTTTTTTTACATGTGAAGTGGGCCGGTCCGTTTCACCGGCCCACCGGGTGGCAGTTCTGGGCCGATTTTTTCTGGCCCAGAACGGTTCGAAACATGGGCCGATTCGCATGGTCAACCGGCCCGGATCAATGGCCAGTTCCCGGTTTAACCGGTTCGACCGGCCGGTCCAGGCCGGTTTTAATAACACTGCTTCCCACTTTATGAGTTTCACTGCTTATACTCGCATTTAATTATAGACTAAATTCGTAGTTGCTGCTACCTATTATATAGTGCCCCTTAGGTAAAAAAGATAATAACCAACCTATCGATATTGGAGCATGTCACGATCTGAAATTAGAAAAGAAATTAGGGTTTGAGCTAATTGGGGATCTTTCTCGTTTTAGTTATTTTGGGATTTAGTCTTTTGAAGTCACCATCGCATAACGATAGCGTTTTGGAGGGGCGGGCTTATTCGCTTAGTGGACCGTTTCTCGTTGATTGGCCGATATGGTTTGGTTGGGCCATATCTTCTTAGCGAACCGATATCTTTATTTACTATTTCAATCAAGTTTAGTACATTCTACTTTATGTTTAGCTAAAAATTTAAAAGCACTCCCACGACTGTTATATATGAATCTGAAGTTGAGGAAAAATATTATGCTATGTTTACAGAATCTTTTGTATCTCTGTCTCTCTCTTATGTTTATGCATTTGAACTAGCTTTCGTTCCTCACCTTTTAGTTTGGATGTTCTTTCTCTTATCTTCACCTGCAACATCAAACACAAAATGAGTCAGATCATAACATCCGCATCAGAGCTAAAGGTTCTATGTGTTAAACTCTTATTCAAAAAAAATGGCAGAAAAAACAAGGGTCACACAAAGTCCGCATTGAGGAGTTGGAACATGTATAACTTAAGTTGCAAGAAGGTCAAGGCCGCAAAGGGATTAGGACAGTCTACAAGAGCAGATGGATGAGGCGAGGGATTCCTTGTAGGAGACCCTTAAAACCCTGAAAGAAAATGTAGAGAAGGAACCAGAATCCTCAATTGTGGCTAACTCAGGAACAACCAACATCCCTAAACCAGTCAACCTAGGTAATGGGGGGTTGGTCAACAATCCTGCAAGACTGCAAGGGTATAACAACATGGGAATGAGGTTTGAGCCCAGAGCTTGGATCAAGGGGTGTCAAAGGTATTTCCTCGTAAACACTAACATATCTGACTCTAAAAAAATTATGGGGGCTAGAATGAGTATGGAAGGGATAGCCGAGGTTTGGTGCTTGGACAATATTAAAGGGAGAGAGACCATGGGATGGTCTAAGTTTGCAGATCTGGTTATGGAGAGGTTTACAGCAGCTAGAGGGAGAACTTATTAAGGGAGTTCAACAAGTTGAAATACATGGGCTCTATTGATGAGTACATACAAAAGTTTGAAGAATTAAAAACCTTCATGTCACAGAAAAACATAAACTTAGATGAGGAGTACTTTGTGAAAAGTTTCCTGAAGGAAGAAATCAGGGGCATGGTAGATATATTGCTAGCCACAACATTAACCGAAGCTATCTATATATCCAGGAAACAAGAGGTACAAATGGAAGCTTTAAACAAGAACTATAAGGTGACAACAAGACATAACCTCCCAGGTTTTACGTCAAAACCTAACATGAACCCTAATGCAATAGGGATGCATAGAACATAGAAGAACCCTCCTATCAAGACGCTCACACATGATGAAATTGACAATAGGAGAAGGAAGGGGTTTGTGAGGATCTCTATCACATTTTTCATCCTAGGAGTGGAAGGTGAAGAAGATGATAAGTTTTAAAAGCCTGAAGTGGGAGAGACCTTCAGAATCTCATTACATGCTCTGAAGGGTGAGGAAGTGGCTGAAACTATCAAGTTATGAGGGAGGGTTAATGGGAGTGCCATTAACATATTGGTGGAAACAGGTAGCACAAATTGCTTCATGGAACACAACACAGCCTACAGGCTGAATTGTAATCTAAAAGGCACCAACCCATTGTTAGTCACTATAGCAGGTGGAGGGAGAATGAAGTTTGACTCTAGGTGTCATGACTTCAAGTGGGGAGTGAAAGACCAACAGTACACTCATGATGTGAGGGTGATTCCCCTAGGGGGATATGATATGATTTTAGGTGTTGACTTGATTAAGAGCATTGGGAGGACCACATTTGTTTTTGACCTCCTTGAGCTTGAATATAAGAAGGAGGGTAAGACTATCATCCTGAAGGGAGAAGGTTCAGAAGGAAGTCTTCAAGGTAAAGTTGTTACCCTGAAGAATTTTGAACAAGAAGCCAACCTCCAGTACATTGACAACCAGAAACTGATCAAGTTGATCAACAAGATGCCTGAGGATGAAGAGGGAATTTGTTCATGGCAACTTCAGAAATGGAAGTCTTTCAAGTGGAGGATAGCGGTGAGTTGAAGGGGGTACTTTATGAGTTCAGTGAGTTGTTTGATGAACCCAAGGATGTTCCCCAGATAGGGGTTTAGAGCACCAGATTGAGTTAAAGCCAGAAGTTGAAGCATTTAACCAGCAACCCTACAAGTACTCCTACATGCAAAGAGAAGAAATTGAAAAACTAGTGAAGGAGATGATGGAATCAAGGATGGTACAAAACATCAATAGTCCTTTCTCCTCTCATGTACTACTGGTTAAGAAGAAGGATGGGAGTTGGAGGTTCTGTGTGGATGACAGAAAGCCCAACTCCATCACTGTTAGAAACAGTTTTCCAATACCACTAATAGAGACCTACTTGATGAGCTCACCCGTGCCAGAGTATTCTCAAAGGTAGACTTGAGGGCACGATATCACCAAATATAATTAATAAAGATGATATCCCTAAGACTGAATTTGTGACAGTCTCAGGGCATTATGAATTTAAGGTCATGCCCTTTGGGCTGACCAATGCTCCATCAACTTTCCAAGCTCTTATGAACAAGATATTCAAGGATCGGTTGAGGAAAATGGTTCTTGTTTTCTTTGATGATATCTTGATCTACAGTGCTAATATGGAGGACCACAAGTTACACCTTCAGTTAGTTTTCAGTATATTGATGAAGCATGGATTATATGCTAAGAGGTCAAAATGTACATTTGGACAGCCCAAGGTTAAGTACCAGGGCCACATCATTGAGGGAGGTAAGGTGGGACCAGACCCACAAAAGATTCATTGTATGATGGATTGGCCCAAGCCTCCGAATGTTAAGGCCATGAGGGGATTCTTGGGCCTTACCCGTTATTATCGAAAGTTCATCAGGCATTTTGGCATAATTCTCAAACCCAAGACTAACATGGCCAAGAAAGGAGGTTTGAATTGACATAAGAAGCTGACATAGATTTTGAAAAGTTAAAGTTAGTTATGACTATAGCCCTAGTGTTGCAGCTACCAGACTTTGGTAAAGCATTTACTGTTGAGACATATGCGCGCTACATTGGGTTGGGAGCTGTGTTGAGTTAAGAGGGTCATCCTATTTTTTATAAGCAAGGCATTAGGACTAAGGAATTTGGTTTTGTGTGTTTATGAGAAGGTGTTTCTAGCTATTGGGCTAGCAGTGGACATGCGGAGGTCTTATTTGTTTCATGGTCAGTTCATCATTAGAACGGACTAGCAGAGTTTGAAATATCTTCGAGGGAAGAAGATATCCACTTCAATCCAGCAGAAGTACATGACTAAGTTTCTTGGTTATGACTATAATATAGAATATAAAATGGGTAAGGATAATGGAGTAGCAGACTTATTATCCATGAGGGGAAATGAGGAGGGGTAGCGCAAGGCACTTAGCACCTTACAGCCTCAATGGGTTGGAGAATTGGAAGATAGTTATAAAAATGATGAACTAGCTCAAGGAGCTATGTTAGAGTGCATGTTGAGATCTTTCAATGTATCTTACTTCTCCTACAACAATGGATTCTTAAGATACAAGAGAAAGATTTGTGTTGGTTGTGGGAATAAATTAAGGGAGCAAGTGGTTGTGATGATGCACAACAGTAGCATGGGAGAACAAGCATGAGTCTACTAAACTACCAGGGTTGTTACAACCCTTACCAGTACCTAAGTAGGCTTGACAACATTTAACTATGGATTTCATTGTAAAGTTATATAAGTCAGGGGTAAGGACACAATATGCAACGACCCGATAATTTTGAGATAAACAGAATAATATCAGAGTAACTATTACATGTCTAACTGATAAATATCCGAATCAAATGCACTGAAAGTACTAAACTAATAAACATAAACAGAAACTTAACTAACTCAATATCCTACTAAACTTTGAACACTCCCCAATGCCAAACGCTCCCAGGTCCTGACACGGTAGTAATCTAGATCGTCTTAATCTGGAAGGAAGGAAAGGAAAAAACAAAATTTTACGTGAGATAAAAATCTCAGTGAGTCCAAGTGCTAATTTCTCTTACCTAATTATAAACAATATTCGCCAAAGTTACTCGTTAACTAGGCTGAGTACATTTCAGCAAGTAATAATTATTATATCCCTTAACAAAATGCAAGTGATCAATTAATCCAAATCTAGAGATCCGATATACTTTCTATAGGCTTAATTCATATCCAAGACAAAATCAGTTATTAGTGTAATCAAGTTCATGTTTTGTACAAAGTGTGCAAATCAATTCAATCTAACTATCTCATGCTTATAAACTATGGTTAAAATTTAAATTTCCCTTGAAGTGTTAATTCCCACTTGTGCATGGAAAAGTAACGGGGAGATTGATGGTGATAAAGCATTTAGAGAAGTAAAGTTAAAGGATTATTTAACATTTATTTATGACTCTCAAATGATATAGATCAGTTATAACGTGTTCACATATTTTGTATGTTCTAACCTTCCTTCAATATGTTAATTTCAAATAAACTCCCTAGTTTACCCCTCTTAGTTAAAGATATATAAATTAAGTGTCTAAACCTTAATATACAAATCTTTTTAAAAGATCTTACTAATTACATATCCAGTTTCCTAAATCAATCATTGCAAAAAAATTTGGAAACATCATTATCTTTCTTAATATCTGTGATTCTGTCCAGCTATAGTATTGAAGTTAGTGATTATCATTGAAACTAATCTCTTCCCGTTACTTACAAGGGCACAAAGTTCAGAACATGTATTTCACAAAATGTCCGATTATCTTTAATTATTTCAACCATATGCCAACTTATCATAGATTGTTTACTTTTAAAGTTTGTCAACTAAAATAACATATATATACTTGTATCATATTACTATAATTTGACTAGAATTGTACACAAGCCTTTATTACATTCACGTACTAGCTATTTTAGAAAAGAATAACCATCTGTATGCTTTAATTATGGGACCAAATATATTTCAATTTGTTGAGGTTTGTTTGACAGGAAATCAACTACTCATTAGCACACCCTTATAATACTTAATCAACGGAGAGTTTGAATAAAGAATATGACCACCTTAACTAAAGGTTTAGTAGTATAATCAGAGCAAACGATTCTGCAGTCCAATTATATACATCTTCACAATTTCCTAATCTACTTCCTATGTGTTGAATTTACAAATCATGTTTAGTCATTAAACATTACGCTTAACAGATGCTTTAAAACTTTGGACGCTAATGTCAATGATCTCTTATCCAATTCACTGATCAACCAATTTTTCTTATTTATTTTAGCCTCGTTTCTCCATCTTCACGAGTGTATAAGACCAATTAACTAGAAAACCAAATAACTAGAATAGAAAACTACAAAGCAATTTCTCACCTCAAAAGTTTGCTATTTCAATCGCCACCCCAAACCGCCGATCTCGTATCACCTTTGTTGGAATATGTTCCTGTTCACTCGTTTTATCTCTTTTAATTACTTATACTATATTGCAGTAATTATTTTGATGTTTCATCGGTCCCGTTCTTCTATAACTAACTACAAAGAAGCTTTTGAGGTTTTGTTGAAAGGCTTGTGCAACATATGGGTGACGGGTGTAAAGACGAAAAGGGCAGGTGTCATTTCAATATGTTACCCTTATTCCTCTATATTTTATTGTTAAATAGTCTAGCAAAACCCTTCCTTAAGTGTGCATGCTTGCTACGGTAAAACTGCCTTTGTAAGTTTTTTAATTCATGCCCACTTGGTGATGTATATTAGTGCCTAATTGCCTAATTATAATTTGTTTGTTTAGTTTGTTTAATTAGCCCAATCTATCTAAACAACTGAATGTGGCAATGAGGTAGTTATCAGAAAAGAAGCAAAACAAACAAAAAGAACTCATGTTCTTGTTTGTTGAAGAGGGAGAAAAAAAGATTTTCATCATTGCATAAAGTTGTAACAGTAGTGGATTACAATGAAAGCACATCTACTTATTTATAGCTTACAAGAAGTAACTTTACAGATAGGAAAGAGAAAAGATACAAGGAATAATCCTCCTAACTACCAACAAAGACACCTAAGCAATCAACTCATTTTTCCTTGTTGTGCAAGTATCTTTTCATTTCCAAACTTCACATGCTCTTTCTCTTCCTGTTCCATTGTTGCATGAGCGCTGGTGTTGTTGTTGTTGCTCTGATACTCCCACTCAAGATCAGAGTGCATATCATACACTCTAATCTTGCCCAGAAGCTGTCTAAATTGCTTCACTCCAAGACCTTTTGTAAAAATATCTGCTAACTGATTTCCAGTCTTAACATGAATTAACTTGAACAAGCCTTGCTGCATCCTTTCCCTAACCAGATTTCAATCTATGTCAATGTGTTTTGTTCTCTCATGAAACACAGGATTAGATGCTATATGGATAGCAGCTTTGCTATCACAGAACAATAGAGTTGGCAGTTCATGCTTGCATCCTAGATCATTTAAGAGATTTTTAATCCAAACCATTTCACAAACTGCTGAGGCCATTGCTCTATATTCTGCTTCAGCAGAAGATCTAAAAACAGTATGTTGTTTCTTGGTCTTCCAAGAAATTAGTGCATCCCCAAGAAAAATGCAGAACCCTGTGACAGACCTCCTTGTATCTACACATGATGCCCAATCAGCATCACAATATGCTTTCATATGTATAGCATTTTTTCTTGGAAATAAGAGTCCCTGTCCTGGTGCTGATCTAAGATACCTTACAACTCTGAGTGCAGCATGCATGTGTGACTTGAGAGGATTAGCTATGAACTGACTTAGAGTTTGAACACTATAAGCAATGTCTGGTCTAGTAACAACAAGATATAGAAGTCTTCCTATCAACCTTCTGTATTCAGTGGGGTTCTCCAAGACATCATCTCCTTCATAGCTTAGTTTCAAGTTCTGATCAATAGGGAAACCAACAGATCTTCCTCCTAATAATCCACAATCATTTATGATGTCAAGAGTGTACTGTCTCTGATTCAGAGATATTCCAGACTTGTTTCTGGCTACTTCTATTCCAAGGAACTATTTGAGTGGTCCAAGATCCTTGAGTTTGAAGTTTTTCTTCAAATATGTCTTCAGTTTTTCAAGCTCTGCAGGGTCATTTCCTCCAATGATAATGTGATCTACATAGATAAGGATGACAGTGATAGAAGTAGGACTAGAGTATTTGATGAAAAGAGAGTGATCTGCAGAGGATTGTTTGTAACCTTCATTGACAATAACTGAAGTCAGTTTGTAGTTCCACTGTCTAGAGACCTGCTTCAATCCATATAATGATTTATAAAGTTTAGAGGAAAGCATATACACTTCCTCCTCTAAATCACCATAGAGGAAAGCATTATGTACATCAAGTTGAAAGAGGAACCAGTCATGAGCAGTTGCAAAGTCCAAGAGACATCTAACAGTGGTGATTTTTGCTGCTGGAGAAAATGTTTCAAAATAGTCATATCCCTCAAGTTGACTGTATCCTTTTGCCACAAGCCTAGCTTTATAACGTTCAACTTCTCCATTTGAAGTGAATTTCACTTCGTAGACCCATCTACAACCTATAGCTTGTCTTACCAGGAGGTAAAGTTGTGAGGGACCAAGTGCCAATGTCATGAAGAGCAGTTAATTCAACAGACATTGCTTCCCTCCACAAAGGGTTCAGGTTTGCTTCATGAAAGGAACTAGCCTCATGATGAGAAGCAACAGATAGGGCATAGTGTAAATGTGAAGGAGAAAATCTACTGAAAGATAAGTTAATGTTAAAATAAGGAGAAGTACCTTGTGGAGAGGTCAACTCAACAGGAGAGACTGAAGCAGCTGAGATGGCTGCAAGCTTGCACTGGAAGTCCTTTAAATAAGCAGGTGGTCTCCGGATTCTAGAGGAATGCCTAATGGCAATAGGGGAAGGTGAGCTAGGTAGAGGTGAGGAAGAAGTGTGTGTTTCTGAAGGAGTAGACACTTCTAAGGGAGTGTGTCTTATAGGGACAGGATCACTGTCAAAAGCATTAGGTGATGCTAGTGGGAATGGAGACTCAGAGGAGAGAGGAATGACAGGTGATGTTTTAAAAGGGAAGTAAGATTCATTGAAGGTTACATCCATTGAGATGAACACTCTTTTGGAAACCAGGTCATACAGTTTGTATCCCTTAATGTGAGGGGGATAACCAATGAAGATACACTCACTAGCTCTGAGAGAGAATTTATGTTGTGGATGAGGTAGAGTGGAAGCAAAACACTGGCATCCAAAGGCCTTGAGATGGGAGTATTTTGGCTGTTTGGAGAAGAGTAGCTCAAAAGGAGTCTTATTCTGCAACAAGGGAGTAGGGGTTCTGTTTATGAGATAGGCTGCAGTGAGAAGGCATTCTCCCCAAAATAGAAGAGGAAGAGAAGCTTGAAATCTCAAAGACCTGGCAACATTGAGTAGGTGTTGGTGTTTTCTTTCTACAACATAATTTTTTTGTGGAGTATAGGTGCAACTTTGCTGATGTATTACTCCTTTTGAAGCAAAATACTCATTCATGTTGAACTCAAGTCCCTGATCAGTCCTTATACTTTTGATATTGAGATTAAATTGTGTCTTGACAAATTCAAAGAATTGTTGTATAAGGTTTCTGGTGTCACTTTTATTCTTCATGAGGTAGGTCCATGTGAACCTACTGTGGTCATCTAATATGGTGAGAAAATACTTGTTGCCATTCATTGATGGAACACTAAAGGGCCCCCAAATGTCCATATGTATAATTCAAAAATATTTTGAGAGATGTGAGGATTATGAGAGAAAGGTAATCTGTGTTGTTTAGATAAATGACACACAACACAAGTAATAGAATCAAACTTTGAAGGAAAAGCTTCATTAGATGATTTCAATAAGGATAATCTGGATACAGAGGGATGTCCCATCCTTACATGCCAAAGCATAGATTCAGAACAAGAAACAGAAACAGAATGTTTGCTACTTTGAACTATTCTACTAGAATCAGGAAACTGCTTCTTCAAGGACAAGTGGTACAGGCATGCATTCAGCTCAGCTATCCCAATCATCTCCCAGCTGAGAATGTCCTGTATCAAACACAAGTTACCCCGCATTATAAGAACACAGTGAAGTTCAGTGACTAATTTACTGACAGATAGTAGATTGAATTGTAAAGATGGCACACACAATACATTTGTGAGGGTAAGTTTATTGTTCAAAATCACAGTTCCAATAGAGGTGGCATAAGTGTATTTACCATCAGGAAGTTTCAATATAGTATTAGATAAAGACTGATGAGAAGTGAAAAGGCTGGGAGTGCAAACAATATGGTCAGTTGCCCCTGAATCCAAGATCCAGGAGTTGACTGAACTGGAATTAAAAAGAGCACAGTTAAGAACTTGGTGAATACCTGAGTGACTGTTTTGTGGGATTGGTTTAACTTGATTGGAAGTGGAAGTGGAGCTTTGGAAAAGAGAACAAAGTTGCTGGAACTGCTCTTGTGTGATAGGCAACTGTGGTCCTTGAGCAACAATACCTTGAGTGGCTTGGTTGACAGCAGATGTAGATCCTTTGTAGGGTTGTTTTGCTGGTTCGAACCTTGCAAGTTTGTGTCCAGGGGGATAACCATAAACCTCAAAACATGTGTCAACAGTATGGTTAGTTTTGCCACATTTGCTGCATGGTGGCCTTTGCTTGTTGTTGTTACTGTTGGATTGCTTATTCCATGGTCTGAATGGTGGCTTTTGAATGTAGTTCACCATAGCACTCTCATGAGATCCATGTGAAGTAGTTTTCACCTGCATAGCTGCAGTCTCAGCTGCAGAACCAGTACCAACAGACAAATGAAAATTAGCTTCCTCTTGAAGCACCAGACCAAAAATATCATCAAGAGGTGGTAAAGGCTCTTTCAACAAGATCTGGTTTCTAACTTGATTAAATTTATCATCCAGTCCCATCAAGAACACCATAATCCTTCTCCTTTCATTTTTAGCATGTAAACCTTGCAACACCCCACAAGATCTATTGTTACAAGTGAGAGGTACATCATATGAATTGAGTTCATCCCATATCACTTTTAATCTAGCAAAATATATGCTCAGTGGACTGCCCTCTTGTTTAATGTTGGTAAGTTGTTGTTCAAGAACATAGACTCTAGTTGTACTGCTTTTAGAGAATTATTTGCGCAGTTGATTCCACAATTTTAGTGCTGAATCAGAGAACAGTGGGTAATCAGATATTTCAGGTGACAAAGCGTTGGTAATCCAAGAGATCACCATTGAGTTACAACGCACCCATTGTCCATAAGTTGGATCTGTTGGTGGTGGTTCAGGAATGGATCCATCAACAAAACTGAGTTTGTTTTTGGCCAAGAGAGCAAGATGCATGGTTCTACTCCATCTGTAATAGTTTTGGCATGTGAGTTTTTCATTAACAAGATGCTGCCCTGGATTTTCTCCATGATGCAGATAAAGAGGATGAGTTGGATCATCAGCATAATTACTGATCCTAGGCAGTCCTGGCCATTGAGATCCAGTAGTATTTTGCTGAGATTCTGTGTGGTGTGAAGCTGGTGAGGTGGTGTTGCTTGATGCAGGTGAAGAAGGATTGGTCATGGTGAATGTGTAGTTTCATGCGGAAGAGATGGTACGGACCAAGAGACAGTGAGATCAAAATCTCACTGCTCTGATACCATATCAGAAAAGAAGCAAAACAAACAAAAAGAACTCATGTTCTTGTGTGTTGAAGAGGGAACAAAAAAGATTTTCATCATTGCATAAAGTTGTAAAAGTAGTGGATTACAATGAAAGCACAACTACTTATTTATAGCTTGCAAGAAGTAACATTACACATAGGAAAGAGAAAAGATACAAGGAATATTCTTCCTAACTACCAACAAAGACACCTAAGCAATCAGCTCATTTTTCTTTGTAGTGCAAGTATCTTTTCATTTCCAAACTCCACATGCTCTTTCTCTTCCTGTTCCATTGCTGCATGAGCGTTGTTGTTGTTGTTGTTGCTCTGATAGTAGTAGCCTAACATTTATTGTATATGATTCGGTTCAGCAAGATCAAATTTAATTAGTCTAACATGAAACTTAATTGCAGACGTTAAGTCATTTGACCTCATTAATATATACTTGATCAATATGAACAACAACAGCTTAAGAATCTTTCAAGATTTTCATAAACTTATCATTGCCAATAATATGCTAGAACCTTGCAATTAAGCGTTTGAGCACTTTCCTACCGGTGACGGGTTAAGGAGACGTATATAACGATTTTTAACATAGAATTGGACAATATTTTTACATATATCATTTATACGAACATGTCTTTAACTCAAATCTATATATATATAGATATATATTATATGACTTTTTTGAATTATAAACGATAATAATTTAAAAGGAGCAAAGAAAAATTCATGTTTAAATAATAAATTAAAAATTATAGTCACATGAAGAGACGGGGCGTTACACCCTCCCCTCCTTAAAAGAATTTGGTCCCCAAATTCATATTGAATGCAAATCTAATAAGTATACTAATAGAAGATGTTTCCTAGCGTATTGAAATGTTGGATAAGAAATGATTGCTTATTAATGGAGAGCTCTAGTAGAGATCGACAAAAATGAGTATCTATCTCACACGTTTTATGAAAATAAGATTAACATGTTTTAATAATTTCAGTTATCATTGAAGAAACACAAATTATCACTATTACAATATACGAGCACACAAGGTACACGGTGAATTTTAAGGTAAGTTACATTTTAAGTAACTAATCGAGAGTTAAACCAAATATAAACAAAACACCAGGCTTTCCCATTCTCTAGATGAGAATAAGATGCAGATATCGCATCATAAAGAACTAGACGTAGGTTTGACGACATATAAGTTACTAGAAATCAACACTTTGACAATCAAGAGGCACACCACAGGCTCACTCATCCCCAGCCCTCTACTCGATGCTTTAGTATGTATCGAATTACTATCAGTTGGCCAGACCTACAATAATGCGTAACAACTTGAGCAAAGAGAAACCTCAGTATGTGAGGAATTACACATCGGTCGGCCGCCCGAGAGTAATGCATCACAACTTTAGCGCCTAAGCAAGATCACATACCATCATCTCAACTAGACCCACGGTCCGAAGAACTTATCCCAGTATAGCCGAGGTACCCTAACCTAAGCTCTGATACCAACTGCAATGACCCGATAATTTCGAGATAAACAAAACAATATCAGAGCAACTATTACATATCTAACTGATAAATATCCGAATCAAATGCACTGAAAGTACTAAACTAATAAACATAAACAGAAACTTAACTAACTCAATATCCTACTAAACTTTGAACGCTCCCCAATGCCAAAGGCTCCCAGGTCCTGACACGGTAGTAATCTAGATCTTCTTAATTTGGAAGGAAGGAAAGGAAAAACAAAATTTTACGTGAGATAAAAATCTCAGTGAGTGTTCATGCGTGTGTGCAAGTGTAGCGTTTTCTTTTCATACCTTTCTTTTGAAAACAGTTTAATAAAGAAACTTTAACGCATTTGTATGCCATGCAATTTAATAGTGACTCAAAATCTTTCATGGTTTAACATAAACCTTTAACAAAAGAACAGATTCACGTGTGATGGTGTGTGCCCACGTTTTTGCTGATGCCAGTCAACCTTATCACCTCATAACAGTCCTTATCTCCCCGTCCAAGGAGCGACCTTGGAATCAATAATGTATGTCATGGAACATACGGAAACAGTGTACCCAACAAAGACACAACAACCTCCTCCTATGTCTGAGAGGGAATGGGCCAATGGGGACAACGGCCCATACCGGCAAGCCCGTTGTCGCCTGACGGTACTCCTGCACTCCCACGCCAAGTTGGATCCAACTACATATCCGATCGGGACCAAGTAAACCAACGGGATACCATTCATCATAACAATTTCAATCATTTAAAACAACCAATGCACGGGTAACTTGCTTTGAAGAAATAATGGTTCGGATACCCAATTTACGATTAACTTTCTTTGAAGAAATAAACGGTTTGAATACCCAATTCACAGATAACTCGCTTTGAAGAAGCAAACAGTTCAAGTACCCGATTTGCGATAACTTTCTTTGAAAAATGACAGTTCAATATGCAGAGTTCAAGATGCAGAGATTCATTGATACATATATATAGATATAGATATACATGCATGCATTCCTTCCAGTTTTGAAAATAATATAGTTTAGGACACTCACCTCCAATCAAACGAGTCTCAAGTCTTGGATGTACTAAGGCGTTGCAAGGTCCAATTACTTACTCAAAGAACAACTCCTACAATAAGTGTTATAATTGTGCGTCAAATTCTAACATAAATGCTCGTAACAGTAAGGACATCTAAAGGTCCAAGTGCTAATTTCTCTTACCTAATTATAAACAATATTCGCCAAAGTTACTCGTTAACTAGGCTGAGTACATTTCAGCAAGTAATAATTATTATATCCCTTAACAAAATGCAAGTAATCAATTAATCCAAATCTAGAGATCCGATATACTTTCTATAGGCTTAATTCATATCCAAGACAAAATCAGTTATTAGTGTAATCAAGTTCATGTTTTGTACAAAGTGTGCAAATCAATTCAATCTAACTATCTCATGCTTATAAACTATGGTTAAAATTTAAATTTCCCTTGAAGTGTTAATTCCCACTTGTGCATGGAAAAGTAACGGGGAGATTGATGGTGATAAAGCATTTAGAGAAGTAAAGTTAAAGGATTATTTAACATTTATTTATGACTCTCAAATGATATAGATCAGTTATAACATGTTCACTTTTTTTGTATGTTCTAACCTTCCTTCAATATGTTAATTTCAAATAAACTCCCTAGTTTACCCCTCTTAGTTAAAGATATATAAATTAAGTGTCTAAACTTTAATATACAATCTTTTTAAAAGATCTTGCTAATTACATATCCAGTTTCCTAAATCAATCATTGCAAAAAAAATTGGAAACGTCATTATCTTTCTTAATATTCTGTCCAGCCATAGTATTGAAGTTAGTGATTATCATTGAAACTAATCTCTTCCCGTTACTTACAAGGGCACAAAGTTCAGAACATGTATTTCACAAAATGTTCGATTATCTTTAATTATTTCAACCATATACCAACTTATCATAGATTGTTTACTTTTAAAGTTTGTCAACTAAAATAACATATATATACTTGTATCATATTACTATAATTTGACTAGAATTGTACACAAGCCTTTATTACATTCACGTACTAGCTATTTCAGAAAAGAATAACCATCAGCCTGTATGCTTTAATTATGGGACCAAATATATTTCAATTTGTTGAGGTTTGTTTGACAGGAAATCAACTACTCATTAGCACACCCTTATAATACTTAATCAACGGAGAGTTTGAATAAAAAATATGGCCAACTTAACTAAAGGTTTAGTAGTATAATAAGAGCAAACGATTCTGCAGTCCAATTATATATATCTTCACAATTTCCTAATCTACTTCCTATGTGTTGAATTTACAAATCATGTTTAGTCATTAAACATTACGCTTAACAGATGCTTTAAAACTTTGGACACTAATGTCAATGATCTCTTATCCAATTCACTGATCAACCAATTTTTCTTATTTATTTTAGCCTCGTTTCTCCATCTTCACGAGTGTATAAGACCAATTAACTAGAAAACCAAATAATTAGAATAGAAAAGTGCAAAGCAATTTCTCACCTCAAAAGTTTGCTATTTCAATCGCCACCCCAAACCGCCGATCTCGTATCACCTTTGCTGGAATATGTTCATGTTCACTCGTTTTATCTCTTTTAATTACTTATACTATATTGCAGTAATTATTTTGATGTTTCATCGGTCCCGTTCTTCTATAACTAACTACAAAGAAGCTTTTGAGGTTTTGTTGAAAGGCTTGTGCAACATATGGGTGACGGGTGTAAAGCTGAAAAGGGCAGGTGTCATTTCAATATGTTGCCCTTATCCCTCTATATTTTATTGTTAAATAGTCTTGTAAAATCCTTCCTTAAGTGTGCATGCTTGCTACAGTAAAACTGCCTTTGTAACTTTTTTAATTCATGCCCACTTGGTGATGTATATTAGTGCCTAATTGCCTAATTATAATTTGTTTGTTTAGTTTGTTTAATTAGCCCAATCTATCTAAACAACTGAATTTGGCAATGAGGTAGTTATAAGAAAAGAAGCAAAACAAACAAAAACAACTCATGTTCTTATGTGTTGAAGAGGGAACAAAAAAGATTTTCATCATTGCATAAAGTTGTAAAAGTAGTGGATTATAATGAAAGCACATCTACTTATTTATAATTTGCAAGAAGTAACTTTACACATAGGAAAGAGAAAAGATACAAGGAATATTCTTCCTAACTACCAACAAAGACAGCTAAGCAATAAGCTCATTTTTCCTTGTTGTGCAAGTATCTTTTCATTTCCAAACTTCACATGCTCTTTCTCTTCCTGTTCCATTGCTGCATGAGCGTTGGTGTTGTTGTTGTTGCTCTGATACTCCCCCTCAAGATCAGAGTGCATATCATACACTCTAATCTTGCCAAGAAGCTGTCTAAACTGCTTCACTCCAAGACCCTTTGTAAAAATATCTGCTAACTGATTTCCAGTCTTAACATGAATTAACTTGAACAAGCCTTGCTGCATCCTTTCCCTAACCAGATGGAAATCTATGTCAATGTGTTTTGTTATCTCATGAAACACATGATTAAATGCTATATGGATAGCAGCTTTGTTATCACAGAACAATAGAGGTGGCAGTTCACGCTTGCATCCTAGATCATTTAAGAGATTTTTAATCCAAACCATTTCACAAACTGCTGAGGCCATTGCTCTATATTCTGCTTCAGCAGAAGATCTAGAAACAGTATGTTGTTTCTTGGACTTCCGTGAAATCAGTGCATCCCCAAGAAAAATGCAGAACCCTGTGACAGACCTCCTTGTATCTACACATGATGCCCAATCAGCATCACAATATGCTTTCATATGTATAGCATTTTTGCTTGGAAATAAGAGTCCCTGTCTTGGTGCTGAGCTATGTCCTGGTGTTGATCTAAGATACCTTACAACTCTGAGTGCAGCATGCATGTGTGACTTGAGAGGATTAGCTATGAACTGACTTAGAGTTTGAACACTATAAGCAATGTCTGGTCTAGTAACAACAAGATATAGAAGTCTTCCTATCAACCTTCTGTATTCAGTGGGGTTCTCCAAGACATAATCTCCTTCATAGCTTAGTTACAAGTTCTGATCAATAGGGAAACCAACAGATCTTCCTCCTAATAATCCACAATCATTTATGATGTCAAGAGTGTACTGTCTCTGAGTCAGAGATATTCTAGACTTGTTTCTGGCTACCTCTATTCCAAGGAAGTATTTGAGTGGTTAAAGATCCTTGAGTTTGAAGTTTTTCTTCAAATATCTCTTCAGTTTTTCAAGCTCTGCAGGGTCATTTCCTCCAATGATAATGTCATCTACATAGTTAAGGATGACAGTGATAGAAGTAGGACTAGAGTATTTGATGAAAAGAGAGTGATCTGCAGAGGATTGTTTGTAACCTTCATTGACAATAACTGAAGTCAGTTTGTAGTTCCACTGTCTAGAGGCCTGCTTTAATCCATATAATGATTTATGAAGCTTACAGTCTTGCTCCCCCTCGAGTAGCAAGACCAGGAGGTGGTGACATATACATTTCCTCCTCTAAATCACCATACAGGAAAGCATTACTTACATCAAGTTTAAAGAGGAACCAGTCATGAGCAGCTGCAAAGGCCAAGAGACATCTAACAGTGGTGATTTTTGCTACTGGAGAAAATGTTTCAAAATAGTCATATCCCTCAAGTTGATTGTATCCTTTTTCCACGAGCCTAGCTTTATAACGTTCAACTTCTCCATTTGAAGTGAATTTTACTTTGTAGACCCATCTACAACCTATAGTTGTCTTACCAGGAGGTAAAGTTGTGAGGGACCAAGTGCCATTGTCATGAAGAGTAGTTAATTCAGCAGACATTGCTTCCCTCTACAAAGGGTTCAGGTTTGCTTCATGAAAGGAACTAGGCTCATGATGAGAAGCAGCATATAGGGCATAGTGTAAATGGGAAGGAGAAAATCTACTGAAAGATAAGTTAATGTTAAAATAAGGAGAAGTACCTTGTGGAGAGGTCAACTCAACAGGAGAGACTGAAGCAGCTGAGATGGCTGCAAGCTTGCACTAGAAGTCCTTTAAATAAGCAGGTGGTCTCCTGATTCTAGAGGAATGTCTAATGGCAATAGGGGAATCAATGAGAGGTTAGGACTGAGTAGAGGTGACAGGTGAGTTGATGGTAGTTGAGCTAGGTAGAGGTGAGGAAGAAGTGTGTGTTTCTGAAGGAGTAGACACTTCTAAGGGAGTGTGTCTTATAGGGACAGGATCACTCTTAAAAGCATTAGGTGATGCTAGTGGGAATGGCACACACATTATAAGAACACTGTGAAGTTCAGTGACTAATTTACTGACAAATAGCAGATTGAAATGGAAAGATGGCACACACAATACATTTGTGAGGGTAAGTTTATTGTTCAAAATCACAGTTCCAATAGTGGTGGCATAAGTGTATTTACCATCAGGAAGTTTCACTATAGTATTAGATAGAGACGGATGAGAAGTGAAAAGGTTGGGAGTGCAAACAATATGGTCAGTTGCCCCTGAATCCAAGATCCAGGAGTTGACTGAACTGGAATTAAAAAGAGCACAGTTAAGAACTTGGTGAATACCTGAGTGACTGTTTTGTGGGATGGGTTTAACCTGATTGGAAGTGGAAGTGGAGCTTTGGAAAAGAGAACAAAGTTGTTGGAACTGCTCTTGTGTGATAGGCAATTGTGGTCCTTGAGCAACAATACCCTGAGTGGCTTGGTTGACAGCAGATGTAGATCCTTTGTAGGGTTGTTGTGCTGGTTTGAACCTTGCAAGTTTGTGTCCAGGGGGATAACCATAAACCTCAAAGCATGTGTCAACAGTATGGTTAGTTTTGCCACATATGCTGCATGGTGGCCTTTGCTTGTTGTTGTTACTGTTGGATTGCTTATTCCATGGTCTGAATGGTGGCTTTTGTCTGTAGTTCACCATAGCACTCTCTTGAGATCCCTGTGAAGTAGTTTTCACCTGCATAGCTGCAGTCTCAACTGCAGAACCAGTACCAACAGACAAATCAAAATTAGCTTCCTCTTGAAGCACCAGACCAAAAATATCATCAAGAGTTGGTAAAGGCTCTTTCAACAAGATCTGGTTTCTAACTTGATTAAATTTATCATCCAGTCCCATCAAGAACACCATAATCCTTCTCCTTTCATTTTTAGCATGTAAACCTTGCAACACCCCACAAGATCTATAGTTACAAGTGAGAGGTACATCATATGAATTGAGTTCATCCCATATCACTTTTAATCTAGCAAAATATATGCTCAGTGGACTACCATCTTGTTTAATGTTGGTAAGTTGTTGTTCAAGAACATAGACTCTAGTTGTACTGCTTTTAGAGAATTGTTTGCACAGTTGATTCCACAATTTTAGTGCTGAATCAGAGAACAGTGGGTAATCAGATAATTCAGGTGACAAAGCGTTGGTAATCCATGAGATCACCATTGAGTTACAACGCACCCACTGTCCATAAGTTGGATCTGTTTGTGGTGGTTCAGGAATGGATCCATCAATAAAACCGAGTTTGTTTTTGGCCAAGAGAACAAGATGCATGGTTCTACTCCATTTGTAATAGTTTTGGCTTGTGAGTTTTAGATTAACAAGATGCTACCCTGAATTTTCTCCATGATGCAGATAAAGAGGATGAGTCGGATCATCAGCATAATTACTGATCCTAGGCAGTTTTGGCCATTTAGATCCAGTAGTATTATGCTGAGATTCTGTGTGGTGTGAAGCTGGTGAGGTGGTGTTGCTTGATGCAAGTGAAGAAGGATTGGTCATGGTGAATGTGTAGTTTCACGGGGAAGAGATGGTACGGACCAAGAGACAGTGAGATCAAAATCTCACTGCTCTGATACCATATCAGAAAAGAAGCAAACAAAAAGAACTCATGTTCTTGTGTGTTGAAGAGGGAACAAAAAAGATTTTCATCATTGCATAAAGTTGTAAAAGTAGTGGATTACAATGAAAGCACGTCTACTTATTTATAGCTTGCAAGAAGTAACTTTACACATAGGAAAGAGAAAAGATACAAGGATTATTCTTTCTAACTACCAACAAAGACAGCTAAGCAATCAGCTCATTTTTCCTTGTTTTGCAAGTATCTTTTCATTTCCAAAATTCACATGCTCTTTCTCTTCCTGTTCCATTGCTGCATGAGCGCTGGTGTTGTTGTTGTTGCTCTGATAATAGTAGCCTAACATTTATTGTATATGATTCGGTTCAGCAAGATCAAATTTAATTAGTCTAACATGAAACTTAATTGCAGACGTTAAGTCATTTGACCTCATTAATATATACTTGATCAATATGAACAACAACACCTTAAGAATCTTTCAAGCTTTTCATAAACTTATCATTGCCAATAATATGCTAGAACCTTGCAATTAAGCGTTTGAGCACTTTCCTACCGGTGACGGGTTAAGGAGACGTATATAATGATTTTTAACATAGAATTGGAAAATGTTTTTTACATATATCATTTATACGAACATGTTTTTAACTCAAATCTATATATATATATATATATTATATGACTTTTTTGAATTATAAACGATAATAATTTAAAAGGAGCAAAGCAAAATTCACGTTTAAATAATAAATTAAAAATTATAGTTACATGAAGAGACGGGGCGTTACACCCTCCCCTCCTTAAAAGAATTTGGTCCCCAAATTCATATTGAATGCAAATCTAATCAGTATACTAATACAAGATGTTTCCTAGCGTATTGAAATGTTGGATAAGAAATGATTGCTTGTTAATGGAGAGCTCTAGTAGAGATCGACAAAAATGAGTATCTATCTCACACGTTTTATGAAAATAAAATCTAAATGTTTTGATAATTTCAGTTATCATTGAAGAAACACAAGTCATCACTATTACAATATACGAGCACACAAGGTACACGGTGAATTTTAAGGTAAGTTACATTTTAAGTAAATAATCGAGAGTTAACCCAAATATAAACAAAACACCAGGCTTTCCCATTCTCTAGATGAGAATAAGATGCAGATACCGCATCATAAAAAACTAGACGTAGGTTTGACGATATATAAGTTAGTAGAAATCAACACTTTGACAATCAAGAGGCACACCACAGGCTCACTCATCCTCAGCCCTCTACTCGATGCTTTAGTATGTATCGAATTACTATCAGTTGGCCAGACCTACAGTAATGCGTAACAACTTGAGCAAAGAGAAACCTCAGTATGTGAGGAATTACACATCGGTTGGCCACCCGAGAGTAATGCATCACAACTTTAGCGCCTAAGAAAGATCACATACCATCATCTCAACTAGACCCACGGTCCGAAGCACTTATCCCAGCATAGCCTAGGTACCCTAACCTAAGCTCTGATACTAACTGCAATGACACGATAATTTCGAGATAAACAGAACAATATCAGAGCAACTATTACATGTCTAACTGATAAATATCCAAATCAAATGCACTGAAAGTACTAAACTAATAAACATAAACAGAAACTTAACTAACTCAATATCCTACTAAACTTTGAACGCTCCCAATGCCAAAGGCTCCCAGGTCCTGACACGGTAGTAATCTAGATCATCTTAATCTGGAAGGAAGGAAAGGAAAAACAAAATTTTACGTGAGATAAAAATCTCAGTGAGTGTTCATGCATGTGTGCAAGTGTAGCGTTTTCTTTTCATGACTTTCTTTTGAAAACAGTTTAATAAAGAAACTTTAACGCATACAAATGCCATGCAATTTAATAGTGACTCAAAAGCTTTCATGGTTTAACAAAAACCTTTAACAAAACCTTTAACAAAACCTTTGATGCCAATGGGGACAACGGCCCATACCGGCAAGCCCACTGCCGCCCGACGATACCCCTGCACTCCCACGCCAAGTTGGATCCAACTACATATCCGATCGGGACCAAGTAAACCAACGGGACACCGTTCATCATAACAATCTCAATCATTTAAAATAACCAATGCACGGGTAACTTGCTTTGAAGAAATAACGGTTCGGATACCCAATTTACGAATAACTTTCTTTGAAGAAATAAATGGTTTGAATACCCAATTCACAGATAACTCGCTTTTAAGAACCAAACAGTTCAAGTACCCGATTTGCGATAACTTTCTTTGAAAAATGACAGTTCAATATGTAGAGTTCAAGATGCAGAGATTCATTGATACATATATATAGATATAGATATACATGCACGCATTCCTTCCAGTTTTGAAAATAATACAGTTTAGGAACACTCACCTCCAATCGAACGAGTCTCAAGTCTTGGATGTACTAGGGCGTTGCAAGGTCTAATTACTTACTCAAAGAACAACTCCTACAATAAGTGTTATAATTGTGCGTCAAATTCTAACATATATGCTCGTAACGGTAAGGACATCTAAAGGTCCAAGTGCTATTTTCTCTTACCTAATTATAAACAATATTCGCCAAAGTTACTCGTTAACTAGGCTGAGTGCATTTCAGCAAGTAATAATTATTATATCCCTTAACAAAACGCAAGTGATCAATTAATCCAAATCTAGAGATCCGATATACTTTCTATAGGCTTAATTCATATCCAATACAAAATCAGTTATTAGTGTAATCAAGTTCATGTTTTGTACAAAGTGTGCAAATCAATTCAATCTAACTATCTCATGCTTAATGGTTAAAATTTAAATTTCCCTTGAATTGTTAATTCCCACTTGTGCATGGAAAAGTAACGGGGAGATTGATGGTGATATAACATTTAGAGAAGTAAAGTTAAAGGATTATTTAGCATTTATTTATGACTCTCAAATGATATAGATCAGTTATAACATGTTCACATATTTTGTATGTTCTAACCTTCCTTCAATATGTTAATTTCAAATAAACTCCCTAGTTTACCCCTCTTAGTTAAAGATATATAAATTAAGTGTCTAAACTTTAATATACAAATCTTTTTCAAAGATCTTGCTAATTACATATCCAGTTTCCTAAATCAATCATTGCAAAAAAAATTGGAAACGTCATTATCTTTCTTAATATTCTGTCCAGCCATAGTATTGAAGTTAGTGATTATCATTGAAACTAATCTCTTCCCGTTACTTACAAGGGCACAAAGTTCAGAACATGTATTTCACAAAATGTCCGATTATCTTTAATTATTTCAACCATATGCCAACTTATCATAGATTGTTTACTTTTAAAGTTTGTCAACTAAAATAACATATATATACTTGTATCATATTACTATAATTTGACTAGAATTGTACACAAGCCTTTATTACATTTACGTACTAGCTATTTTAGAAAAAGAATAACCATCAGCCTGTATGCTTTAATTATGGGACAAAATATATTTCAATTTGTTGAGGTTTGTTTGACAGAAAATCAACTACTCGTTAGCACACCCTTATAATACTTAATCAACGGAGAGTTTGAATAAAAAATATGGCCAACTTAACTAAAGGTTTAGTAGTATAATAAGAGCAAACGATTATGCAGTCCAATTATATATATCTTCACAATTTCCTAATCTGCTTCCTATGTGTTGAATTTACAAATCATGTTTAGTCATTAAACATTACGCTTAACAGATGCTTTAAAACTTTGGACACTAATGTCAATGATCTCTTATCCAATTCACTGATCAACCAATTTTTCTTATTTATTTTAGCCTCGTTTCTCCATCTTCACGAGTGTATAAGACCAATTAACTAGAAAACCAAATAACTAGAATAGAAAAGTGCAAAGCAATTTCTCACCTCAAAAGTTTGCTATTTCAATCGCCACCCCAAACCGCCGATCTCGTATCACCTTTGCTGGAATATGGTCTTGTTCACTCGTTTTATCTCTTTTAATTACTTATACTATATTGCAGTAATTATTTTGATGTTTCATCGGTCCCGTTCTTCTATAACTACAAAGAAGCTTTGGAGGTTTTGTTGAAAGGCTTGTGCAACATATGGGTGACGGGTGTAAAGCCGAAATGAGCAGGTGTCATTTCAATATGTTACCCTTATTCCTCTATATTTTATTGTTAAATAGTCTAGCAAAATCCTTCCTTAAGTGTGCATGCTTGCTACGGTAAAACTGCCTTTGTAATTCATGCCCACTTGGTGATGTATATTAGTGCCTAATTGCCTAATTATAATTTGTTTGTTTAGTTTGTTTAATTAGCTTAATCTATCTAAATAACTGAATTTGGCAATGAGGTATTAGCCTAACATTTATTGTATATGATTCGGTTCAGCAAGATCAAATTTAATTAGTCTAACATGAAACTTAATTGCAGGTGTTAAGTCATTTGACCTCATTAATATATACTTGATCAATATGAACAACAACAGCTTAAGAATCTTTCAAGCTTTTCATAAACTTATCATTGCCAATAATATGCTTGAACCTTGCAATTAAGCGTTTGAGCACTTTCCTACCGGTGACGGGTTAAGGAGACGTATATAACGATTTTTAACATAGAATTGGAAAATATTTTTACATATATCATTTATAAGAACATGTTTTTAACTCAAATATATATATATATATATATATATATTATATGACTTTTTTGAATTATAAACGATAATAATTTAAAAGGAGCAAAGCAAAATTCATGTTTAAATAATAAATTAAAAATTATAGTCACATGAAGAGACGGGGCGTTACACAATATATGTGATAGTTGATAGATTTACAAAGTACCCTCACTTCATAACTCTTATCACACCCTTATTAAGCTGCTAGCTTAGCTAATTGTTTCCTAAATTCGGTTTATAAGTTGCATGGTCTCCCAGTGAGCATAACTATAGATAGAGACATGTTGTTTACTAGTGAATTTTAAGGGAATTGCTTGGTGTGTTGGGAATAGAACAACACCTAAGCACTGCCTACCATCCTCTGACAAATGGTCAGACAAAAAGGTTAAATCAGTGTGTGGAGGCTTACTTAAGGTGTTTGGTTGGAGGGAACCCTAAACATTGGGTTAAATGGGTGCACATGGTTGAATGGTGGTATAATACAAATTATCATACCACCATCCAAATGACCCCTTTTGAGGCCCTTTACGGGTAAAAGCTACCCCAAATTGGATTTGGGCATTACCAGGACCTCAAGGTAGCGGGGTAGAGCAGTTAATACAAGAAAGACAAGAAGTTAACACACATATCGAACATCAACTCACTTATGCACAAAACTACATGAAGAAAAAAACATATAAGGGGAGAAGTGATAGACAATTCAACCAAGGGGAATAGGTTTTTTTTAAAAAAAATTAAAACCCTACAACAAAACTCTATCAGACAAGGTATCTATTGAAAATTAAGTCCTAGGTATGCAGGCCCATTCAAGGAATTGAGACGGTGGGGGAAGTGGCATACAAATTGGACTTACCTGTAGATTCTAGGGTATAGATTCTAGGGTACACCTGGTTTTCCATGTGTCCATGCTGAAACGCAAAACTGGAGATTCAGACACCACCACACTCTTTGTACCTGCAATCGACGACAACCAAACGTAAGAGTTGGAGCCTAAATCAGTGTTAGCAAGGAGAATCGTAAAAAGGAATAACGTGACGAAAGTGGATTGGTTGATTAAATGGAGGGGATAAACTGATGCAAAGGCGAATTGGGAAGATTATGAATGGTTGATGTGTAGGTTTCCAGGATTTCAAGCTTGGGGACAAGCTTGAAAAGAAGAGGAGAGTAATGTCACGATCTGAAATTAGAAAAGCAATTAGGGTTTGAGCTAAGTGGGGATCTTTCTCGTTTTAGTTATTCTTGGATTGAGTCTTTTGAAGTCACCATCGCATAACGACATCGTTTTGGAGGGGCGGGCTTATTTGCTTAGTGGACCGCTTCTCGCTGATGGGCCGATATGGTTTTGTTGGGCCATATCTTCTTAGCGAACCAATATCTTTATTTACTATTTCTGTCAAGTTTAGTACATTCTTCTTTATGCATTTGTCTAGCTAAAAATGTAAAAGCACTCCCACCGCTGTTATATTGGGATTTGAAGTTGAGGAAAAATATTATGTTATGTTTACAGAATATTTTCTATGTCTCTTATGTTTATGCATTTGAACTAGCTTTCCTTCCTCACCGTGTTAGTTTATCTGCTCTTTCTCTTATCTTCACGTGCAAAATCAAACACAAAACGAGTCTGGTCATAACAGAGCACATTTCGTCGAGAGTAGCTTTTGTCGAATCATGATGTGGGTCGTCATTTTATTGTTATCCCAAAATCAATAAATAATCATCCCTTCCGTTCATTTTTTGTTAAAATTTTCATGATTACAGACCCCTATTTAGTCCTTTTCTGTTCTCAAGCCTTAATATTTCACATATGAGATAAAGTAGAACAGAAAAAAAGGTCTTTTAATAAACTTGGGATCGCATACACCATCTGAATAACAGAAGTATTTAACATTCTAGAAAAATTAAAACAAAACCAGGTATTGTTTGATCATCAAAGTCTTCATAAACAAAGCCACTATGTTTGCCTCATATTCACTGCGCATTATACGGCAAAAGACAAAATTTTCAGCGGTAATATTCCACTAAAAAGTGGGTTAGGTGATTAGGTTTTTCAACTAGAAACACACTTCTTAAAAAAAGTAACAGTCTGCATTTAATAATGCTTTTTTACCTATGATTAACCTAGTAACAAACTAAGAATTATTTTCGTACCAAAATTTTAAACCACAGATGGTGTAGATGTAACTGTATATTTAGCGAATTCATCCCCTAAGCTTCACCTAACAAGATATGAGGCTTAGGTCCCTTAACCTTACGCAACAAACCTAGTTGGGGCATGTAACCTATAAAAGAAGCGACTAACTGAAAATAGTTAAGACACTGCAAAACAGAAGATCAAACCCATTTACAATTCATATAATACAAGCAACTAAACCTCAAAGCATCCTCATACAAGATCAGGTTGCTGCTTCAACCTAGTCGTCTTGACTAGTAGCAGCAGTGTAATCGTAGTTTCCACCCACTCCCCTGCCACCTCAACCTAAAGTTGGAAAGTGGGTCAGGTTGGGCCGACCCAGCCCAGGCCCGCCTAGACCTAGATAGAATATGGTCCGGTCTGGGCTGACCCGTCAATAAAGTAGATTCAGGCCGGACCCGACCCATTTATAATATGGGTTGGACTCGGTCAGGTTATGTGTTTTTCTTCTTCTTCTTTTTTTGCAAACTGAAATATACATGTTACAAATGCAAAGTTAATAAATAACATAAATTAAAAAATAACTTAAAACAAGTACTTGTATTAAAAAAAACATAAAAGGTTAACTTAAAACAAAACTTGTTGATGAAAAAATAAATAAAAGATAAATTTTAAAAAAACTTCAATTCTAAAAAAATACATAACAAGTAAACTTTAAAAAAATGATCAACGTCGTTATCAAAATATAAAAAGGTAAACTGATATTCTAAAAAAAAAAGCATAAAAAGGTAACCATTGAAAAATAAATCTTCAAATATGGTGACCATTAGAGTTGATTTATTCTTCTCCTTTGATTACAGTATATATACTTGGCGCCTCTTGGAATTTTGTTTCTCGTTATTTTTGATCCAGGTAATCTTCCCAAAGCATACAAAACTTGATAGGCTTCGGTGTTAATTGTTGCCTATGGTCTGAGTGTAAATTTTTGCCTGAACTAAAAGTAAACTCTAAAGCGGTCGAAGACATCTGAGGCGAAAGTAGATCACGTGCAATACAAGCAACAATGGGATGATTCTGCTCATTTTGGCGCCACCATTGTAATATATCGAATTCGGCAAATTCATCAAAATCTGTTGGGCTCTTATTTAAGAAGTGGTTGAACTCATCAAGGCCTCCGGTGGTAGTCTCCTTTGCCCTCTTTCCACCTAAAGTTTTCTTAAAGATACAATACAAATTTGAACTTGATGATACAACTTCCGTATCGGGATCACTATGCCCACAAGAATATATAGCATATAATTCGTGAAACAATTTCAAGAAGTCAAGACGAAGATCAAATTGTTCATCGCAAAAAGTCAAGTCGATTGCTAATTCAAGATCAAGCTCAAAAGTCATTGGATTAAAGTTCAACTCAAATACATGTGGAAGAGATCCAAATCAAATTCACTCACAAGTCAACCAAATTCCAACATTGTTCTTGTAGAAAAGAATCAGAGGAATATTATAGATTGTAACTCAAATTTTTTTAAATTTATATAAAGTTTATTTATGTTGATTTTTTTCTTGTTTCTTATTTTAAGGACTTGAAATTCCATCTGTACAAATTTGGCACACCCGGTGGGACAATCTCTACCCCTCATCTCTTTTCCAATAAGTCTCAAATTTGAAGTCACAAGAAGTAAGCGTTGCTCAACAATGGACAAGTCAATGGGGGCAACAAGCTGAGACTCTCAACCGATGATGAAAGATACACTCGCATCGGGGGTAAGACATGAAGCTAAAGAAGATGATCAACTATCCTCACTAGAAGAGCAAGTTGCGGCGCTTGCAAGAGCCATTGAAAATATTACAATTCAAACTCATAAACGTGATGAATATTTGAGTCACCTTCTCCAAAAGCTAGAGGGCAAAGAATGAGTTGAAAATTCTAAAGAAGTCACCAACAACATTGGAGTTCAAGGATGCATCAAGACTTCAATCGCCGAATTTGAAGTCTCTCCTCACCTCCAAAAGCAAGAACTCATGGAAAGTGACGATCAAAGCATGGCACAAGAAAAGGCTGCTCAAGAGGTCGGTGCTCAAGAATATGGTGGAGTCCTCAAAAAAGGAAGACAAACCACTTCTCATTTTCAAAATTCAACCTTCTCAACAAAGGATGATCAAAGAATGGTGCATGCGACAAATCCTTTGATAAAAACCACTCAAAATCTGGTTGAAGTAGGAGGGTGTAGCAAAGTCTCAAGCCAAGGAATTCAAGTCTCTTCCAAGGGGCTCATCTCCATTGGTCAATTGAAGAACTTGGTTCATGAAGTTGCAAAGGATTTAAAAGCTCAACCTGCAATGACCAAAGCATACACGAAGCCTTAGACGCAAAGAATTGAGCAACTTAAAATGCCTAAAAGCTATCAACCTCCGAGTTTTCAAAGATTCGATAGGACTGGAGACCCAAGCCAACATGTTGCTCACTTTATTGAGACGTGCAATAGTGCTGGAACTTGTGAAGATCATCTAGTCAATCAGTTCGCTCGATCCTTAGAAGACTTTGCCTTTGATTGGCATATTAATCTTGAACCAAACTCCATTGACGTTTGGAACGATCTATAAACCGAATTCTTCAATAAATTTTATAGCACTCGGCGTACTGTGAGCATGATTGAACTTGCAAATTCTCATCAACAAGAAGACGAACCAGTGATTGAGTGCATCAATAGGAGGAGAAATCTATCATTCAGTTGCAAAGAGAAACTTTCTGAAACTTCAGCAATAGAGTTTTGCATTAAAGGGATGAATTGGGGTCTCTCCTATATACCTTAAGGAATCAAACAAAAAACTTTGAAGAATTGGCGACTCGAGCGCATGACATAAAGACAAGTGTAAACTGTACTAAAGAAGAAAACTCAACTCATGGCCTTGATATTGAAAGTGATGATGACAATGAAAAGGGCCCGACATCAAGTTTTGTTCCAACTAATATGCTACTTGATACGAGCTTAAACTATCTCAAATCTTCAAATTAAGTGCCAAAATATATACTCCTTGATAAGAGTATAAACTATCAACATTCTCCTTAACACGAGTATTAATTGTTTGCACATTTGAACTCAAAGCAAATTCTTAAATGCCAAGTCTTCAAAGCAAAAAGTCGATGTCTTCAAGTCCCCCTAGACACGAGCCAAAAGGTCTACAAAACAAATGTGCAAGTCTTTTTAACACGTCAAAAGTCTGCAAATCCTTCAAGCCCTCAAGTCCTCCTAGATGCGAACAAAAAGGTCGACAAATTCTTAAAATCTTCAAGTCCTCCTAGATACGAGCGAAAAGGTTTGTAAATTCTTCAAGTGTTCAAGTCTTCAAGTCAATTATTCCATGACACACGAACTTAAAGCTGCATGTTACTCCAAGCGTGCATGAGTATAAACTATGAATGGCATCCATAAATCCAAATTCATGTATTTTGAACTACGTCTTAACTTGATTCCTTTATTGGATACGTAGGCAGCATGAAAGAGATTTCAGGTTCAGTCATATTCTCTACCAAGTTATGTTTCATTGAAGACAATGCACGAAGCTCTTTGAGATACGATGTGCCAACAAAGTTGGGTGCGCAACCAAGCCATGAATACATTCCCTTCTCCTTCAAGGTGTCTTTAATGAAGGGTCAACAATGTCCGCTCGTGTCAAGGTGCCTTTGATGTAGGGTCAACATGGTCCACTCTTGCCAAGGTATCTTTGATGTAGGGTCATGAAAATAGTGTTCGCTCCTTCAAGGTGTCTTTGAGGCCAAGTCGTGGAAAGAATGTCTCTTCCTCCAAAGTTTCTTTGATGTAGGGTCATGAAAACAATGTTTGCTCATTCAAGGTGTCTTTGAGGCCAAGTCGTGGAAAGAATGTTTCCACCTTCAAGTTGTCTTTGATACAGGGCAGTGAAAATAATGTACGCTCTTGTCAAGGTTTCTTTGATGTAGGGTTAACAATGTCGCTCTTGCCAAAGTGTCTTTGATGTAAGGTCATGAAAACAAATTCATTCCTACTAAACGTCTTTGGTGCCAAGTCATGAATGCAATGTATCCTCTTTTTGGATGCCTTTGAAGTCAAGTTTTGAAGTCAATGTCTCCTGCATGGTTTCTTTGATGCCGATTTGTGAAAAGAATGTCTCCTCCTTCATGCTCACCAATGAGGTTGTGTCAATTACGATTTGAGTGTGCTCTTCTTCTCCTTGCTAGAGATCCGAACTTTGTCAAGTATTGCTACGCGCATAAGCTTTCATGATCTTTAAATTGCAAATTATATGAATAATGACGCACAAATTGGCCAAATATCTTTATGAAAGCCGTTTGCTCTTGTACCAACTGAGAAAGTCTTCTTTCCTCAACATCTCATTTGACAATGCATCGCCCCAAAGTTTCGAAGGGATGATTATCGTTTGATACTCGATGGCAAGAAGAACGAAGCATGAAAAAAAGTGAAGAACGACTAGAGGACCGCAAATACTCTTCATGTCATTCTTTGAGACTAAGATCAAGCAAACAAGTCTACTTTACTAAAGCCGAAAGACCAGTCTGATCCTTGACTCGCTGGAGACCGGAGCAGCCGCTAAAAAACAAGAAAGAGTTAAATCAGTTTCCATACACAAAAAGCGTAGGCAGATGAAAAAAAAATGGAAAAAATTAATTGATGAAGATGTTTGCAGCAACAAAGAGAGTCTCTTTCTGTGAGAGAAGAAAGACGCACGCCTTGGTCGTTCTTATATAGGTGAGAAAGAATGTTGAAATTAAAAATTAACTGCTAAGGAAATTGATTAGAACATGGAAATTGATTCTGCAAAAAGGGCATCAAGAAGAATAGGCAACAAGATATTCCTTTTAAAAAAGAAAAATAGTTTGTCGACCGCAGCAAAAAAAAAAAAAACAACTCTGATTCACAAAGAAAGGAAAGAATCCATTAAGTTCAAAAAAGGAAGATGAGCAGAAATTATCCGGTGCAGCTGGTCTACATAGACCATAAGTTGTGAACCTATGCAATGTTTATAAAAAGAAAAAGTAAAAAAAAAGGAACAAAAGGAAATCAAAGACGGTCAAAGTCTGAACCAAAGAGGGTAGAAGAGGTATCATCCCATGCACCTGGTTCACCTATACCTCATGGGAAAAAAAAAGAATTGAATGGAGGAAGGGAGTTGTGACTCGTCCACGACATGTTTTCACTACGACTCAGCGAACAAGTCACAAGATGCAATTTGTAGACTCGTAAAATTTGTGTCTAATTAAATATCGACATGTAGAAAATAATATATTAAGTAACAATTTAATTTTCTACTTTATTTTAGATTTATAACAAATTTATTTCCAAAGTAAAGTAGTTAAATTTATTGGTTTTAATATATTTTGTTGAATAAATTAAGAGATGTCTTATTTATTGATTGGAGTTAAATTACTCAATTAAATTAAATAAGGACAAGTCTTGTAAAGAAAGAAAAAGAAACTAAATACATATATTATTTAATTTTAATATGTTAAAGAATTAAATAAATATATTCATCAATCAGAATCTCAATCAGGATTAAATAAATATATTCAAGCACGACTTATGTTTTCTTCTTTATGTGGAGGATCTAAGGGAGCAAATTCTATTAGTCACTTATGCATAACCCAATCAGATCCTACCCAATGCGCGGTCACACACATATAGTGATTATCACCATTTTGCCACAAATCTGTAGTAAAACACACCCTACTATCATGATTTCCAAATGTTGCCTTCAATTCAATCATGCTCAACATATTGTTTGTAACCATCCGAACAACATGTATGCCAACTTACATTTTTGATTTCAGGAAAAAATGCATTAGTTATCCACTCCTCAACTAATTCATTATCAAAAAAATTAAATGGCAAGCCACCTTGAACAATAAACTTAGAGGTAAGTATATGTGCATTTTTTTATCATACTAAAAAGTCAATGAACTAGATTGTGTACTTTATCCGGCAACATTGCGATTTTATGGACCGATGCTAAGTGTCGTGCCAACGCTCCCCTTCCACCATATACATAACAATGATTACAAAGCTTACACATAGCCATTGAGCCGCCCTGTCCCTCTCAAAATATATCCATACCTTGGACGTAGCTTTTTTAGCTCGTGCGGTAAAAGTCGGCAGATGAATGTTAGGATCCGTTAGTGTAGCGGTTTCAGGTATTGAGTGTTCATCATCTTTCATGTCATCATGTGGCTCTTCAAATTCCGGAGGATAAAACAGAGAGTTCCCGCCCATCGCATAATAGGGGTCGTTAGGTTGGAACTCCAAAAAACCAAGACCCCTATTCCATTTGGACTCGAATTGAGCCGTGTTGATCGGATCCACCGACGCATTGTAATTTTGTGTCTCATCATCGGAATGGGCAGGTTGATTAATGGCGACACAAACACGATTAGTAATATCTTCATGGTTGGATGGACGCCGAGATTCAGGTGTGGGAGTGGATGATTGAGCGTGATCGATATATGGAACAAAATGGATGCGCCATAATATTGCGGATGAGTAAGATTAATATTACAATAACAAGGTTATGATAATTGTTTTAAATGCATATAGAGAATGATTAGTAAGAATATATGTATATATATATATATTATGATATTATATTTTAACAAGAGTGAGATTGATAATAAGAAAGTATAGAAATAATTGTGAAGAATAAAAGAGAAAAAATGAAGTATTTATTAATAAAAAAAGAAATATATATATATATGGCATAAGTTCTTCCTCTAAAAAGTAAAATTTTGCGTTGCATTGCAATGTGATTAAACTAATTGTGGAAGTTGCAATTTGCAATGTCCACTACCTATCTAGTAGATTGGGAGGGGCCTATTTAATTTGGCCTCACTTCTGGCCAAATTAAATAGACCCAAAAAAAATAGTATGGCCTAGACAGAAATCTGGGCCATTTTTTTTTATTTAAAAAAATTCTTAACCCAGGACAACATTTGAGGCCCAGTTCAGCCCGGTTAAAAATATAGTCAGGCCCGAGTTACAAAACATGGGTTCTAGACCGGGGCCAGGCTGAGTTACGTACGGGCTGGACTGGGCTGGATTGGCCCAGCCCAGTTTACGCCTTGACTTCAACCTTTGTTGTAATAATCTCTTATGTAATTACCTTCGACTGATTATAAAATTGGTTGCATATATTCTGGCAACCGCTTCTATTACCACCGTGCCCTCCACCATCATTGGCATATCCTTCATGGCCACCACCATCACTCCTATTTCTATAATTTTGAGATGTATACTCTTGCTCTTTTGTGTCCACGTGTCCTAAACTTTGATCTACTACTTCAGTATCAGGTACTTCAAGATCGGTTTGAGTTTGGACATGTGATGTAATTTCTACCTCGGATCCTCCCTTAATTAAAACGCACACATATACACAAAATTGGAAAACGGAAACAAAGATCTGCAAGATCTTGACCACAATCTTTTGACAGGGGAAAATCTGTGTGCCACCTGGTGAAATTATTCGACATTACCAGATTCATCACTGGAAGATACACTGCCATGGGAATCAGGGGATTCATCTTCCTGCAAGACACGCAGATAAACAAGAGTAAACTTGATGGGAAGGACAACATCTAGGGGTACATGCTTTAATGTTAAAAGGATTTTTTTTCGCAAGAAGTTAAACTATTGTTGAGACCCAACTCGGAGAATTACATAGAGTTAGAGGCAAAGCCTCATAATTAAGCACACAATAAGACTGATTACAATCACCATGCAAGGGAATATCTAAGCTCTAGACTATGTCTATGACTAAAGATAAAGCCCACAACACTACAAACACTCTACATTCTTGAGTGTTCCTTCATTCACTTCCTTGGCTGGATAGTCCACTTCCATCAAGATTCCAGTCTAGGACTGTGATCTTCTCTTCAGGCTTTCTAGTGTAGTATTGTTTTGCCTCTGTTTGGTGATCTGCTTCTGCAATCAGTGTCTCTTTTTGGGGGTTTGGGTAGAGGGGTTTGAGAGCTTTACCTGATTTGGTCCTTCACTCCTGCTCATCCACCTGCACATAGAAAAACAACCCATGACAGTACCAGACCACACATATATTCTCATTATGTGCCAGGATTCCTTATTTCTATTTGTTCCAGTTTCAAGCTTATGGCTTTGGTTACTCTGTTAATCTGATTCCCTTTCTTACCTTTCAGCCTGGTAATTAGTGTATGAGCAACACTTTTACCTATCATTTGGTCATTAGGTCCTGACCTTCAAAAATCTTTTTATTTCTTGCTTTCCAAATTGCTGATACAATTTCTCCCATGGCAGCAGCTCTTATCTGGTAGATGTTTGTGCCTTTAGCTTTCGATTGAGCAAAGGCTCGTATCCAATATCTCATATCTCCAGTACCAACTTTCATCCCTGTGCTAGATAAAACCTTACAAAGCAGGTTATATGACCAAGAACAGTTAAAAAACAAATGATCATTATTTTCAATATGGTTATTACACAGAACACAGTTAAGATCCTTAACCACACAAAATTTTTGAAGCCTCTCCTTTGTAGGGAGCTTGTTCTGTATTGCCATCCAGTGAATACAGGTATGATTATTTTTCACCGAATAGATTCTTTATCTTCTAAATGGCTAACTACCAGTTACGGATATGATTTTGTATAAACTCTCGAGTAACCATGCGGAAAATTTTTCGGTTCCATAAGTTGTATGTGTTGATTGTTATCATAAAGCTTTAGATTGGAATATATCTAGTTTGCCAAGTTCTTGACCACTAGCATTATGACGATCAACAATGCTGAAGTGGATAAAGATGCGGCAATAGCCCAACTGGAGGCTGACATCAAAAAAATGGGTGACTTTAACCTGATTGCTATCGAAAAGCTCGTTGCTGAAAAAGACGAGGTTGTGCGCCAGTGGGGGGTTGCCAGGGAAGAGTACAGCTCTTGTTGTGTTGAAAATGAGAAGCTCTCAAACAAGATCTTTAGCTTGAAAGTGCAGGCTGCCAAGGATCCGAGTGATAAGAATACCGCAAATCGGGAGCTCAAGAAGATGAAGCTGGAAAATGAGCGTCTATGGGCGGAGCTTTCGAAGACTCAACATGACTTGGAGATTGCGGTAGGATTTTTCCTCTTGTTATGCTATTGTGTCTTTCGTAATGTAGTCTTACGTGCATTTATGTAACTTAGGACATCTCTCCTGAGCTTATGGTGCGTGTGGCCGAGAAATTCCTTTCGAGTGATACTTACAAGGATATCATTGCAGAGCGTGCCTTTCTAGAAAGAGAAGATACCAAGACTGCCATCATCGGGCAAATCATCATGAAGGGTGGATTCAAATAAGGGTTCGATACCCAACAGTGGGATTCCATGTGTGGCCCGGGCGACAAGTCCCTTGAGAACTCTGATCCATCCCATCAGACATGAATGCAAGAAAGCCAGATGCATTTGTGGAGCTCAAGAAGAATAAAAGTCTTGTCTGACCAACCTGGGGGATGCATCCGCTCGCTCGAATTACTGCTGGCGTTGCATCGTCATTTTATTTGAATTGTGTAATAATCGTAGGATAATCTAATTTCTTGAATTTCTCGTACCTGTGGGCCATTATGATTTGAACTTGTATGGCTCTTGTTGCCATAAGTTGTTGTGTTTTCACATGTGTTTATCGTTTCTTTAAACGCATGTTGTTTATGTTTTTTGTGGGATGAAGCGACTGTTTCCATGGTTGCCCTTTTATATACTTGTTGCTTTAAGCAATGGCTTCCTTTGATAAGGGGTGATACCCGCTTTCAATGCATTGTCGGGTCGTAGCTTGTATGACAGTAAGTACTTGATTTTTTCAGGTGCGCATTTCCACTTCTTGTTGGAATGGGGAGTCAGTATCCCGTAGGACTGTAGATATTTGACCTTTTCAGATGCACTCATCCATATCTTTTAGGATCAGGGAGTCAGTATCCCATAGTATAGTAGATATTCAACCTTTTTAGGTGCTCTCCTCTGTATCTTTTAAAATCATGGAGTCAGTATCCCGTAGAATAGTAGATATTCAGCCTTTTCAGGTACTCCCCTACGTATCTTGTACGATCGGGGGTCAGTATCTCGTAGGATAATAGATATTTAACCTTTTCATGTACTCTTTTCCGTATCTTATAGGATATCGGAGCTACTTTCTCTTTGTCTCCTCCTTATCTCAGTTGATTGGGGATATTTTTCTCCTTGACTTTTGACCGATAATGTCTACGTTCTTGTCATTAAATGGATAACAATATATGCAAGAGTATATCAATATGAAACTTTAAGATAGATATTAGACAAGAACTGGATTGCATCATATTTGCCTACCCTCAGGATAGGAGATACTTTTACCCTTTACAGTATATTTTTGTCTCATCCCGTAGGATATGTTCACTTCTGCAATCAGTCTATTGACATGAAAGATATAGATATATAGCATTCTCAAGATAAAGATAATAATACATAGCGGTCGAGAACAAGGTAAATCCATGTTCGCCTACGTATCCATGTGATAAGGGAATCAGACCGGCGTAGTTCCCCCTGTTTTAGTTACAGGCCAGCCCAAGGGGGGCAACTTAGGTAAATGAACATTGTTCCCACATAATTAAAAAATAGAAAATAAATCAACAAGCCCAAGCAGCTCTTGGGCGATCACTCTGTATATGGCAGGTATTCAGTTGCGGTTGTCTTTGTCTCCTATCCCTCCCTAATCCTAGGGAGTTTGAGTGAGGCAATGTAGCATAGCCAACCCTACTTCTGATCACCTATGATCTTGCCTATCCCGCCCTAGTGGGAAACTTCATTTTCTGGTGGTAGGTTGATACCACTGCCCGGATTGCATTGAGGGCTGGACGGCCGATGATGACATTGTAGGAGAATGGAAGGTTGACTACTGTATAATTGACATCAACAGTCTTTCTGCAGGGATCCTTGCCAAATGAGTTCGGCAATGTGACTTGATCTAGAGGAATTACCTCTACGCCTCCAAAACCTGTTAGTGGGGTGGAGATTCCTTCAACCATATCTTGGCTCACAACCATTTTTTCAAAGGCATGTGCAAATATTACATTCGATGAACTACTATTATCAATAAGGAACTTACATACCCCATAGTTGGATATATCAAGTCTAACAACGAGAGGGCAATCGAGTTTATCTACCAAAAGGGCGTGAGGTATGAGCTGCATCAGGTTTTTTTGGTGAAGGAGATCTCTGCATCCAGGAATTCTTCCTCATCAATGAGGGTTGTAAAACCCACATATCGGCCATCCTGTATTTTTTGAGTAATCTTCTTGTGTCCCTTTGTGGAGTCTAAGCCTGACGGACCTCCGTTGATCACATTGATCACTCCCCTTGAAGGGGTGTTGACAATTGCCCTCCCGCGTTCGCTAGGAGGCTCAATGGCTTGATGGTTGTCCCTCCTAGGTGAGCGGAATTGATCCTTGAAAGGTGAACGGGACCTATCATTTATGTCTTTCGACTCCCTTGAGCTTCGCACAAACTCAACCAACTTGCCCTAGTGGATGAGCCTCTCAATCTCATCCTTGGGGTCTATACACTCTTCAGTAGTGTGCCCTGCCTGACAGTGATATTCACCATACTTTCTTGAGTATTTCGTCCCTCGGCTTTCTCTCAACTTCATCGGCTCATTTAGCCACTTGTTCTTTTGTGCCACAGCGAATACGATCATGATACCCTGTTCAAGGGAGTATACCTCCTAGGGGACTTGTCTCCTCTGTGGTCGCTCTTGTCTTTGCTCTATCCTTATTTTCCTTTTGGTCGGTTATGTGCTTGATTCGAGCCCTACTTACTAGCCATCATGTTGTCTTGATAAATCATCTCATATGCCAGTGATTGATCTGATCAACGGTGGGGGATTTCATTTTGACCAATCCAGCCACAAACCTCCTGTGAAAAATCGTGTTAAAGAGGATAAGGGCCACCTGCTCGCCGCTTGGCTCATCCACCATGAGCAACTCCTCGTTGAACCTTCTCATAAAATCCTCCAGTTTTTCCTTTTTACTTATGTTTTATCAAGTTCAGGTGGTTCATAATTGCGTGCATCCTCTTCTAGCTAGAGAACTGGCTTTCAAATATCTGCCTCAGTTGCCCGTAGCTGGTGATAGAGTCGATCGTTATCCTTGTGAACCAATTGAGTTTGGCCTCAGTCAAGGTTGTAGCTAATATCTTTGCTTTTACATTGTCAGTAAACTGGTGCAGGTTCAAGATACCGTCCACGTAGTATAGATGTTCGTGAGGGTCGCTCTTTCCCTTGTATGTCTTGAGTGGTAAAATCTTATCCCCCTTCTCCAACATGGAGGCCTCGATTTCTTCACTAAAATGGGTTAGCCTTCGGTGCCGGTTCGCCAATGCTAATTTGCGATTGACCACTTCCTTCTCCTAATTCAAGCATTCCTTTCTTCTTGCTATGTCCCTCATTTTAGCCCTTGGGTTGGGAGCCTCTTCACCGCGAGCTCTAGAAACTGGGCATTCCCTCTTGAACTCTGCCATCTTCTTATGCTCTCGAGCTCTGGATCCCTCCCAAGAATCTCTCATCCTGGATTCCTAAGGTTGAGGAGGTTGGTTATCGGCACCTTGGTTGACTAGGCGGGGTAGTAGTGTTGCCAATGCAGCATTCAGAGTAGTCTGTACGGTGGCGTTGATTTGAGCCATAATCTCTTGTGAGAGGACAGTAGGGTTTATGGCACAGGCTCGGGGGCCGCCGGTGCTTGAGGAAGAGGTGGATTTGATGTTGTTCGATACTTGGTTCAGGTAACAGAACATGTGGTCGGGCATTCTCTGTGGTAGAATTATCAATGGTGGGCCTTGCGGATCGTGATCGGGTCACTCTACGCTGCATCTTAGCGTCTTCATCTGGGAATGTGGTGTTCCCACATACGGCGCCACTAATTTGACAATAGATCGTATATTACAGACGAAGTGTAGGATTACAAGGGATTACAACAATATGGTAACCAATCTATTACAAATCAGGTCACATATCACTAGCGCTAGTTTTAGGTAGACTTTTGGCCGGAACACCTCAGAGTAATACTAGGATGTTTGCAGGATGTCGAGGAGGAATATATGTTGAATCCAGGTACATATTGAATATCTTCTATGTCAGGGATGTGGCTGATATCAAGGATACAGCCATATCGAGGAAGGTATATTGGGTATGGATATCGGGTAAGTATATTGGATGGTATTCCGGATGGTATATCGAATGTGGATGTCGAATATGTATATCAGGTAAGAGCTCGATATAGGATATGGATATCGATATACGGATGAATAGTGTAGGGTAATTAATGAAGCTTACCTTGATTAGCAGATCCGAATATATATAGACCTCGCATGCGGGGACTGCACCCGTGAATCCTGCGTATGTTGTACCATATCGAACGTGGACATTCGATATCGGGTGTCATCCCCGATATAATATCTTTGGTCCGGCTTCCTGTTGGGTTTAGCCCATATAATCGGATGGGTGAGCCTAATACAGGAACTACCCATATCACCGCCTATCAAGGTGCAATAAGCACCCAAGCGATACCCAAACTCTCAAGGGCATATAATCGTTGCCAAGAACCTCCTCTAAATCTGGCGCGATGGCATAAATTCAAGCAGTTAGCTAGACGCCTACTCTGCATAGTGATAATAAAGTGAAGATAACACCTATATAATGGCAGAATACTGCTAGATGCTCAAAAGCAACACGAATACGATTAAATGAATAAATCGTTCATGACATAATCTTTTGGCAATGACGTTACATCTGTCACCATATTGCGACTAATCTTACAACAAGAACCATGTTCATCATCGCATGCCAGGCACGAGTCAAGAAAAAGACCAAATTTAAAAACATGTTGCAGTCGCAGCGATTACAACATATATATCCACTATGAGGATTAATATCTTCCCCATATTGGTCACTCAATTCAAAATCAATCCATTCTACGTGGTACGGTATGGCTTTACCATTTAAGGTGTCGTCAAATCCTAAATGAAGCCAGGACAGGCGATAAAGTCTTATCGCTAATAGATGGAAATTTCAAGGTAAAATGAGATTTCCAATAATACCATTGCGACAAAAAGATATAATGCAAGGTTAAGAACGAAAAACTATTGTTCAAATAAATGAGGATGCATTGATTAAATAAAATCGCTCAAAAGCACAAGAAATGTTAGCCAAAAATCATTAAGCAGCATAATATACTATGCTATACATCAGTGTAAAATATACAACTCTTTCAAATGGTGACCAATCAACAGACCTTAGTAGCGCAAGCAAGCGATCTAATACGCACTAGGTGCAGAACTAAGAATGTCAAGAAATTTATCTGCATATATAGCCGAAAGCCTTTCTTAAGATGACTTCTCGCTCATTACCTATCTTATCCTCTTTAAGATTAACAAAGCGCATATTTAAGTTATATTGGAGAGAATCTTGACATCTCTCCTCGGACTATAAGTGATATGGACGTAAACCGCCTCTTACAAACATTGGCATTGGAAGCCTCCACCCCACCATGACGGACTTTAACTTTCTCAAATGATGTTTTATATGACTCGCTCTCTGCAACCTTACTTGACTTCAAACACTTTACTTCGCAGGCCTAAATGGCTCATTACAAAAGTTGGATTAAGGCACAGTTGCTTGAAGATCATGCTTCAAAATTCAAGTGATGAGCAACCGCTAAGAATATAGACAAATCTTAACCTACAACCTGTGTTGGTGTTAGCTCAAAACCACCCTTGAGGTGTAACAATGCTTGAAGCTACACTCTATAATAGTGTTAGCTAGAACATTGCCCAAATAGGGTATAATGACACACACCCTGCGCGGTATCCAAGTCATTCACCTCTTATGGTACAATGCAACGTACCCTACATGGTATTTATGTCTTATGGCATACTCAACATGTTATCATAGATCCTACCTCACAAGGTATAACAAGAATCGTTTGTGATACGATGCCAACTACATCTACCTATTAAGTTACCAGAAGCGCACGTGCATGCTACCTCTAATATAGTACTCGAATAACTCAAGAAATACCTACAAAGTTTGAGTTGGTTAAGTACCCACTTCACCAACGTGAGACCCAGCCATACTAGCGATGTGGCTGGGCTAGAGCATTCAAATATTTTCACATATCCCAAATTGTTATGAAGCTAAAATAATAATAAGCAATAAAGAGCGTTTTCATCGGTGACCTTGAGTTTTTTTTTGACTCTCAATCATCCATCAACCTAGCGCAAGGTTGGTAAAAGCCAAGTTTTCATAAAACAGTCACGTATACACAACCGCAAGTTATAATCACAATAATACATACAACATGCACATACAAAACCCCTAGCGGTCCAATTTGTCTCTAGCATTAACGCTTTTGGGGCCATGACGGCCTCATGCAGAGAACAACCTCTTCGTGCTCTACACTACTCCCTACTAAGACATATTTCTCCCTATATAATTATGGGTCATCTTGCCCATCAACCTATCATACGAAATGGTCGAGCACCCATATCGGTACGCACACTATTCGACGTAGCCCTCTTACTACCATGCGTCGCATCCGCCTCCATATCGTCATTTGCATCGAGTATAGGCATGTTACTTGAAATGCATTTCCTTAAGTGATTGTCGAGTAGCAATGCATCTTAATGTATCACGTCTCAAAATTCTCATCAAGTGACAACCACCCCTTCTAAGTTTCTAAATAACGTCAACCCATATTGAAGGCTACGACACGCATATGTAATCTTTGCAACGAGAATATTAATGCTTCACTTCGTAAAAACGGAAGTCAACTACTATATTTTTGAAGGAAACTTATTATGTCCCTAATCAGGTACATAAATTTAATTGAAGTACAAGGTCTGAATTTGCATATGGATTTTTATTAATACCCATACGCAAATTGGGGGACTAATAATGGGCCACGTCGGCATCCAGTGATAGGCGCTTAATCAGAGTTTAAAATGGTATTATCTCCAACATCACATTCCAAACTAGGGGACTAGTGGTATGTCTAAATATCTGCCATATGACACCAATCACCCTCAAATCCAATCAATCTATCTATATCCTCTAACTAGAGTATAAAGTATACTCGTGTTACAAAAGCACACTCAAAACTAGGGGACTGCTGATACTACATAATATAGTAACAATATGTGTCATGTCACGTGGATGCCACAATAGCAAGGACCACCAATATTTATATATAAAGAATTAGGCATACTATGATATGTCATTGGAAAGCCATAGATATATAGGTCATAATTCAACAAGCGGATTGCAATTCGGAGGTCCGGAGTAAATGTTGTGCCCAAAACGGAGGAACTACGCACATCTGGGACCGCATGTCGAAGGTATGTCAAATTTGGGCTAAATTCGGCATAGCCCAGCCTTTTCCTATAAATACCCCTCCATTTGGCCACAAATAGAGAGAGAAAGTAATGGCAGCTCCCCTAAGCTCCTATATTAAATATTATATTAGACGGGGTATGTCGAATATACATCCCCAATGTCATCTTTGACATGTCACTTTCGACATCCACTAGTCCGGGACATAATATTTGACATAGGAAACATTCTACATTTCATTTCTACATGTACCTACATCAAATAAAAGATATTCGAGATACGGTTCTATTGGAAGAAGCGGATTGAGGTTTGGATATACGTATATCAAGATATAGCCCATACCGTGAGGCCACGCAGAAATATCTGATATGCAGAATACCCGACATGGTATTCGATATAGAGAATATTCTATATGTCTCCTTGACATGTAACCTATATTCTTGGAAACCTAAGGGGTTCTACATTCCGTATCAAGAAGCGAATTGAGTTTTGGGCCTTCCTATAATGAGATATGATCAAAACCGTAAAGTCGCACAACGCAAAAACAAGTGAATCACACAGCCCAATTAGTGCTTGGTCCTCAGAATAGATAAATGAACTACGTTACGCTCGATTCCCTCAATGGGATACGTAGGCAGCTTGCGATAACCCGAGTCCAGTCCAAAATCATTAAATATTCGTTTGTCCTCTCACCAAGTCGCTTGGAGTACATGTGTGCAAAGAACAAAGTTGGTTCCAGCGTTGCCACGAACCAGCATGATGTGGAGTGTTTTATGAGCCTGCCAAGTCAGCAGACAAACTCGCCCCAAATCAAGTGGCATTCCAAAGGAATTTATTAGTGGGAATTTCAAACTTTGCATGTGTAGTTTGTAGAAGGCAAAACACCGACATCGTGGGTTGTAGTAGCGCATAGAGAGAGAGGATTTGACCAGACCCATACATTGAAGAGAAAGCATGTTGTTCCACCGGTTGTCAACTATATTGGACGCTCGATTAAGAATGCACTCCATGCTATGAGTTTTGGAGCACCTTGGCCACACAGGCAACCCTAGGTAGGTGTCATCTAATGTTATGATGTCCAATTTAAGTTGGTTAACTAAGGCATGGCAATGTTGAGGATTCACACTTAGTGCGAATAATAGTTTTCACTTATCTAGCTCACAGTTTGACATGCCGCCTCTGCAAACAATGCTAAGTTAGATTGCAAGGTTCTGATAGTTTTTGAAGTGAGGTCACAGAATACAAAGCATTCATCCGCAAAACTAATAGTAGGTATTGTAGGGTCATGTTTGTTAGATCAAAGGGCAGTGAAAGAGTGGTATCGATTACTTTGAACACTTAAATGAATGAAGCATATACATACACAGAATGAAAAGATAGGGGGACATGCGATCTCCTTGACTAAGGCCTTTAGTAGAGCTCTCCAATATGGTGAGGAATGTCCACTAATAGATACGCTAAAACTGACTATTGTGACACACGTCTTGATGAGATGGGTGAAGTTATTCGGGAAGCCAAAGTTCTTAAGTATAACATGTAGGAGTTCTCAACTAAGGTAATGGAAGGCCTTTTCAATATCCACTTATAAAGCCATGTGTCCTTTGGCCCTTTTTCTTTTAGCTTGTAGTGTGTGCAGGAGTTCATCAGCCATTAGAAAATTGTTAGTAATTTATCTCCCAGGGACAACACATTTTGAAATGGAGAAATAAGATCATTCAGATATGGTACGATACGGTTTACCAAAATTCTAGATATGATCTTGTAGCTCACATTACATAAATTGATTTGGCAAAAATGGCCAAATAAAGTGAGGTGAGGTCTTTTGTACATAAGGAATCATTGAGGTGTGGTTGGAGCTCACCATCTTGGAAGAAGTCCCGCAAAAAGTTAATGATCACAAGAGCTAAGTATGTCTAGTATTTTGGGTAGAAATGAGAATTGAAGATGTTAGGGCTAGAATCTTTGGTAGGACTAATGCTTTTGGCTACCTGTAAGACTTTTGCATACGAAGGGATCTTAGAAAGTGAGCGGATTGCATTCTGAGGATTTAGGGGATAGAGAAAAAGTTGAGGGAAAGTTAATACAAGATAGGTAGGGGTAGGTTTGTTGAAATGGATTGTGCATTCCTGAAAAATCATAGGTTTTGATTTTAGTTATCCCCCTGAATAAAATTACAGCAACAACAGTTAGTGGCATAGGCATAGAAAAACTTTGTATCATTATCACCATGGTCCACTGAATTTAGCACCTTGAGCCTCACATATTAATTTTTGGGATAAGGGACGGTTAAGGTAGAATGTAGAGAGATTGTTCACAGAGGATGAGAAATTGAGGAGCATTGTTGCGGAGGTTGGTGTGAGGAGTCTACATCATTTCTCTAGCTTGATTTATTTTACTATCAATTTTTCCAAAGCACTGACTTCCACCACCATGCTCGAGTAGCAAATTGAAAACATCAGTTGGTTAGGGAGATTGTACAACTAATTCACCATTTGGGTGATCAAAACTAAATGTAGGATGAAGATTCCACGTGGTTTTGTAGCAAAATGGCTGACAGGGGACGGGGTGGTTGAGGGTGGATTGGAGCATGATATAGAAATGGTCAGAAAGCTTCAAAAACTAAATGGCTGACTTGAGCTTGGGGATAGGAATTAGGCCAATGGGTATTAGAAAACAGAGATTAATTCGTTCAGTTATAAAACTACACCCAGAGCATCCTTTTGATGCAAATGAGGGTACATTCACTTCAAAGAAAGAAGACAACATTGTCTCAATTGAAGATAATATCTCAAAAATGGATCAAGTCCAAGCTTTTAATGAGTCAATCACGAGAGTGCGTGCTAAAAGAATGGAGCGGCTCAAATGTCGATTTACTACGCATTACAGAACAATAGTAACACCATCACCTTTGCAAGTGCACTATCAAGTAATAATAAAATAGTAAGTACAGTTACATACCAAGTATCATATCCCACAGGAATAGTTATCAGGTTTAACAATGCAATGTTGAAATCTAGTGAAACTATTACTTTGAGCTATGAAATAGAAAGAACAATGTAAATTAATTCTAAAATAAAGATAACAAAAAGTAAAGACAAAGACATTATTGAATTAACTGATTGATTGATTGGGTTGTTAAGAAGATTAAAAAAAACAAACTTCGTTACTCGAATACGGGTATTTCATAAACAAAATACCAATGCCCCTATGTAATGCTTCTTTCTATTGAATATTGTTTTGTTCTCAAGTTTTTTTTTATGAATATGTTTTGTTTTCAAGTTGACGTGATAAGTTAATCGCACTTTCGTATCACCTAAAGAACCCCTAACTCCTTAATGATGTTCAGCCTCCCCTCTCCAAAATCTTACCTTGTCAAAGATTCATACAGAGTTCTAGAAAAGTATTAGTGTTGAAAACTTATCCTAGATTCCTCGTGAGACGCTAGTGACGAAAATTTAGAGATTGATTTGTGTGATCTACTATGCAAGTGTTGCATTAACAATCTCATGCGCATAATTCAATGTGATACAAGGTATTTCAGCATCTCCACTATGCTTTCTAGAAACATGTACGTGCCAAATATACCAAGCAGCATAAGCAACAAACCAAGTTCAACAAAATAGAAGTCTTCAATAAAATTAATTAGAACATGAGTCCAAGGTTCATTCATTAAGATAATTGCATCATTTCCCAGAGAGTTTAGCTACTCATGATCGATGTTTCACAACAATAGTTCATCATAAAATATCACAAGAAAGAAAAATAAAAGATTAAACTCTTGATCTCGGTGAGATATTGGCATTTCTTCCCTTTGATTCTCTTTTTCTCTACTCCGGATAATTATGTGTCTTGATTGATCAACTTTCTCCTCAAACTTTGATTGTAATACTCGAACGGTGGATTATGATGTGAAATATTGACGGAAAATGGGTGTAACATAGGTGGTGAATATGATGGTAGGCGATGAATGTGATGAGAGCGATGAAAGTGATGCCCTAGGTATTGAACGTCTCCTCTTATTTATAGTTTTTAGGGCCAGAACGTGTTGCCCTGGGATTTAGTGTCAACCGCCACATGTCTCCATGTCGCACATGTGTCACACGGTGGTCGCGCGTCCTTCCATCTGAGTGGCGTGGGTGGTGCGGGTAGTGGCACGAGTTTCATCGATCTGTTGTCGTACCGCGCCGGTAGCGTGGCTCTAGGCGTTGGTCACAAGGATTGAAAATATTAGCTAAAAATAATAGCCTAGTTACGATTGAAAATATTTATTCGCGCAAGGATTTCAGTTTGTATAGCTAAAAAATCGTCTTTCGGTACCATGAGACCGTGTTACTGAGTGATTAATCGGTTATCTTTTAGCTGCAATAAAATTTAGGGCTTTTGGTGTTTGGGTTGTACGAGGATTTGGAATCGGAATTGCATTCATCTTTTAAAAAAGGACTTTTTATTTTGTTTTTTTAAAATCAGTTGTGGAAAGGCTAATTTTAATTGCTAAACTCGAGGCGGGATTGGTAGGAAAGGCGTCCACTGCAGCTGTCAAGGTTTAGGAGCAGATGAATTCGAACAATGATGTGAGTATATATATATGCTTTCAGAAAATTATTTGTGTTTGAGTTCTTCGTGTTATGTTTGTTATTTTACTTGGAGAGGGATTTGGTTATTTGGCTTGGAGACTTATACATAAAACTTAGGGGAAAACGACATGTTAGATCCAACCTATTCGCGTTTTTGCAATGTTGTACTCAACCTTTTTTTTATCAATGTTGCACCCCCACCTTTGACGTTTAAAAAATGTTGCACCCACACCTATTTTTTGTCCAAAAAAGTCATAAATTGATCATATTGCATCATCTAGCATATGCGTGAAGGGTATAAAAGGCATGCACCAATTCAACAGATTTAGGAGGGAATTGGAGAGCTTCATGTCATTATTCCCTCTCCAATTTGGGAAAAAGTTCTAACCCTAATTTCGCAATTCACAAATCCACTCAAAATTCTCCCATAATCGACACGATCCCGCTGAAATTACTCGCCAAAGAGGACGCCGCGACAATGGGCTAGAAAATCTGAGCCAAATATGCCGACATTGCCGACCGATCCTTGACACCCGATAGGGTGAGTGGGTTTTTTCCAACAGCCTTTGTTTTGCCTCTTTGTACGATGTAGTTATTAATTCAGCTCTAGGGTACATTTTTTGTCACTGATTTGTGAAATGCAGCTGAGGTTGGGAGAAACCGTGGGTGGGTTGTTTTATTTTAGTATGTTTGTCAAATATTGTATTGTTTTTGCTTGGTTGGTGGTCCAAAGTGTTTTTTCCTCATGGGTTTAGGTGTGTACTTTGGCAATAATATATTGCATGTCTTAGGATTTTGGTCAACATTGCATATTATATTACTATTAGGGTTTATTTTAAGGTGGTTGTTGTTTGTTTATCACATGTCATAAAACTTAGAGTTTTGATGTTGTTTTTGTTGTGTATTTAATGATAAGGAGTTTTTTACTATTATGATCCATCACTCTGGAAAGATGATGAATCTTGGCAAAATGTGCTACTTAGAGGGTCGAGTTAATTTTGTTGACTATTGAACTGAAGATGAGATGTCCAAACTTGAGTTGGCCAGTGTGGTTGTTAAATAGGCATGAGTGATGATGTAATGGTGTTTTATAGAGATGATCCTGATGAACTATCACTAACTACAACTGACATGCATCAATGATGCATGTGAAATGGCAAGGTTGGCTACTCAACAGAGGCTGGTTGAAGTCTATGTAATGAAACCAGAGTTATCTATTGCTGCTACGCAGACAGATGATGATGCAGATGAAGTTGCTGATGATGACTATGTTGAAGAAGTAGATCCCCTCCCTCCTATTAGTGAGCCACTTGATTATGTTGGGGATAATGAACGATGTTCTGAGTTTGGAGGTGAAAAAGATCCAGCTGGATTTGAAGTAGAAATGGAAAAGGTGTGCAGTCAAGTGGAAAATGGTGAAGGTATTAGCGGTTTTTGGCGTTGAAATTGCTAATGCAGGTGAGCCTAGTGGTCAGGGGAGAACAGTGAGGGGGAGAAGAAGAACAATGGCTAGTAGTAATACTTATGGTGAGGGAGTTGACAACACATACTTTGAGATAGGAGTTGCTGGTAATGCAGAGAATACAAATGATAGAGAAACAACAAATGCAGGAAATGCAACAGAAGACAATGACATAATGAGGAAACTGTAAATGGGGCTGAAGTTGATGGTAGGCAGGAGGGAGTAAGGGATTTTCCTAGCTTCATAAGGGACAATTATGGGCTATTGGTGGCATCAATAATTTATTTGGAGAACAGTGATGACAGTGAATGAGACGTATCTGTGGGATCAGATTCTGAGTATTCTGATGGCTTGGTTGATGATGACATTTATACCAAGGAAGATGATAACCTATTCACAGCTAATGTGGATCTTGAAGCAAGACCAGCAACTACAAGTAATGACGTACTACTGCTAATGCAAGTAGTACTGCTTATGCAAGTAGCAATGCTGATGTGCCCATCTCTTCTACACTCACAAGAGACAGAAGGAATAAAAAAGTAAAACCAGTAGTAATAGCGGAGGCTGCCAGGGAGATGTACAAAAACCATGATGTCTTTAACCCTAAAGTTGATATGACCAAGGTTGTATTCAAGCTGCAGATGTGCTTCCAGCATCCAGATCATCTAAGGGCTGCAATTGTAAAATTTTCAATTGATGAGAAAAGACTAATATGGATGATCAAAAGCAATTAAAAAAAATCAGTGCAAGATGTGCTGATGAAAAGTTTCCATGATATATTTATGGCACAAAGATTAAACGGGAGAACACAATGATGATCAAGACCCTTGAATAACCACATGAATGTACAAGACAGGATAGTGTTAGACAGGCAACTTCAACATGGCTAGCAAAACAATAATATGAAAAGATCATATTTGATCCAAACTGGCATGTTGAGTAAATGTTGACTGTTTTAAAAAGGGGCCATTCAATGGAGTTCTCCAAGACTCAAATTTACAGGACCAAGAAGAAGATATTTAATATGGGTCATGAAAATGATGCAGAACAGTATTCTTACCAATGGAGGTATGCTGAGGAGATGATCAAGTCAAACCCTGGAACAACTGTGAAAATCATGTGTACACTTTTTGGTGAGGTCTGTAATTCAAGTTGTTGGGGTTGATGCAAATAACTGCACTTATCCATTTACCTATGATGTTGTGGAGAAGGAAAAGATGAAGACATATAGATGGTTTCTTCAGATTCTGATAGAAGATCTCAATATTCAGAATAGCTCTCATTGGACCATCATGAGTGACAAAGAGAAGGGTCTTGTAGATGCAGTGGAACAATTGTTCCCTGATTGTGGGCACAGATTTTGTGTGTTGCATCTTTGGGGAAATATGTGGAAAGAGTACAAGGGTTTAACACTCAGCAGCATGTGCTTGGTTAGAGGAAAGATCTCCTGCCCAATGGTGTAGAGCATACTTCTCCGACAACTGCAAGAGTGATTTGCTACTGAATAACATGTCTAAGAGCTTCAATGCTTTGACTGTTAAGGCCAGGGGTATGCCAATTATAGATATGACATGGAGCTATTATGGAAAACATGGATACAATATCAGAACATGTGAGTTGAAGAAGGCAACCCCTTTGGCTGGTCCAATTAGGAAAAAAACAAAGAAGAAAACAGCTCCAGAATCTTCAAGCCAGAGTGTACAAGTTTATTTTAATCTATCATGTGTACATTATAGTTTTGATCTCAATAACATATTTACAACATCACTCTGCTCACTCTTTGTTTGTATGTATTATAGACTGAACACGCTGTGGGAACTCAAGCTTCTCAAATTGCTTAAAATGCTGGAACCAGTTCATCAAGATTAAACCAAACTTCTCGGACTGCTAATGCACCTCCAAAAAGAAATTTGTCAATAAATATTACAAGAGGGCTAAGGTAAATAACATGGCTTGTTAATGTACTAAACCCAGTGTTTGGTTATGTAATAATTTTATTAATTGTGATAGGCACCAACTGCACTTTCTGGAGTGCCTCCTCCAGAATATTCAGAGACAATTGATGATGTTCCTCCTACAAACAATGAGGTAATTAATAAGTTTCAACAATAAGGAAAAAGAAAAGAAAAGAAAACTACATGTTATTGTTGTTATACATCAACTCAACTGTTAATGTAGCTTGTACATTTTATATACTAATGGTTTTTATCTCATTTTAGGTTGCCCCAACAGGGAAAAAAGTGTCAATTGGTGTGACAACAGAAGAACCATCAAGACATGTTACTAGGAGTCAAAGAACACCTAATAAGGACAAAAATGATGCAGTGGTGCCTACTATTCCAGTGGCATCTAGACCTCAAACAAAGAGTTAAACACCTCAAAAAATCCACTTGTTAATGCTATCAATTCTGGTATGACAAGTAAGAGGAGGTTGTTTCATGAGCCACTCCAACCACCATCAACTTTACAGCCATAAAGTAGTGCACAAGCACGGGCTTCTCTTCAACTTATTCCACCAGGCAGGAAAAAATTCAAAGCTCCTGCAAATAGGAAGAAGGTTGGAGTTCCTAAAAGGCATGTGTAGAGGCAAGTTGTAGGAACTGGGGAAGACTGAGTAGTGTAGAGTAATTTGTATGTTCTTTTGGAAGTGAGTACTTGTGTTTTGATGTTTTGATGCACCTAGAACACATGAGTACTTGTGTTTTGATCTTTTGAAGAACTTGTACTTCTGATTGTACAAGAAAATTGTTGGTTAATGTTGGTGCTTTGAAGTGATCATTGGTGATGATGGTGATCATATTTTGATCAGCCTTTTGTTAGTTTTGTGTCCCTTTGTCTACTGTTTTATTGTGTGCTTTATATTGAATCTGGTTTGATCATTTAAACAATGCTTTAGTTAGATTGCTAAAGGGTCTTATATTTTGTGCTTTAGTCAGATAAAACATGACAAAACATAGGATTTAAACACCAACACACAACTAACCAATAACATAAATCACCAACACAACCACAGTACACTCCAACATTAAGAACAAGAACACAAAGTACTAAACACTCATCACTCTCACAATTCAACTACATTAAAACAAAAAAAAAAACAAGATAAGAAAACACATAAACTAATAATCTTCCTCTCCTCCATCCATCTCCACCTTCTCCTTCACTCATCATCTTCTGGTAACCAAGAGATGAACTGAACAGCAAACAACTCCCTAAGATATTGAGCATTAGGGAAACCATACAAACAGAAGTACTTCTCGTAATCAGTCATCTACAAAACATGATGCAAATTAAATAAATTAGCCAATGTGTGAATTAAACAATTATGGACAAAAATTATAAGAAAAGAGTGGTATACTTGACATGGTATTGCTTCGTACGCCGGCAGTGTCATCACCCTCATCTCTGGGCCACGACCCACAACTCCAGGCAAATAGAGAAAGGCGGTGAAGCGATAAAACTTTTGCCGCAAATTGTTGATCTTGGAATAAATCAGGCGCATCAGAAACTCACCCCCCCCCCCCCTCCCACCCCACCCCCAACCCCCAACGCCTTGCATCCAATTTTGGCTTGATTAACCTGGATCTCCTTTCCAACGCCAACAATTCACTCAGCTTGTGGCTCTTTCCATATTTGCACAACCTAATGAGTAATTGAGTCTCATAGTGACGATAAACTCACTGTCATAAAACAACAAGAGCACATCATTGTTTTTTGGGATTTCTATTTTTTTTAAAAGAGATAACAAGATGATAATGGTGAAGTTATTGCCAAATTGTGAAGAGAATAGAACCGTTCTTGGTGACCTTTCGAATGAACTTGTTTATTCAGTCCAAACGCAACCGTCCCAATGCAAAACGGTTACAAACAACCAAAAGGACACAACCATTCATTTGAAAATCGATCCATTTAACAAAGCAACAAATGTTACCCCAGTTCAAACATTTATAAACATAAGGACACAACCCTCCTTCAAAACCCGATTCAGTCAAAAGAAAATCAAACACAATGTTTTGAAAATTGATCCACCTTACCCTTACATGCATTGGTCCACTTTATTAAGAACAAACACACACAGCGTTAAACAAACAAACAAACAAACAAACACATCACTACACAAACAGGATTCTACCTTTCACCACTACATAACTAAAACAGTGTCCATATCAATGCAACAAACACAACCAATAGTGCACCCCATAGTAATTCTCCTTTTTCTTGGCCCTAACTCGTTCATCCTCGAGTCTTCCCACCCTACAAAGCAACCCGGGGATAATTTGTCTCGATCTTGCACACATTGGTGGATCAATCTAAACTCAGTAGTTGCAACCTCCACTTCGCTGACAAACAAATAATAAACACAAAAAAAATCAATAACATTACAAGAATTTTGAAAAACAAGCTCAATTTTGAAAATACGACAAATCGCAAAATACCCGAGGTTTGATGCATTGTGAGAACCTACGACCTGGATTGAGGTCAGTCCATGAGGTTTTCGTCGACGCCCTCTGCCCACAACTACACAATTGAGAATTTTTCATGCTTAATTGATCAAATTTTGAAAAAATAAGTTTGGTGAAATTAAGGATTTAGGGTTCTGTAACTAGAGGCGAATGTGGGGGTATTTAAACGATTAGAGCCGTTAGGTAGCCGTTGGGAACAGTAGAGTACCTATTTTACCCCTGTAAAATTTAAAATTTGGACGAAAAATATGTGTGGGTACAACATTTTTTAAACTTCAAATGTGGGGTGCAACGTTGATAAAAAAAATGAGTATGACATTGCAAATACGCGAATAGGTTGGGTCTAACATGTCGTTTCTTTCTAAAGCTTACACATTGCAATATACATGTTCAAATGGCCGATATTTTAATAAGTAATTTTTTTTAAAAAAAAAGTACTATTTTGACAATTAACTATATCTCGCAAATAATTTTAAATGTTATTTTGACAAATAATTTTGTATACAGTATTATTTTAACAAATCACTCCATCTTTTCCCTAATAGAAACTTCGACCAAACAACAATAATGTATTGACTCAATAATAAAGTATTGACTCGCCTGACAAGGTTACCAAATGACGATAAAAGTAATTTACGCATAAAGTCTCCACAATTTTTAGGTATTTTTTTACGAGGTGAACCGAGCAGCTACTCCCTCGGGTCTGTACTAGGTAAATTTTTGAGTTGACGCAGCAAACTATATTAGGCTAACCATGTGTGCAGGCTCAAACTTAAAAGTCATCGAATCTAGTTCAACCACCCCATTTTCATTTGAATGACAAAAGATCAGAATCCTTAAGAAACATTTGGCTATCTCATTCATAATTAAACTATTTCTAACAAATAGGATACAGATACAAAATTCCTGCTCATATCTCCATCCAGTCCAGCATACATAATTGCTCAAACTATCGAGAAAGAGCTGTCTTCTTGTTGCCATAGGAGTTTTGAGGAGGAATTCTGGGATCAGGTCAGATCTTCAGGCTATATAACAAAGCAATACATGATTCAGCTGACTTGGTTACGTGAGTCTTCATGAAATCCATATCCTCTATATATTGCGAACTATAATTGGGATCAGATGTAGAGAATAAATACTGCATGTAGAATATTATGATGCCCCTTAGTGCTCGACGTCCTCCGGGAGTCTGGCTTGTCCGGCATAGACATATTGCATCTCCGCCATCCATGTCTGAAAATAATAAAATTAGAGTAAGAAACTAAAAATATATCAGCAAACTGGCAAACTGAAACCAAGTTATCTCTCCTCCAGATTTTTGTTCATCAAGAGCTGAGATTTTCTGATAGAGCAGGAAGTCCATTGATAGCAAAGTTGATGCTAAACCTTCCACGGCTTAACAGGCTAGTTGAAAAAGGTGCACAAAATGCTCACCCCATGTCTGAAAGAAATTCGCAAATTGGGTACATTAGACTTGTGTATATCATTTCCTTCAGGTCCCCGTTTAAAATATTCTTCTCCAAGCCAGTGCAACTACAAGAACAATCAAAATGATTCACATTTAGATAAACCATCAGGAAAACTCAATTAGCCTATTTAAGCACTTTCCCGAAAGAAGTTATAATGAAGATTTATTATTGAACATCCACAAACCCTATTCCCCACCAATCAATCTAATCATTGTTTCAAAACCACTTTTAAGTACACGCATTTCTGCACTTGAAATACCATTAGCAAACTAGGAACAACAGGATAAAATCACCAGTCAATCCAAGAACCAATACAAGTAATGACAATAAGAAAACGGAACTTCAATAATGATAACAAGTGTTAGAAAAGCATAATTTTATGAAATTCTAACCTTGGCATCATGAGTGAAACCAGACTGATAGACAGAATTTCTAGCTATCTCACAGAGGTCACACGAACTAAGCTTCCATACCTGATTAATAAAACAATTGTATAAGACATATATTGGCCAACAAAAGAAGGGGGGAGAAAGAGACAAACCTTTGCCGCCACACTATATTCTTCCACAAGAGCCTCTTTAGTTAAATGAATTTGTAAAGGATCATCACTAGACAGTGAGACATTTAAACCACGCTGGAAGAACATTGGAAATGGATTGCGATGATAATCCAAGAAGAGTGAGTTGTTGCTCAGGGGCGACAGAGCTAAACCAATCTGAACAGTAGAATCAGTTCACAACAATTTATAAGTTTCAACTCAACACACATAAGATACAAAATAAAAACAAAACATAGATGCATGTCTATGAGATATAGTTGAGTCCAACACTACAAAACTGTGACTGAAACATTTTATAATACTTACATGAGCTGTATATTTTGCTGGACAATTTTTTCTTGTATACTTGATTTAACAAGATGGCCAATTTTATTATATAGCACTAAGATATTTAAGGATAAATTGTGCAAGACTCTTATTCGCGTATTTTTACAAGCATTTCTAGTAGAAGTAACCCGCGTCTCGGGCAGACTTTTAGGAAAAATTAAGTTGATTACTGAACCTGTGAGAGATAGTACAGATACTGAAGGACTGGGGATTTCCGCAAATTTATTCCATGAGATATATTATGACATAAAAGGAAACCAGCAGCTAAATGGTCAACATCGCCGGCCTGCGTGAGATTAAACTTCAAAAAATTAGGGAAAATTATAAGGCACTTTGATGTGAGAGAAATGTGAATCAGAAAAAGAACCTCTCCACAATGAGGTCGAAATCTGATTGTTGGTAGTCCTTTAGATTCACGGAGCTGAGAGAAATTATTTAAAAAATCAAACACAGAAGATATATATGAACAACATTTAACATGAAACAAAAAGCTTAATCTTAAAAAGTTGAGGACAAAGAAATATTCAGCCAGAAAACAAATTTTTATTCCTCCATCCTGTTTCTTCCCTCAGTCTAGCAAAATTTTCCTACTCTCAACACTACAATTACTTTTCCCCCCGAAAAGGTTTCAGTAGTTCCATCAGCCAAATATAAGTAATTTATTGACATCTGTAAGTAAAATCTAATGTAGTTAAACTAAAATACAGAAGTCATTAACCTTGTTAAGTGTATATAAGTTTGCATAGCAGTAATAAGCATAATAAGAATACGCAGGATTGAATCCATTTGTCCATTCTGATGGAGTTGGCATATGCTTTGTAGGACGCCTCTCTGGTTTACTTTCGTCGTCTACCATATCAAGACCTACAACCTGTATTAGAAACACATCCCACAACAGAAAATTAAATAACTTATATAAAGAAAACTATAATAAGATTTTGCTGAAAATAATTACATGGATTTAGGGAAAACAAGTAAAATTAAGAATAATAACTTTAAACTGTTTATAGCAAATTAAACAAAACTATGAATTCGAAATTTTCAATTTGAAAAACTAAATACTCCAACATAACTAGGAAGAAGTTAAGAGTAGTGTCCTACCATCTAAGTGCACATGATGGTAAAATGAAGAGGCAAAAGATACCATTGAAAACAATGAAATAATCATAAGTAATTGGACAACAACTGAGAGAGAGATTTGAGAGGTATAAACTAGCGACGGAGTCTAAAAGAGTAGTTCAGAATGCAAAAGCTAAAGAAATACGAGAACTCAGACAATAAAGAGCCCAACACACATACATATGTCTGAGTTGCATAGGTAAGGAGAAGTAGACCACCTGCTAAGGCGCTATGGCGTGAAAAAAAAAAAAAAAGGGGGGGGGGGGGGGGGGGGGAAAGAAGATATCGAGGAAATATCAAGCTCAATTTGACATTTACTCAATTGTTGGATGACTATCTTCTGATATAGATCGTAGTTTATATAACGAGTTGAAGGGATTTGAAGTTAAAGGGGATTCAATAAGAATAAGAGTAAGAAAAGTTGTAGGTTGGGTGGAATATCCTTTAGAAGTATGGAGAATTCTAAAAGAGATGGTGGGAGATGGCTGACTGGTCTATTAACGAGATTTAGAAACTAATTAGATGTAAGATAAAAGGAAAAATTACCATTTAGTGACTTCCTATGTGAACAGCTAATTAGATGTAAGATAAAAGGAAAAATTACCATTTAGTGACTTCCTATGTGAACAGCGCTAACGTATAGGCTTATAATGTGAATATGCTACAGATTTTCTCAAAGTAATACACCACTGCAAAGTACAAAATAATAAAGTTACTAGATAAGGCATTTTGTATGACGATCAAGCAAATGCAACAAATATTTGATGCAATCAATGAAACTTAAGATCGTATGGAAGTAAAAGTCTAGTAAAAGTAAATGACAAACGATAATGAAACCAGTGAAGGTAAATAAAAAGCTCTGCACCAAAACTGACCTGCAATAAAAAAACATGCAACTGAGGATGGGAATTTGGATCCACCGTCACTTCAAAAAGAGGAATGAAGATATTATCGAGTATGTTCTGGAAGGATGTTGCTGTTCCCATACTTCTGTAGATGTTGTATAATCTTGGCAACTGCACGTTGTAACCAAGAAATTCTCCAAGATCAAGAAAAGCCGATGCAAATTTGAGCATACACTAACTAATGCACAGACAACAAAGAAAACTCAAAAGCAGTAGATGCAGAATAATAATAAAAATAAAATGGAGTAGACTTGTGCCACAACAGAAATTGCTTGTTTCCAGTAGGATATTAGACCAACCTGTTTGCCTATAATATTGATTCTTGAGAATGAATTGAGTAATTATACACATGAGAGTAGGAATGCTCCCTTAGAACATACACACTAGCCCAGAAAATAGATTTTGTGACAGTACTCAATCAGGGAGAAATAAATATAAAAGGAGCATCAAACTGAGGATAGATAAAAATATAGATATATATCTCATTTCATCCTTTACAAGGATATTTTACCTACATGAATGGTAGGACAATGACCGGGTAAGCAACATTTAGGGATAGACTGAATTTGGAAAAGTTCACAAAGCAAACCAACAAACAAGCGGGATAAATACTGGAGTTGGATGAATTTCTCCGACTGAATGTACTGCAGATACAAAATTCTGGAATTCAAAATCATTTGTTAGGTTGTTAACACAATCAATCACTAACTAGCTGCACATTCCAAGTTTCCGTAGGGTACTAATGTTAAACTGCTAGTCCTCCAATAAGTTGAAGTAGAATGCAGGAGCACAATAAAGATCAGAAAAACCACTACAAAAGATAATAGATTAGGTACATGCATAGTTAGGCAGACATATATAAACCCTGAGTGAATTTTAAACAGCTTTAGTTGGCCTATCTATTTCATTAGAAGAAACCGCAGTGACTAAATCAAGCTAGTGCTAAGTTCCACTATATGGTGGAGTCGGGTACAAATAGATTTGAAGGAAGTTCCAGGAAGAAAGATAGAGAAAAAAAAAGTTCACAACTGGTAGATGGTAACAATGTAAGTAGCTAGTGAGCATGATAAACTGTTGTACTAAAAAAATACACATTTACTTACCTGAATTAACCAAACAGCATTTTCACTATAAATTTCATTGTTGACGAACCAGCTCGCTAGCTGATCCCATTCACTCTGTTTCCTTCCATAAATTGAAATTCGGTACTCAGCCATCTGAAAAGCAGGACTTTATAAGAATCTTAATATCACAGTAAGGGACACGTTCAGCAATCTGAAATCAGATATACACATCTTGGGAGCTGGATTAGTTATAAATTTCATAGTCACAGGGTTCATCACTAGCAACTAAGCTCTGTAGAAGATTCTGGGAAATGAGAAAGAAGGTAATAGTCCTCATCTTCTATCTCTATTCTCCAGATATAATGTCATATAATCTAGATTGACAAATTGACCTACTTGTACATCTGTTTGGAATAGACGGTTGCTCTAAGCACATGCTTCTTCCTCAAGGATTAAGATTTAAAATTTTCAAGTTACGATTAAAGTGAAGCCGCAAATTGCTGAGGCAAGCAATACTTTTACACGCGATACCATCTTCTTCAAAATTAAACTGTAATGTTTGGTGCAGAAAAATAATCATTATAACTTATGCTTAACTTCTGTGGCACTAATACTTATTATGTAATGCGGGTCTTGCAAGTCACATTAACAATTACCATAAATATTTACATTTTCAGGCCCTAGATATTATCTGTATGTCAGTCAATATGAATTATGAAAGCGGCACTTTGATCTGCTGTCCTTTGACCTTCAAACTGAGGAAGAAACAGAACCCTCTCATAGTGAGTGTAAGTTCATGATCAGTGTTACCAGAACATCTGTATTCTGCGGTAAGACCAACCAAGAGTGCAAGTTGCTAAAGAGCAAAAGTGCCTCTTGAAAGAAAACATATAAGATAGTAAAACGCTAATGGCAAAGTTGGAGTGTCATATGAAGGAAATAATGCAAGTAGAGATACAACCTTACCTGGTATTTACTTGCTTCAAGATCAGATAAAACATCCTTTGTCATTTCAGCCAGGTAGCGCCCTGGTACGAAGAGAAAGCTTATTTATCATTGTTTACAGTAATTTATGATTTCAAGCAGAAACAGTTGTTACTTTGTCAAGGTTTAGACGAAACTAATTGGTGGGCAGGAAATCATAAAATTAACCAAATAACTACTCGGTACCAATTTTTCAATTTTTTTTAATAGATAATATCTAGTAATTCCTAAACTTTCTAGCATAAAATGTAGCTGATTATCTGTCATACATCCTACAGCAAAGAAGTATGGTCTAAATTTTAGCATAAACTTTAGCTGATGATGTTTATAATCTAAATAATAAACACTAGTCCAAGATTCACCATCAACGTGACAAATGCTACACTCATTGTCATCAAATGATCCAGGCATGGTAGTAAACCAGATTTGGATCATGAGACGAGCTTGAATATTTGCATACGGATACTCAAAAGCATTTGCACTCAAAATGCTGAACACCTACGTTGTTCACAATTATTGTTTCATGGACACAGGGGAATAAAATTCAGAGTAATTTCCTCGGTGTTGCACAAAACATTCCATGAAAATTAATTATTTTCATGTCTACTTGATACTGATTCTCTGAAAAACAGACCTTGAATGAGGTTATCCTGCTTCAGAAAGATCTCTCTAAGCCTACTTTGGCCGCAAGGGTTATACTTGAGATTAAATTTGTCGAATCGATGGAAGGTACTCTTGTCGGCATGAACATCCAACAAATCTACATTAAGATCGTACCTGCAGTATGTGCGACCAAGATGTTAAGAGAAATCTTGTATAGCGATTGATATGAATTATGGATGGAATAAAAGGCAATGCCAGACCCTGTTAAGTCCAAACTGTCAAATACTTCTTTCAGAGTAAGATATTGCCCATCCCGGTATATAACGACCTGCACCAAAGCAACGAGAGAATAATCTCGGAGCATCAAAAGGGAAAACTACCAAAAAATGCAGTCCCTAAATTACATTTAGACAGAAAAGCTAGATACACACGGTATTATTTGAGTAAAAGCACAGTTGATGAATACCTCATCGGGTTCTTTTCGTAGCTTTGACTTGATGAACCGCACAAGATGTTTCTGGTTCATGCAAGCAGAATGATGCACATGAGTATCGACTTTCCTGATATTATAGAAATCACGATGAGGTGCACTTTTCTGAGCTACAAACTCCCTATCCGCGTTCACCAACAGATGTAGGCGAAATTTCTGTAATAAGATCGAGTTTAATAGCCAATATAAACCAATGGTGAAGAATAATGACAAGAAATGATTGTTTGTAATTATTATTACTTCCTCAAGAAATCTTAGTCGATGGTGACATGCTGACCGAACATTTCCAATGGACATCACTTTCAGGACATGATGCATATCAGTGAAAAAGGTTGTTGAACTTGCAACAGGAAATAATTCTTCAGTATCTAAATAATTTAATAAGAAGAAGTTTAAGAATTTCTGAATCATACAAAGCACGATGCGCAAAGATGTATCTGCATAAAGGCTAGCTTCTTTTAAAGTTACCCTTTTCGCTGGCATAAACATGTACCACGCCATCTTCCATTCTGAAGACATGCTGCTTGGGGACATGGTAAGGATGTTAGATATAATCACTTGATATACAACAAGTGATATAACTCAGCAACTTCTTAAGACAGTTTCCCTTGGGGAAAGGCGACTCACCGACGATGCCTCAACAGGGACAAACTCAAATGGATCCTTGACATTTGGTGGACCAGATTTCTCCTTGTTTTTTGTCCACGGGGCACCACTTTCCCTGAACACATACTTCTCCCTCAAATCTAAACACTCACGAATGACCTTCAGGACTTCTTGTTCTTCAACAGTTAATGAGTCTGATTTCAAATAGTTTGATAACTGTGAGAAACAGAACCTGGTAGTATGCAACACGTCACCAGGAAGAAGACGATGCGAGCTAAAGAAAAATCCAGTAAAGTACTTGAGCAAGAGAGAAGTGATACCATGTGAAGAAGTTGTTGGTGGAAAGAGATTGTTGCTCATGACAGGATCATTTCCCACTATGTTTGCTGAAGCAGTATCCAATTTTCTTTCAGAATGATCAGCATTGGGATTTGCTTTAGTTTCTATTGGTTCAGATCCTTGAACATGAATATAAGTTCCATTATCAGCTTGAGTCAGAATAATAGGTTGATTTTGGTTTGTTAGATCTATATCCTGAAAACAACAGAAACACATAAATAGGTAAGTAAATAGGTATTGCCCAACAAAAGAGGAGAATAAAGCAAAGAAAGACATAATCAACTGCCAGTAGAATCCTGCCAAAGTTTAGACCTTAGCTAATGGCCCCAAACAAGAAGGTGACATAAAATTAGCATGCCATGCCATGCCATTTCAAGACGCACTATGATCAATTTACCGACGTGCTTAAAGTTTTACATCATTTGTGAAGGAATGAAAGGAACAATATTTACATCAGTATATGCATCACGTCCCCAGAGAGGTTGAGACTATCTCAAGTCAGTGATATACATGGCAAGCACATAGTTTCCATGTTAGTGACTCGTCTTCCTTAGACATGCAACACCAAATTTAGCTTAAACTGGCTAGAGACAATTTGATAGGCACAAAAATCCACGAACGAATGCGGTGAGAGCGAGCAAGTTTACATTTTCATATGATAAGACATGGTCATCTCCAGCGGCAAGCTCAGTTCCTTCATCATCAGAATCCCCTGTGCTTTCAAATGCATAGCCACCTGATGATCTCGGAGTGACAAGCCTACCAACTGATCCAACTCGCATAGTGGTACCAGAATGACTGAGATATTCATCTTCCCCTGCAAACGCAAACACAAATAAAGCATATAGAGTAGAGCAATGCAAATCCAGCAGTAGATTGAAACAATTTTTTCAATAATCCGTATATATACCGCGTCCATCAATCCGAACTGGCGGTAAATTCAAATTCAAATCGATGTTATCCGACATTTCATGACTGTTTGGATAATCGCCTTGGTCCTCCTCACCGTCGATTTCATTCAACAGCTTGCGTCTCCGCGTATTGAAGCTCTCGGATTCGTCATCGGAAAAGGAGCGGTGGTGGCGGCGGAGGTTGAGGAGGCGATCGAGTACTTGATCGACACTGCGCTTGTGGATGTAAAAGGCGGAGATAGCCATTACGGAGGCGCCGAACAGCGCCGCCACCGCCAATTGCAGCGGCGACAGTGGTGGTGGTGGTGTTGCTGAGTGCATTGTTACTGGTACAGAGCATGCAGTGAGTCAGTCAGTGGGTTTGGTTAGCCTTAGGGGTTTATGAGTTCCCTTCACCTATATATATCAATAATAATATTAGGGCGGAGGAGATTCGGTTATGTATGTATGCATGTATCATGTATCATGTATGTATAATGTGTGTGTTCATCAATCAGTAATTTAATGTGTGCATTTTTTATTTCAATCCAACTGGCATAACAACTTCCATGACATCATCATGAATAAACCAAAGAAATAAATTCTTTGATTAATGATAATAGAGAAGGTAATAGTTTCGTTACGCGCACGCCAAGGTGGGAGATGATGTTCAGAAGGGGGAAAGCCCGATGAACGCCCAAGAAGAGCGGGCATTCTGCAAAAGGGTGGGCCGTGGTTTCGGTGGTCGAATGGCAAAGGGAGCACATGTTGGGATCGGGACATGTCGATGGCATAGAAAGTCATGGGCGATCAAAGCCTCATGTCCCCATAGTCAACCGATAAAATTAATATGGGGGAGCACCCGGGACTACCACAAGGCAAGCCAAGGGAGGTTGGAAAGTTGGGACCTGGAGGCCGATATGAGAGCCAAGCATAAGCTGATTTGATATTGAACTGTCCGCCAGGGTGCTAGGCCCAAAAGGTACTGTCTACGATTTCCTCCAATGGAAGGGGCAACCCCTGATACGAGCTACGATATCGCGCGAGAATAGGGGGCCAACAATGGAAAGGTCCTATGAGCATGCTTGCTGGATGACGTCCCCAACAGTAAGAGAGAGGAGGTGAGGGGGAATGGAGGGGACATAGTCGGCTATTATGAACGACCCGAGCCAATGTGAGTGCACAGAGGTTAATAAGTACTTATGTGAAAATTACAACTATGAAGAGAGGAGGTTCGGAATAGAGGGGACATGGTTGACTATTGTGAACAGCCCTACATGTCGGCGTTCTAGAGAAATAATGAGTTTGGTAAAGGAGGTGAGTACAGAGGTAGGAAGGCGGCCCATACCTATCACATATCCTGGCATCGTCTGCATAGTAGATTGAATAAGAGTACGACGACCAACGTAAGATAGGTAACAAGTGTTATTTAAACATAAATTAGACAATATACTCACCCATGTTTATCCATATACAACCAAGTCCCATATGTGTGCATTGTACTTATAGTTGAGCAACCCACCAGTTAACTTTCCGTATACGTTTTTTGATAACTTCTCTTCATATCCGGAGATTAAGTAAAAGTAATTGAATCCAATCGGCTGAGTTGACCAATCACGAGGAGAAACTTCAAATTACTCCTCGATGCAAAAGTTCATATAAGCCTTAGGCGTGGTTAGATGTGCGAAAAAATCTTATGTGCACCCCAATTATTCTTGCGAGTCACTAATACTAACCGTATACATATAAGTCACAACACCTTGATTTCATTTTAGAAGCACAATTTCTAATCTAAGAATAACCAGTAGTTGAATACCATCAAGCATAGACATGCCTATGCAATCATCTCCCCTTGGGATTACGTGTTCCTCTTGCATCTTGCTCCAAAAACATCACAGGATGTGCAAACTATTTAATGGATAGGAACCATAATAGTCAGCAATTCAAAGATATCTATTTGCTTATACACATTCTGTTAGCATAGTGAAGGAAACAAGCGAATAAATTTAAGGAACTGCAAGTAAGAAACTGATCCGCATCAATCTTTCTTGGCAGACATAAACATAACAAAGCTGTAACTTTATTGAATAGAGTTGAACTTTCAGCATAACAAATGCAAAATCTGAAAAAGGCAAAAATTGATCTGATATCAGGAGTTGAACCTCCTGCTCTCATACACATCTCATACGCCATAAAATTTCAATTAATGATTCTAAACTTCTAAGAAACACCCTTCAGAGTAAAGGGAATAATATCATTTAGTTAACTAAAGCTACATACAAGACACATTTACTACTGCTCCCTCAAGCCTATAGCACAATAAATAAATAAAAACTCGCACAGGATACATTATTTGTCATATTACAACTCAAGGCAACCCAACCCCTTGTACCATTACAAAATATCATCATAAGCAACAATTTCTCTGCCCCTAAAAGACCCTTCCGCGGCGCCTGAATTACCACCACCGGCACCAACATTTTTAACATAACTGGAATCATTAAGGTCATTTTTACTCTTGATATCATCATTCTCGTTGCTTAGCTTCACGATAGCTGATCCAAGCTTATTACCTCTACCATGCCGCCTTAGTGGCAGTTCTGCTCTAACTAGTTTCGAAAACATTCCATCATTCCGTCCAACTCCTGCTCCCCATTGTGGAACAGGGTCGTTTGCCCACATCACTTGTACCTTCATACATAACAGAATTAACAGAAAATGATCACTACACTGATCGTGATTTGTCCGCATTCATGAAATACAAACAACTAGTTATGATAGGCCAAGGTCGTAATAAACAAATATAAAGGAAGGTACTTTATAGTCCATAAATTACGTAATGCAAGATGTTCGCCAAATTTGAGCTCATGCAACTCAACTCTCTAACTGAATTTGAATACAAGTAGTTCAATTTCCAATCTCCTGATATAAAACATTACTGAATGAACTTCACCAACATCATTCTAATAAAACAAAAATCACAGACTCGGATCAAAAAGACTTAAGCGATTCGTTCATTCAGTTGACAACAGTGTAACTGTGTGTGTGTGTGAGAGAGAGAGAGAGACTAGGTGGGAGATATAGACTAATTACTGGAACGGAGTGAAGAGTGAGAGGGAAATCAGGATCTCGAGCAGCATTGATGGCGGATTGGGCGGCATCATTGGATCTGAAGGTGATATTAGCAATACCGTTAGGATCCATGCGGGTACGGGATATGGATCCGTACATCTCGAACCTGGATTTGAGGTCCAGCAACGAACACTCTGTCGGCACACCTATCACCATCACGCTCTTCGGCGCCTTTGAAGAGTCCTCCACTGCATCTCCGCCGCCGCCGCCAGCATCCAGTTGAACGGAACGACGTCGTTTTGGGGCAGAGTAAGGGGCCTGGCGAGAAGGATAGGGCTTTTCTCTTTTCCTCTTGTTCATGCTTTCGCTTTTTTTCTTTTTTCTTTTTTTTCTTTTTCAAGTGTTGTGTTTGAGGGTTTATACTATTTTAGCTTTATACTTTACGGATTTATACTTCCAACTTTGAACTATAAACCCGAATATAATTTCATTATCCATGAGTATAATAAGGCCTCTCAGTATGATACATGGGATCTTAATACCTCAACGATGTTTAGACTGAAGCGCATTGGGGGCCGCAAAGCACATTAGGTTGTGAAGGCTTGAAATATTTAGTCTCGTCATAAAACTCGGCAACATTCAATCAACTTTCACCATTGTTGTCATATATTGATGTATCTAACCAGGGACGGAGGAATACTTGGGCTCACCAAAAAATTTATTAGTAGTTCTTCTTATATCTTGTAAGAAAAAAGGTCCATTTATGTAAAAGTTATGTATAACTCTCTTTTTTTGTTTACGAGGATATGGGCGGCTGATCATAACTTAAACTTTAACAAATAAAATAATATAATAATACAATTATAAAGAAACAGAAGACAAAATCAGAACTGCTCCTCTTCACCCGTGCCAAATGAGGGGGACGAAGCTTTTCATCTTTGCTTAAGATCCCAAATAATCGAGAACTGCACAAGACACCAAAAGGTAATTATTTATTATTATTTAGTCCTAAATTTTACTTCTATTGTAGATTATTTGTTATTTGGTAGTTTTAAATGACATAAACTCTAATTAATTTTATGTCCAAATCTATCCTCCTAAGTATTTTACTCTTTTGTTGGGTAATTGTAATAGAGTTAAATAAGTATTTTGTAAGAAGTTTAATACAAATAAGTTGAATCTTAATTGGAACTGTGTTGAAGCTTGTTAAATAAGATATTAAGAGGCATAACTTATGCTACTTGTGCTAATTATTAAGGGATGAAAAAGGTTAAGTCTCATAATAATGAAATTATGTAAAATTAGGCATCTTTTACGTAAAAAATAAAATTAAGCATAGTTTTTATTTCATTAAATTATTTTCTTATTAGGCACTTTTCATGTTAGTGTATAATATTTATATTAAGTATGGATGTTAAATGTATTTAGGTGATAATGAGTTCTCAAGAAAACAACAACAAGAAGAAAACTATGCTTTCTTTCTATAAACCGAAAGAGCATAGTTCAACAAGTATAGAGCATATTCCGGCGAATGATGCAACCACAACTCATGATGACCAACATCATTCAGTATCTCAAACTGTTGAAGAAAATATTGGCTATTTACAACGAGATCATGGGTTACGTATGCGGATATCTCAATATCCAGTCAACCAAAGAGATGAGGTTAGAAGAGCTTATATCAAACTGGACATTATGGCAATTTCGAATTTGCTTTGTGAGTCCTTATAAAAAAAATCTTTGGATATTTTAAGTGCAATGGACTTAGTCTTATCTACTAGGGAATTGCTTAACACTCTGAGGGAAGAAGGTTGGGATTATCATTATAACGAAGTTGTGAAAGTTTGCACAGAGTATGACATTGATATACATGATATGGATTCTTGTTACAAGTCTTCCACAAGAAGCTCTTCTCGACGGTATAATTCAGTTACTACTTATCATCACTATCGTTTTGATATATTTAATGTTGTTATAGATTTTCAAGTGGAGGAGATCAATAATAGATTTAATGATGAGGTTGTGGAACTTCTCAAACTAAGTACTTCATTGGATCCTCGAGATGGTTTTAAGTTGTTTGATATGGATCATATTTGCACACTTGCTGAGATGTTTTATCCTGATGATTTTTGTGAACAAGATTTACGTTATTTGAGGATTCAGTTAGACCATTATAAATGTGATATTATTCGGCATGAGAAGTTTCAGAAAATTTCAACAGTTTCCAAGTTATGCCAACGATTATCTGAAACAAATAAGAGAGAAACTTATCATTTGATTGATAGGTTAATTCGTTTTGGTTTGACTATTTATGTTTCTATGGCAACAACATAGCGAGCATTTTCAGCAATGAAGATTGTGAAAACAGTTCTGCGCAATAAAATGGAAGAAGTATATTTGGCAAATAATATGATTATCTACATTGAAAGAGAACTATAAAAAAGTATAGATATAGATTCTGCAATTGATGAATTTTATTCCAAGAAGGATCGTAAAGCTCATCTCCAATAGTATTGTTATTTTTAGTGTTTAGTAGTATGAAGTTTTTACATTTACAATTTTGTATTGAATAATGAATATTTCTCATTTTATTTAATATCTTCGTACTTTAGTTTTTGGATTTTTTTTAATATCATCCTCGAGTATCAATTAGCCCAGTTGAAGAAAAAATCCTGGCTCCGCCCCTGTATCTAGCACCTTCTTACATTGCGTCCTTTTCGACGTCGTTTACATGTAGCAACAACCCATGGGACTTATTAACACTAATTATTCGTCTTTTGTTTGTCGTCTCAAAAATCTCTCTACGGCCTAAAAAGAAAGCACCTCGAGAGTGGTCTCTCGCGCTTAACCGTACCCTTATTCGTCTTGGATTTACTCAATCTCTTTGAAACGCCTCTATTTTCTTATTTCATCGTGGTGATACTTGTGTCTATCTTCTTCTCGTATATGGTGATGCTATCGTCAACACGGGTTATGATGCCTCTCTTGTATTTACATGTATTTGTCATCAAGATTCTAGGTTTGAACTAGACACTGACACTGATAACACGGAGTAAGATATGAACCCATATACAACTACTTGTAACATTTTCTCCGTCGATGTATTTTTAATATTAATTATAGTATATAAATTTTGGACGATTTAAGTACATCCATCTTAAAATTATAAGTAGTTAGGTGCCAATCATCATTGATTAAAATTTTGGAATAAGAGTGAGTTTCGTTAATTGAATAATGAAAACATTCATACTATTTCGGAAATATTTTGATAAATTCTGATTTTTCGATTTTCATAGTTACAACATAATATATGATAAAAACTTAGGTATCAGTTTTTTGTATCTACTTTTCAAAGTCAATATTTATTGTGATTTTATCTTTCCTATGAGTTTTACTTGAAAATGTATCATATTATTCAAAATGCAATCATTAAATACAGGTTTCATATTCTGTCAATAGTTTATTATGTTATAAATAGGAAAAACGACACTTACCCTTTGAACTTTTAGTCTGCGAGCACTTACACCCCCGAACTGTTTTTTTTGGAGCACTAACAACCCCAAGCTTAATTTTTGAAACTTTTGTACCCCCCGCGACACCCCCCCACGTGAGAAAGTGAATATTCTATGGAACCTTTGGCTCCGCGTGCACGTGTTGACAAACACTAAGGGTAAATTCGGTAATTCAAACATGCATCGTGACCTTATGTATCAAACAAGCATCAAACAATTTCGTTAGATCAACGGAATACAAGAATGAGAAGATTTTGGCTTTTTGCAGCCATTAAATACAACGAAATACAGAAATTACCGGGTACTTTTTGCAACGGGCAAATCTTCTCCCCGAATTTTGGTTCGTCCATGAGCTCTTCACGATTGTTTTTCTTCCACAATTGTAAATTTTGGTCGACTCCATGAAGGGTTTGGTAAACGAGCAGAAATTACACTAAAAGCGAACTCAATTTGATGATTGATTTTGAATTTGGGTATTACGGTTCTTGAAAAAATTGGGGATTTGGGGATTAAACCAATTATCGGTTATAAAAGGCGTGAAACAGTGAGAGAGTCGTTGATTATTTGAATTACCAAATTTGCCCTTAGTGTTTGCCTACACGTGTACACGGAGCCAAATGTTCCGTAGAATATTTCCTTTCTCAAATGTGGGGGGTGTCGCGGGGGGTACAAAACTTTTAAATATTAAGCTTGGGAGTGTTAGTGCTCAAAAAAAAAGTTCAGAGGGGTAAGTGCTCGCAGGCTAAAAGTTCAGGGGAGTAAGTGTCGTTTTTCCTTTATCAATATAAGAAAGGACAAAATCAAATAAAAACATAAATATCAAGCAATATTAGATGGGTCCACTTGCTATATTTTAATTGTCTTTAACGGAAACCAATGCAAATGAGCGAAGTGTAAGGATAAGGCGCAATTACGCAATTCTTCTGCGATTTCGTTTCATTAGCTCCACAAACCAAAAATTTATGGTGATTTTGGTAGAATTGTACCAAATTTTAAAACCATGCCAATCATAAGAAGAAAAAGACTGGAGACTTCACCCAGATGCACGAAATTTGAGGCAGACGAGAAGGTGAGGAGTTGTTAGAAGTCAAGTGCAATGAATATGGGCAACCAAATGATAAAATTGGGACAATTTTATCCAACTTCATTGGCACGTTAATAAGAGACGGGAAAAATGTGCCACTCACATATACAAGTTGGCAAGAAGTGTTTGATGACTATAAGAGAAGATGTGTAAACTTTTGAAGGTACGTTCATTTACGTAAACAAAATTTTAATCTTGATTCTTGTAGAATACGATTAGTATGATTCTTGCAATTCATGTTGGTACACTATTTGTCACTTAGCCATTTATGTTACATTTTACTAATTTAGTTTTTCTCATTTTAGTTCAAGTTTGACCTAAATGATTCTTCCAAGCCATGGATGATGCAAAAGTTTGGCAAAACTTTAAAAGATGGAGAAGCTAACTGAAACGAAAGTGCTATAGAGAAGGTTTGCCTATTAAGGAGCAAGTAAAAATGAAGACCCAAGAGTGTGCGGTTTCAACATTTTCTTAATTATTGGTCTATTGATTGTGCAAAAGAAATAGATTTAAAAAACCAAACTAGTTGAACACTTAGAACTCACAATCATACGACTGTCACTAAAAGCTTTACAATAGTTGCAAATGAATAGGTTAGTCCGATTTCTTACTATTTTATTTTTTTAGCATATATTTTTTTGGCATAAACTTGATTTAATTTAAATTTAATTTACTTTCAACTTATTAGACAAACCAGGTTGATGGCTACAAATCAACACGTGCAGAACTATTTAAGATTTGTTATACGAAAGAAGGACGGAACTCGAGGTAATCATGTAAAAGAAATAGTTGTATGTATCAAATTTCTTATATTGTGTGTATTTTAAATTATTATTAAATTTTTTATTCTTGTATATTTATTACACATTATACTTTCTTGTATTGTGTGTATTTCAAATTATTATTATTAAATTTTATGTATGTATACATATATTACACATGATACATGCATGCATGTAAACTACAATAGAGGTCCGGAGAAAGAAAAAAAATAGTCGACATGTCAAGTGATTCAATACCTAGCGATGACTCTTATGCGAAAGTAATGTGTCCTGACAAAAATGAACGAGTTCGCATTCTAGGCGGGGGAGTGTGTCTGTCTCTCGTATAGAATGATTTAATCAAGTCGCGAGACAAATCAAAAACACGCCATTAAAGTCTAGCAACAAAAAAATAATAAACTGAGAGAAGAACTCGAACAATTCAAATCCCAAGGCGTCTATGTGCTGAGGCATGGAACTATGGATAGTGATCCCACACGGACTGACTTAAATGGACAATGGTCCCTTTCTTCCGTGTTCGTAGTTCATTTTCTAATGACGGGCCAATAACATTATTGTATTGCTCTTTAGGTAAGAATTTTAAAAAATCCTATAATTGTTTTTTAAATCAAAATTAATCGAGTGCGGTGGTTTCTTAAAATCATATATAAAATACTCACAACGACATTTTTTAATATGTTAATTACTTAATGCCATCTGGAAAAGTTTATTACTTGTTGCATTCTAATATGTTAATTACAGATGGTAATTTAATATTCATTTTAGATGATGATAGTACTAGCTAGTGCCTCTATCTCAACTGTTGGAGGAGTTGTTTTTAGTATGATATGATACATTGGTTTGGAGTTGAGGCTTAGTATATATATAAAATATATATATATATATATACAGAGAGAGAACACAACTAGCTAGTTGATACGGGGTTTAAGAATAAATATTTTATGGTTATCTTTCATCTTATTCTCATTATTACATTTTTTTTCTTATCTAAAGTCCTTTATTTATTTTTAGTCGAGCTCTGATGATCTTTCTCTAATAGTACACATTGCAAACCGAGAAGATTGGTCATTATCGTATGCTAGTCTTCTTGATCGTCCCATGTAGGTAAAATAATCAAAATTTTAATATCAATTACCAAACTAAGAACTTACTTTATACTAATTTAATTTGGTATTATTTCGTCTGGGTTACGAGATAATGAAAATACGATACAATTGGACATGAAATATACCAAACTATGCTAATCTATTACAAAGAATCGACTAACTTTGTCCGAAACACCTATTACACGTTGAGAAAGCCTAAAATGACTAAAATAACCTTGGAGAGTCGAATATGGGAACTGTTGAACAGAGGTGGTTTGATGCTGAAATAACTATCGATTCCATAGACAATTGAACGGTCTTGGATTCGATGCTGGAAACTCTCGATAGAGACGCTGGTAAAATAATGATCGAACAGTGGAGCTGATCTATCGAACGGTAGAATACTCAAACGAAAATAACTGTGGAATGCTTGATTCAATGCTTGTATAGTTGGTGAACACTAATTAATGATCTGGCGTGAATCTCGGAGTCGGGGGTATTTATAGACCTCGGGGTGCAAGCCCCATTCTTGAAAAGGCAATAACTATCGAACGAGGGAGTTCAATAGTTCGGGAAGTGTCGAACCACCTTGGTTCGATACTTTCACATTGGTTGCTAACAGGGCGGGTCGACCAAGGTTGTTGTTGGGTCACCTAAATCACCCCCACCATATAGTCCCCCAAATTTGGGAGTTTGTTTTGATTCAAGAGCGGGTGCCAAATTTAAGACTTGTTTGCTGATGTTCTTGAAATGTTGCTAAGAAAGGGCTTTGGCCTAACCTTGTTCCTTGAAGTGTGGAGGTTTCTATCGAACCAAAAAATTCTACTCGTATTGGCTATAAGGTGCGAGAAAGTCTGGTGAGGAGTAATCTCGAGACTAGCGAAAACACCCGCGCCAACAATGTTATTGTTTTGGGCTTAAGTAATGTCAAAAGTTATGAACTATATTATATAAATATATGGCAGAAATGTCAAAAATTGCCACTATCTTTTGCCAACTTTACTTTTTACCCATTATCTTTTTAAGCTGCCGAAAATGCCCGCTATCTTTGCAAAAAATGCCCGATTCAGTGTTTCGCTGCCAACTCATAAAATCGTGTCCTACGTGGAAAAATCGCGTCCAACGTGGCAAATTTTTTTTATTGCACCTGTAATCTTAAAAAAAAAAACTTACAAATTAACAACTAAAAAACTTAAAAAAAAAAAACAGAAAAAATTTAAAAGTTATAAAAACAGAAAAAACTTAAAACAAAACAGAAAAATGTAAAACTTTATTCATTTAAATTATAAAAACTTTATACTTATTTTTTTAACAATTTAAAAACTTAAAAAAAAAAGATAAAAATTGGTCGTCTCTTCTACCCACCCACCCCCCCCCCCCCCCCCTCAACCCCAAAATCCCGCCGGCGCACATCCACCCCACACCCACAGCCGCCGGCGCACCTCCACATCAACTATTCTGGTGTTGTTTGAAACGTTAATGTTAAATCCCCGATGGAATATTCACTAATAGTTTGCAATGACAACCATTCAGTTCATAATAACATTAACTACATTAAAAGTCTAATAAGCAAATTAAGAATATACCACAATGAGGAAATCAATTATACAACACGGATTTTGTTACCTGGAGGTGCGCCGGCGGCTGTGGGTGTGGGGTGGATGTGCGCCAGCGGGATTTTTTTTGGGGGGGTGGGGGGTAGAAGAGACGGCCAATTTTTTTTTTTTTTTTTAATTTTCAAGTTTTTTTTTCTTAAGTTTTTAAATTGTTAAAAAATTAAGTATAAAGTTTTTATAATTTAAATGAATAAAGTTTTACATTTTTTTGTTTTTTAAAGTTTTTTCTGTTTTTTCTGTTTTTTATTTTTATGTTTTTATAACTTTTTAATTTTTTCTGTTTTTTTTAAGTTTTTTAATTGGTAATTTTATGTTTTTTTTTAATTTTTTTAAAGATTCCAGGTGTAATAAAAAAATTGCCACGTTGGACGCGATTTTGCCACGTTGGACACGATTTTATGAGTTGGCAGCGAAACAATGAATCGGGCATTTTTGGCAAAGATAATTGGCATTTTCGACAGCTTAAAAAGATAACGGGCAAAAAGTAAAGTTGACAAAAGATAATGGACATTTTTGACATTTCTGCCTAAAATATATTTTGAACTTAACAATGAATTTAAATTATAGCAGAAAAAGTAAATGTGGCAAATGGAAATTCGATTTTACTGAAAGAAAACATTAAAAGTAAAGTAGTGTCGTGTTCGTGTTCATGTATGTCTGCTCTACTCTACTCAAAATCGAAATCCAGCGCCAGATCAGGTCTCCTAATCACCGGTCCGATCGCCGGAGAGCCGCCACTATCCGATCAGGTTAAAATTCAATTTATTCTATTTTGGTTAAGTTGCAAATACTAGGAGGAACTATGATTGATTCTGGGTTTGTAAACTTGTCGATAATATTTTGTTGCAGAATCAATTGATATCTATGTATTATTGAATTTTCTGATTCCGAATTGTGCCGCGAATTTAGATCTTATGTGTATATGGGAATGGGGATTTGAAGCTGCGGTGACGAATGTGGTTAGTTAGAATGTTCTCAGCAAGTCTGTTAGTTAGTTAGTACTGGGAATCTTATGTTTAGTGTTCACCTTCATATTGCTGTGTGAATCGCCTGCTCGATGGTTGCTGAGAGAAACCATTGTGAGTTCTGTTGATTTCTTCTTCTTTTTTCTTTTGGATATAAGTTACAAATGCCATCTTCTTTTGATGTTGCAGAATATTGATTGATTGGCAATGAATTTTTTGCTGCGATCTAGTAACCAGCCTGCACCACAGGAGCACCCTGTTAAAGATACTCGCCTAGACCAGAATTATGTCTCAAAAACTGCTACTACGTTGGAGGGTCTGATTGCGGAAGATCCATTTCCAGAGAGTACCCCATCAGAAACCGCCGATGCTATGGGTGCTGAATTCGCGGATGAAAATGGCAGCATTGCAGATTCAAGTGGAAACACTAACTCTCAAGTTGATAACCATATAGACGTCACAGAAGAGGATGGGTTAATTATTATACCATCTGGTATGACTCATTGCTTACTCTCTATTGATTAAATTATTCAGTTATGTTTTGCTTTTCTTTAAATGAATTTAGTTATGCCATTTACATTTTGGTAACACTAAAACTCCACTTTTTTTGCCTTTCCTATGTACTAATATAATGCAAATAAATTTGTCTCATTAAGAGTATCCCGAACTTCAAAAGTATATTAAGTGAAGCATCTCCCACTTTGTGCTGCATCTGTATCAAGTGAAGATTTTCTATTTATGCTTGCTGATTAAAACTGTGGTCATTAATGTTAAGATCTCAAAACAAGGCATTTGCGTGAATGTCAGCATTTTCATCTTTGTTATCAAAACTTAAAACTCTGTATACATCTTATTTTAGCTCTCAAGACCAGCTGAGTGGTGTCTGTTACATATTCCGACTTCCTTAATTTTCAGCTCTACACAATTTCACCATGTCATTTCTAGGCCCATTCCACAATGGGCTTCACTGATTGAAAACTATCCTTTTAAAGAAAATCATTTTAAAGCGGCCATGTTGACTTTCTACATGGCTCTATTCAGTCTCCAGCATCAATTTAGGCCTTGCTTCTGAAAGGGATTTGTTGATGAAAAAGATTAGGACTGCAACAGCTTAAGTTTCTGAAGTGAGCATGACATTGACCGACATCCTTGATTTTATAAATGTCTCTATTGTGTTTACCATCACCATCATTATGCTTTAATTTTGCATGGTGCTTGATCGAAAAAAATCTGCCATGAAGCAGTAATTTTGGTATATGCTTTAATGGGTGCCTTCACATAATAAATATGCATGGGTGCTGCGTGTGTCATCCATAAGTCGTAGCTTGATACTCCCACAGCTTACTTATGAGTTTTGGCATGAGGCTTTGTGTTAATTCAGTAGGATTGCATTATTGTCAAAGACTAATGGTTAGGCTAAACTTTTAGATTTTGTTTGTATTTTAATTTCAGCTTTATTGTTTATATTACCTGCTACTAGGAACCATGAATTGAGTTTCCTAAAGAATTGTTTAAATGTCAGTTCTTCAAATAGTTTCGTTATGGTATGAAGGCTTTAAATTTTCTTGGTTAATAAGTACAATTATGACCGCACTAAACCTTCCTGCATTCCTTATATTCACGTGGCCTTGTTAACTTTTAGATATTTTAGTGTGTTTTTTGTATGAATTTGCAGCATGGGGCTTTGTGATAATATAATATAGTTGCATTGCTGTCAAAGACTATTGGTGAAGCTAAACTTTGTATTTTTTTTTTATATTTATGTCAGCTTATGGTTTCACTTACCTGCAGTGAGGAACCTTGCAACGATATGCTTAAATGTCAGCTCTTCAAATGCTTTAACTATTTGAAGGGAATAATATGATTCAGTATGCTACAATTATATTTTTCGTTATCACGAACTACTTTTACTCATGATTGGTTTTTTACTCAGAAGAAATTCCTGGGAGTTGGATTGAAGCGCCAGATATTTTTTCATTTCGCTCCCTTGATCGCAGCTTTGTTTTTCCAGGTAGCTGGATTTTCATTTGGTTGGCTGACATTTTTTGCTTTAAGAATAAAACGTGCAGTTTTTGCATTTACTGAGTTATCTAGTTTTGATTTTGTACACTTTTCTGATGTCCTTAACCCAGGGGAGCAAATCCGAATACTTGCATGTTTATCTGCGTATAAGCAAGATACAGAAATTATTACACCGTTTAAAGTGGCTGCTGTCATGAGTAAAAATGGGATTGGAAATAGCCCTAACAAACAAAATGGAAGTATGGGAGGAGAATCAATTCCAGGTTCTCAGACTGTCGTTGAGATTACTGGTAATCAGGATAATCAACATGGTGAAACTGTGTTGGAAGGGAAGAATGATTCACCAAAGGATGTTTCAACTGGTGAGTCTCTACTCAGAATGGAAGATCACAAAAGGCAAACCGAGCAACTATTGCAAAGGTTTAAAAGTTCACATTTTTTTGCTCGCATCACGGAGTCGGATGAAAATCTGTGGTCCAAAAGAAGAGGCCAAGAAGATCGCTTAAAGCCTTCTGAGAAATTGGAAGAAAAATTGGCAGGAGATTCGTCAGACACTGCAACTGCTGGAAGAAAGAAGAATCCTACCAGTGCCTTGATTGACAAAGGTAAATTTGATGCCCGCACATCAGGGGGATTGGCAAGAGGTGCTGTCCAGTGTCGCGCCCTCTCAAATGGAGACATAGTGGTTCGTTTCTCAAAACTTTTAGAAAGCCCATATTTGTTTTGTCTTTTGCGATACTTTTTTAGTTTTTACACAGAAGTATCTCAGTTTATCACATCATAGGATACATGCTCCATCACTCGATTGCAAAAGTAGGCACTCAGAGCTGGTTTCATGAGATTGTCCTTCCTGCTCCGGGGAACTATTCGTTGGTGATGGTTGATAGTTTATATATCTGGAGACACTCTTAAAGTGTCTGTTGGGGCATTTTTGTCATGATATATACTTCTCTGCAGTTACTACTCAACTGCGATACTGTTTGATGCATACCTGTGAATAATGTGAACTCATTTTTATGGTTACAATCATTTTTCTTGTAGTTCTACTGAGTTTGTGAAACTGGTTGTTGCCCTTGGATAAAGCTTATGTACATCTTTATTTATGGCTATGATCCTTGTTATTTTTATTTTTCTTTTCTTATTTACTACGCAACATTATTGCTGCTTGATGCCCGATATAAACACGTGCTCTCAATCATTTGCATTTATACTGAAATGGATTTCAATATATAAGTCGTCGGGATTTGAATTGAGAACGATCTGCAATCTTAGCTGACAAGATTTTTTTTTTCTTTCTTTTGGTGACGTAAGCAATTCGTTATTTAGGAAGTGTCCTTGTTCTAACAAGAAAAGCAGTAACGTTCGTTCACGATTCTTTGGTTCATGTTGAAATCTTCATAACTGTTGGTCTATGTGAACCTACATTCTGCACCTTGATATGCCTTTTATCCACACTTCACATTAACTTTGTACTTGCAATGACAAAGATATATTTTTAATTTGATATTATATTTGAAAAGCATTTCAGGAAAAATGTCACTTCCTCATAAAATGAAGCCAATAATATTCGCATTCCAATTCCTGTTTTCTCTTATGTTTTTTTTTGTCTGCTATACAGTTTCTTTTTCTCAACTTGCAGACCTGAGGTGTATTACTATTGCTGATCTGAATTCCATTTCTTCTTTGGAAGAATGCAGGTTCTTTTACAGGTTAATATTGGTTTGGAGTTAGCAAGGAATCCCATCCTGGAGATTCTTCAATTTGAAAAGTATCAGGAAAGAAATATATCTCTTGATAACCAGCATACTGTGACTTCTTTAACTCAGGATCCTTCTGGTGAATTATTAAAATGGTTGCTTCCTTTGGACAATTCAGTTCCTCCTATACCTCGTCCTTTAACTCCTCCAACATTAAGTTCCAGTTCTAGTATTCGGACCCCGTCTAAAAAACCTACGGTATCTGGGCCTTCTGGTTCTCAGCTCTTCTCTTTTGGTCATTTCAGAAGTTATTCTATGTCCTCACTTCCACCGAACATGACACCTCCAGCAGCTGTCACGACTCCTATTACTAAACCAAGCTTTGACCCAGAGGATTGGAATCAATTTTCTTTCAAAAAGTTCGTAGAAAGTGGAAAAAATGACAATGAAGGACTTTTATCATTCCGTGGAGTGCCATTAGAACCAGAGAGATTTTCTGTTAGATGTGGTTTGGAAGGAATTTTTACCCCTGGAAGAAGGTGGAGGAGAAAAATTGAAATAATTCAACCTGTGGAAATTCGGTCCTTTTCTGTTGATTGCAATACAGACGATCTTCTGTGTGTTCACGTAAAGGTCAGCTTCTTTTAATCTTCTCACTTTCCTTGTCTTGTCGCCAGTAGATTACTACTCTTTATTTAGTCTAATTATGGAGTATTGCTGCTTTTAGTTAGGGTTTTAATGCACAAAAAATGATAAATTGTCTCTGCAGAATGTTTCCCCTGCGCATACACCTGACGTTGTGGTTATCATAGATGCCATAACAATAGTTTTTGAAGAGGCATCAAAAGGTGGACCTCCGTTATCTGTACCAGTTGCATGCATTGAAGCTGGAAATGACTACAGCTTACCAAATTTAGTACTCAGGTTTTGTTTACTGAAATCCTTTGAGATTCTCAAAGAGTTTCTTTTAAGTCTTAATATTGCAATGCAAATCTTCATTGATACATTGGGGGTCAGCTTTCATCTCTAAATGTGTCTGCTTGAAAGTATTTTTGCTATTATGTTAAGGCAATCTCAGACCGTTTGCTGACGGAGATTTTCTGCTTCTTGAACTTTCTCATCTTTCTGGTTCTTTGAGCGTTAACCTTGGGCCTTTATTTATTTGGTTGTCATGATTTGCATATAATACTCTCGACATGCTTGCTCATAAGAATCTGCTCTTCTATTGAGTAAGCAGAAAGTTCTGCTATCTTCTTCAATCTAACTAATCCTAGTTTAAAAGAGCCGAATTGTTAAAATCCCCAGTCAACCTTGACAAGGCACTATTGATTTCCTGGAAAGGTCTCGTAGATGTGGAGTATCGGTGGTGTCTAAGAGCACTGTATACATCCCTACCAATTTGTTCAGACTTAACCAGTTATGTGAATATGTGCAAGTTTTGACCTCGGAGACACTCTCATGAACTCTTTGAGTAACCTGGGTTTGTGCTTGCATGCAACTGGAACAGAAGAAGCGTGTATCATCTGTGAGTTCCAATTGGAATTGGGTTTTAGCTATCTGGTGCTGATTTCCATTTGACGTCCTTATTGATGAGAAAAGTTGAGTTGGTTCCCAATATCAAGAGGGTTTAATTGATGCGGCCGCTGACCCATAAAAATACATCTGCTTTTAAAATTTCCATGTCATATGTACCGTCTTGCCTCTCACGTGGACTTTTCCGTTACCAACTGCACTAATGCTCCACGGCGGCGAACCACCCACCACCCACCACACATGCAGCATTACCATCACCATTTACCAGCCCTAGTTTCCCAAGGCACTCGGCCTAAGTCATCCCACCCTTACCTCCTCTCCCACTTCCGATACAGTCATCCATTGGAGAATACAATCCAACAAGTAGGTAGCCATTTGAACTAGTCACCCAGTCTTTTGGTCAGACCAGGCTTGACCCCATTTGGATATACACAGTTGAGTTCGTTGGCATTGATCTTCTTCGAGTACTCCCAACTGTACTAAGTATCTTATTTTAAATATATTACTTTCATCATAGGTCTGGAACTCATTTCATACATTCAGAGGATGCGTCTTCGGGTCAGGCTCTGAGATGTCAATTTCCACTGACAGGCGCAAGTTATGAGTTCCACGAGTAATTCCATTATAGCTGTTGCTTCCCCACCACCCCCTCCTCCCTCCGTCACACATAAGGATATGAGTCCTTAGGAATCCGAGTTGGGTTTTCATTTTTTCAGATTACATGCTAAGCTGAAATTTAACTGTATACTAATTATCCTTCGTCAATCAAGTGTAGTTTTGGGCTGCGACTGGCCAAACATGTGGGCGACCAAATGAGGACCAAGTCTCTTGGAAAATTATCAATAGTATTATTCTTCTTGAAGTGGAACTACTCATCCACTATAAAGAAGTTTGTACATAATGAGAGTGGACTACTTTTACGCATACCTGTAATTCATCTACCTAATGCTATTATCAATAAATAGAAAATTGGAATGTCACCTCGTGTTCATGTTCTGCTCTTGCTTGATTTTTAACATTTGGGTTTAATATGATGTACAATGTGCAGGAGAGGTGAAGAACATTCATTTATACTCAAACCGGCAACGACACAGTGGAAGCATCCGAAGGGCCTCAGTGATAGTAAGTCACGGCAATCACACTTGGTATCTGGAAGTTATTGGTCAAGTTTGCATCATTCTGATATTGAAGGGAAACATGGTGGACCATATATTGATCAATATGCGATTCTTGTATCATGCCGATGCAACTATACTGGTATGAAGCCTGAAATTATAGAATGGATAACTTGATGAACAGAATGCTGTTTTCAAGCTACTTATATATGTCTGCATATTTGTAGAATCAAAGTTGTTTTTTAAAAGGCCAACCAGCTGGAGGCCTCGTATTTCGAGGGATCTTATGATCTCTGTTGCATCTGAAATGTCTGGACGAACTCTTAGGTCAGATGGAACGCAGCTTCCAGTTCAGGTTATATTTGAAATCAAGCAATCAATTCACTTATTTATGAAAATGCAAGCTTCGTCTTAAGTGGATGAACTTTTCAGGTTTTAACTCTTCAAGCATCAAATATGACATCAGAGGATCTGACATTGACTGTGCTTGCCCCAGCATCATTTACTTCTCCTCCTTCTGTATTGTCCTTGAGTAATTCCCCGTCCTCACCTTTGAGCCCATTTGTTGCGACGGTTGAGCTAGGTGAGAGAGAAAATAACGATAGTCAAGGATCTGTCGCGCATGTGCCGAGTTCAATCTCCGTAAATCAAGGGCAAAAAGTGGAAAATGGCCCACAATCTGTTCCTATTAAAGAGCGAGCCGTCCCCTCATTGGATGTGGTTCCAAATAGTGATATGGGATGCACGCATCTATGGCTGCAGAGTAGAGTACCTTTAGGGTATGTCACCCCTCTTGTTTTGCCCTTTTTTTTTTTTTTTTTTTTTTTTTTTTCAGTTTTCAACTTTATCACTCATTTTATTTATATTGAACTAGATGTGTTCCTTCTGAATCCACGGCAACCATCAAGCTTGAAGTGCTCCCGTTAACGGATGGCATAATCACGCTTGATTCTCTTCAAATTGATGTTAAGGAGAAAGGTAAGATACTCTCTTGGATCTCAGTTACCTCTCTCTTGGTCTGTTGATTACTTGTGCATCAAAGAAATGAGCTATTCAAATTTAGATAAATTTCAGCTTAGGTAACGCGAGTAATTTTCTAAGGAAATGTTTGTTTGCTTTTTGATGCATATGCTTAACCAAATCTTTACATGGAATTTCATGTATTCTTTTGGTCAGGTTTCTGATATGTGTTTGTGGTAATACTTCTACTTGAGACTAAGTCTAAGTATCATAATTTTGGTAATCTGGTGATTTTAGAGTGATTATCTTCAGTATCCTTTGCGTGTGTGACTTTTAGTAACACCTGATCCCCTATTGTTGCATTTTCTTATTTTGTTAATGACTAGTATGCTTTATTTACAAGATTTTTGTTTCTGGTTGTCTTTCGTTGCTATTACTAATTTTAAAGAGTAGAGCTTTGGTGCTCGGAGGGAGTTGTAGTATACAGTGAGATGTTATTATTTAGATTTTTGTGAACTATATTTGGTGTTTTGTATCTGAATGTACCTTGAAATGATGTTCTTGGTTGGGTGTAGTCTGGAGCCAATTGAAGTGAATGCCTTAGAAACGCTAGCTCACTTTATCAAATATGTTGATGGTGACCACTTCTTGATCATGCTTTGCCTTCATGCCTTGAAATGCAAATTCCTGTTTAAACTTAGTTTTGGCAAATCATCCATGTCCAAGAAGAGTTAGACTTGGTGGAAGTCGAAGCTCATCCATATACCCTTCGGTACTCCCTCCCTTCGCTCACAAGAGTGCATATCATCAGAGGAGCACATTACCTGCCTAATCCGCAATTAAGAGAAATTGTAGACTGAAGAAAGCACCTCCCAAAGCCCAATTTTTTCTGAAAGAGAGGGGACTGGCTCTGTTGATTTTCCTTGCAAAGCCATTAGGCTTGCAGATTCTAGTTTGCTGGTCTTGGTTTATACAAATGCGAAGAGATTTTTTTTTTTTTTTGAAGTTGAAACTGTTAAACCTATGTTAGGAGAAATGCTTGTGATATTCGATAAAGCCGTTTATGCAGTCTGCAATTTTTAATATTCCTCAAGTTCTACTAGTATATAAATATGTAGACTAAATCCGTGAGTTCCTAATTTGACATATGTTTGGTCTTGACAGGTTTTACGTATATACCCGAGCATTCACTGAAGATAAATGCAACATCAAGTATCGCTACTGCCATCATCTGAGCTGGTTTCTTGCAATTGAAGCACGGATAGCTGTATACTCAAATTGTTACGTGTCTCCTGGCTTGTACAAACTATGCAATTTTTTAAGGTTGCATATTTTACATCTGCGGTCGCCTAAATCTGCATTGATATATAGAGAATGCAAGTTTAGAGAAATCATTTTGGCCGTTATAGCTGAAGATTAACAGTCTTTTGATTTTACATTTTCAATAGATGCAAAGATTACTGTTCCAGTTTAAGGTAAACATTTTTCATCAAAGCTATTGAAGATCTCCGAGAAACATTTATCTTTCACGATAAGTTTTAATTCATCGGCGTAGCCTAGTTTATTTGAGCGTGATGATGTATATTTTTTGTGATCCTTGTTCACTTCTCGTTAAATAGTTATCCAGTAGGTAACAACAGATAAATCACTCTGGTTGAATTGCCATTACTTGTGTATTCTGCTTCCCTGTTATATATTACTCTGTCAATGTTAATGTTGTTTGCATTCAACATTCAGTGACTTGGAGCTGCTACAGCTTACAATATGTCATCTTTGGTAGTGAAAAAGGAGGGCTTTTAGTAATACTCGTGGAAGGATTCTCTGAATTATATGCAAACCTTTTTTGCACCTAATTTTGACCACTTGACATGCATGAGGTTGGACAGAGAGAGGATCTTTTATTTCACTTATGTGTTCCACTTTGTGTTTCATTATACACACACTCTTGATGTATTAAGATTTGGAGACCACTATGTTGTGGTCCTCACAAATCAAGGGTGGATGCTTAGTGGAACACATAAAATGGGATAGAACATCCACTTTCGGTTATACCTATTTCAAATCTATAGAGAGTGGCTCTGACGTCGTAATAAATTTAAGACAACTTTATGTAATTCAACTAAATTTTGAGGTTTTATTTTGTAATTGCTTAAAAGTTAAACTTGTGACATTTAATAAAGGTTAAATCATGATGTATATCGTGTTTCTCACTTTGTTCCTTAAATGTTCAAAAGTAGCAATGTCCCCCTAAGATTTGCTGAACACCCATTTAGACTAAATCTCACGAACAAAAATATGGACACGTGTCCAAAATGAACAGTTAACCAACGGTCTTGCCCGGGGGTATTCAATATACCTTAGGGGGAACATTGTGACTAGTGACTTTTAAAATCTTAAGGGGCTAAGTAAGAGACATAGTATGTTTGGAGACTTAATGTGATTTACCCTTAAAAACTAGCGATGTGTAGCGATGCAAACGGCTTACATGCTATACCTCTTACCATATCTGTATTGTATGTTTTACACTAAGACGAAAAAGATATAATTGGAACCAAACGAGTTGTTAAGTGATATAAAACCGCTAATTTAACTTAATAACTGGAACCAAACATGCTCTAAGTTTAATATATGACTAAAATAACTCTAGAAGTTCTTGTCGAACTTGTTATTTTTTGTATTTAATTTTTTCTTTTTAAAGATTAGTAAGCATAGTCTAGAACTATAATGGTATACTTATTGGAGATAATATATGCAGGGCAAAATTCATAATTACAAAGTAATTTCATATTGTTCACTATTTTCTCTCTTTTAAATTAGTTGTAAAACTCATTTCCCCTTTTAACAACATCTTATAATTAATGAAATCGGTAGAAGCACAATAATTAAGAATCAATGATGATGATTGCTCGAATAATTTAAGCATGGACTCATATTTGTTTCTTAGGCAATGTTGGCTATATAAGGAGGTTGGTGGGCCGCGCGATGAAATATTGGAAAGGTTGAAAATGAGAGCAAGTATCACATTCGTCAAGATTTTGGTTCATCATGATACAAATTGAACAATCGGGTTAAACTGGCACTCCCTTGGACAATTTGTGAGCTGATTTTTAAGGCAAACACTAGATGTGCATTCCAAAAGGCCATTCAAATTATGCTTGTTACACCAAAGCTAGTCTCCGAGGAAAACAATAACGGCTACGAGCCCTGGGAGTATTTTAAGATATTAGTCTCTACTTGTCTCTTTAATACAATTCCATGTTAAATTCCCTAACAACTACAATGTATATAAGGTTGTTTGCGTGCGCTGTATGCCCAAGGTCAATTAATACTCCTACAAGCGAGCAGTCAAAGTATAGATCATGGAAGTGCAGGGTTTATACGAGTGTTTTAGAGGGTTGTGACATAAAAAAACGGTTTGTCTATGTCTAGTGTTGGTGGGAAGGGGGTCTGTGACTGACGAAGATTTCTGCGGGATGCGTTGTATAGGCCTCCAGAAAGATCTGGAGTTTCCACATGTACCAATATCCCATTGGGTTTTGCAATTTAAATAGTGCTGTTTATAAGAGAAATAGTGTTTGTGAGTGAATAATAAATATCATTAATCACCAAAGTACTTAAAGTAAGTACTTAAAGTAGATTACAAGGGTACATACGTACATTCTTAATTACTTGACTAAAGAATACTAATATAAGCTAAATGATATAACAAATACACCACCTCAAAATAGACGTTCCATCGGTAACGAAGATTTTGGAACGAAGAAGCTCAAATCTAGTGCACGCAAGGGGCTTGGTGAGAACATCTGCCAATTGGTCAAGTGTGTTGACGTAGGAAATACTGATGAGGCCCCTAGTCACAAAATCACGCACAAAGTGGAGATCAATAGATATGTGTTTCATACACGAGTGCTGAACAAGATGCAAGAAGAGATGCATATCACCCATATTATCACAACGAGTCGTAGGAACAAATCGAAGTGATAAACCAATTTCCAAGAAGAGATGCTGAAGCCACCGTACTTCAGCTGCAGTTAGACAAAAGAACACGCTATTCCACCTCAGTCGAGGAACGAGAGACCGCCTTTTGTTTTCGAGAAGACCACAAAATTGGATTCGACCCCAACATGATAAGATAGGCCGAGTTGGACGTGCCATGAAGAGTATCGCCAACCCAGTCAGAATTTGAGAAGGCTGCGAACGATAAGTTAGCATCCTGACGAAGCGTGATGCCATGAGTAAAAGTGCCCTTAAGGTAGAGAAGGACGCGCTTCAAGGCCACCATGCGTGTGGGATCAGGAGCCAACATCCGTTGAAAAGGCCGATTTATCGAGAAGGCAATGTTCTACCTCGTAAGAGTGAGATACTGAAGGCCACCAATAATTTGGAGATAAACAGTTGCATCAAGGGGGCAGCAGTGGTCAGAGCCGGTGGATTACAATATATGGGGTTCGAGAGAGGCTTAGCACCATACATCTTGTGGCGAGATAGTAAATCCAGAATGCACTTGTGTTGAGAGAGGAAGATACCGTCATCCGTCTTGTAAACCTCAACACCCAAGAAGTAAGTAAGAGGTCCCAAGTCCTTCACCGCAAAGTGTTGTCCAAGACGCTCCACAAGAAAGAAGATAGTAGAGGAGCACGGTCTAGTGACAATAATATCATCAACATAGAGAAGGATATAAACCCGAATTGAACCACGCATGAGAATGGAAAGAGACGTGTCACACCTTGACTTGAGAATCCCAAACGCGAGGAGGGCGACACTAAGCGCAAGATGGTAGGCGCGCGGGGCCTGCTTGATACCATAGAGGGACTTGTGGAGAAGACAAACATGGTCCGGATGAGATTTGTCTAGGAATCCATGAGGTTGACTCATGTATACCATCTCCAATAGGTCACCATGGAGCATGGCGTTGCTAACACCAAGTTGATGTAAAGGCAAAGAGTGCATGACGACAAGAGGTAGGATGGTGCGAATGGTGATGGGTTGGACCACGGGGCTAAAAGTCTCCTTGAAGTCTACCCCGAGCGCTGATGAAAGCCCTTAGTCACGAGCTAAGCCTTGTAGCTATCAATCCATTGGGGTGGCACTTGATTCGAAAAACCCATTTTGACCCACCAATAGAGCGGGTTTGCGGTGGTGGAACTAGGGACCATGTGCCATGAGCGGTGAGGATAATAAGTTCCTTAGCCATAGACGCACGCGAAAGAGGGTCGGCAAGAGCTTGTTTGACCTAGGTAGGTTCAGTGGACTCAAGAACTGGATCTTTAGTTGTTGCATAAATTTTGGGACGAAAGATGTTGTTCTATGACCGCGTGACCACGTGATGCTCACGGGTAAGAGGTGGAGCAGTCGTTGGTGCGGGCTGAGATGGACTAGGGTTCACAGGAAAAGACGAAGCCTAGAATGATTCACGTAGCGAGGAATGGGCCTCAGGCTTGCGCGGTTCAGGGGAAACCCTAGGCGGCACAACTGCGAGCGAAAGAGAGGTCGCGGGTGTGGCGGGTTTGTGGGCTAGGTTGACCGGCGGTGGAGCCGCTGAAGCCCTATGAGGCCCAAGAGGCGGAGGCGCAACAAGGGTGACAAGAGAAGACCGCCCTACGCCGGATGCAGGCGCAACATGGGTGACAGCTACGACAGCTTCACTGCCGAGTGCTCTCAAAGATGAGATTATATCAATGGTCCGGTCTGCAGTTGCTTCGGTACTGGCCGCACCACCAATGCAAACGCCCCCGCCTATAGTTCACGGTGAGGATGTGCGAGAGCAGTGATCCATGGCCAAGGGCCTAGACGTGAGAAACAGAGATGAAGCGCAGCCGGACGACCGTAGGGGAACATCTAACTCAGTTGAGGTGCAGTCGAAGAGGCACCACGACACAAGGAAAAGAGAAGAAAGTCGACACGACGACCTGAGAAAACAGGATGAGAACAATATGAGAAGGCTCGTGGAGAGTCGTGGCAATGACTCTAGAAGGGAACAAGCCAAAGTAACGAGGAAATTAGAAAGGCTTGAAGGAGAAAGAGCGGTCGTAGAAAGCAGAATGGAGCGCTTGGGAAGTACTCTCTGGAGTACCCCTTTCTGTGAAGAGATAGAGGCGGAAATTCTGGGACATGGGGAGAAAATACCTGAGCTGAAACCTTAAGAATTGGAAAAATGGATCCCCACGATCATCTATCCTGACTGGACACAACGCTAACTATGTACGGGTTCAAAGAAAATGTGCAAGCCAAAATATTTGCCACTACCTTGGTCGGGGTAGCACTGGATTGGTTTAACCGAATTGCTCCGGGATCGATTAAAACTTACAAGCAACTGAGAAAGATGTTTGAAAATCAATTCTCAAGTCAATCAAGATTGGTATTGGACCACTTCCATTTATACTCCATCACTCAAGGTGCAAAAGAAACCTTGAAAGACTTCATGAACCGCTTCATCGCAGAACTTCTTGCGAATAGACTACCCTAAAGGGGAAAGGATCATGAGCATAATCTTCCGTGCAACCAAGAATGTGGCCTTCAACGAGGATTTGCTCAGGTTGCAGCCCAAGACTATTGAGGAAATAAACAAAATTGTGCAGCAAGTGGTGCACCGCGAGGAGATGATGGCCACCAAGGCAGTAATTGTTGCACCCTCGAGAGAAAAGGAGAGAGGAAGAGAGGAGGAGAACCGCAACAAGAACATGAATACCATGTATAGGGACACATCTCCAAGACGCGATATACGACCCTAAATTCTAGTATCATGACAATGTTTGGGACGGTAAATAGGAAGGGTTGGCTGAAGGAGTCAAGACAGATGAGGGACTCCAAGGCAACAAGGTTGTCGAACCATTACTGTAAATACCACAAACAGAATGGCCATGAAACCGAAGATTGCAAAGATCTAAAGGACGAGATCAAGCGATTGATCAAGGATGGCAAACTCGTGGAGTATGTCAGAAAATTGAAGGAGCAGGTGGACAACAAAGACAAGGATAGATCTCGGTCTCTGAGAAAGGAAAAGCAGAAAGTGATCGATAGGCCGCATGTGCTAGACTATTCCCAAATTGCAGATAACAACGTCAGGAAAGGAATCATACATATGATTTCAGGAGGGCTAGTCGGCGGATTCTGCGAAGGGCCGAGAGAAGATCAATAAGGACATTATATCGAACTACTTTGTCGGTTTTGTTGATCTTTTGAGAATTAAGGAGATGCCACAGGAAGAGGTTACTTTCTTGACAACCGATATGCACAAGCTAAGCGCCCAAGCCATTCATACAGGAAAATTGAACTCTCCGTTAGTGATAACGGTAGACATAGCGAATTTCGACGTGATGAAAGTGTTAGTGGACCATGGTAGCTCTGTTAACGTGCTAATTAGGTCGACATGGGAGAAAATAGGGTTGGGAGATCAAAGATTAAAGCCATTTAGAACGTCGCTTCATGGCTTTGGAGGCCCAGAAATAGTGCCCCACGGTATGGTTTCACTCCCGACTTCACTAGGGACCGCGCCCCGAAGAAGAACACTACTGGTAAATTATGCCATGATTGACATGCCTTTCCCATACAACGCCATTTTGGGAAGGCCAGCGCTGAATGCGTTTCGGGCACTGTCATCAACCTACCATTAAATGGTAAATTCCCAACTCCTGCAGGAACGGGTGAAGTCATAGCGAACCACACAAATAGTTGGAAATGTTATGTGGCATCGCTAAAATTATGACCACATGAGGAACAAGGAGCGATGAATGCTCTGGGACCCATGGAGATAGAGCAAATTGATTGAATCGCTCTTCTCTCATTTTTGCAAGTCTTTAGTTTCCTGCACATTTTGAACAACTTTTATTCGTCCCCTCTACCTTTGATGAGTATGAGGGCAGCTATGTACTAACCTAACACAGGTACACCAAAGACTTGAGTCCCAAGGATACCCTCGGGAAACATAGGCGGCTGAGCTTTAAAGTCAAGCTCTGACCTATTTTTAATATAATTATATCTCCACGCGAGATACTTTTGAATTGATTTGTTGGATTACTGTCTTAACAAGTGCAGAAAATGCAAAATCCCGTATCATAAGGTTAAATGTTAACATTGGTAGAGTGCATGAGCCAAGGAGGTTCAAGGATGAAAAACGGGACGGACACTCTGTCTCAAATGACAAGTGCTAACTATAAATCCCTAAAGATAAAGAAATGGGACGGATACTCTGTCTCAAATGACAAGTGCCAACGTATATCCCTAAAGATGAAGAAACGAGAAGGACACTGTCTCAAGTGACAAGTGCTAACCGTAAATCCCTAAAGATGAAGAAACGGGATGGACACTCTGTCTAAAATGACAAATGCTAACCGCAAATCCTTAAAGACAAAGAAAAGTGTCAGACACTATGTTTAAAATGACAAGTGTTAACCGTAAATCCCTTAGGAGAGGAAAAAGGACAAACAACCTGTCTAAATCTGCAAGAGCCAAACTTAAACCTCTCAAAGATGAAGGAACGGGATGGGTACTCTGTCTACAACGACAAGTGTTAATGGAAAATCCCACAACAATGATTAAAGAAATAATAGACGCCCAAAGCGGCGAAAAGGCACGGAACACGTGTGATATTTTGCAATGCAATACGACATATAAATTGTCGAAATAAGAAGTAATTTGCAAAAGATCGCATTTGAAAGAAAAGTCAAGCAAAATGCAAGTAAATAAGCGGTTAAAAAATCGCAAGAATTAAACAAGAAATGTACGAAAAGGAGTTCAAGCAAGTAAATTGTTCAAAATAAATGGGCGACGTAGCGCCAAACCAGATTAAACTAATTGTTCATAAAAACACAAAACTGAAAACGAGGCCTTCAACTTTCGGCCTCATCTTCATCCTCTGAGGACGGATAAGTGGGTAGCATTGGAAGAGGCGGAGACGTTCCTCGATAAATGAGGGTCTCGCTTTCGAGAAGGCTCGCGAATTCTTCTACAGTGGCAGGTGGATCCTCGACGGGCAACGACAGAGGTTCCCTATTAGGACCCAGCGATAAGTCCCACCACTGCGGGTTGAACCTGCCACGCAGATAGCTAGTGATGTGGATCTGCTGCAATGTGAGCACTTGGACTCTCTTCTCATCTCGGGCCTCTCGTCGAGCACTGATCTCTTGGAAGGTGTTGCTCCAAAGAAAATCTTCGGCAATCTCCACCCTTTGTTGCGCAGTAGGAACCTAATCAAGCGACAAAACAAGATTAAAAAGGAAGAATAGAAAAATATATATTTAAAAAATCAAAGAAAAGAGCCAAGTACATCGCTCAAGCTGCGGGCGTATCCAACATTTTTGGCCTCCGATGTCCTCTCCTTCTCAGCGGTGAGCTGTTTCTCAAGCTATGCGACTCGCTTTTCTAGTGCAGTCTTACTATTCTTCATGTTGGTGATCTGCAACTCGAGCCAATCCATGGACTGCTGCGCGAGTTTCACCGCTTCCTATCTCCGGTAGCTTGGGTGGCATAGTCCTTTACTTGCTGCAAGGCCTTCTCTTTCTCGTCCAACTCAGCCTTCAGAGCATGAGGATCGCTGTCCCAAAATTCAGCCCTCAAGCATTCGAACCCGCTCACCCTATCCTCGTGGGCCTACTTCAACCCTTCAATCATTGCACCCACAACCCCTCTAGTCTAGAAAAGAAACAACACAAACTCAAGTAACGAAATATTAATCAAAGATTACATCAGACTGAATGACCACATTACCGAGCTGATCATGTGAAGTGCCTATGAAGGCTATGATCAACAATGATCTCGCCCGTTCCTTTTGGAGTTGGAAACTTTACCATTTGATGGTAAGTCGACGACAATGCTCGGAATGCATTGAGCACCGGCCTTCCCAGGATCGAATTGTAAGGTAAAGGTAGGTTGATCACCACATAGTCAACGAGCATTGTCTTCCTTTGAGGTGAGGTTCCTAGCGAGGTGGGGAGAGATACCATTCCGCAGGGCACCACCTCCATTCCGTCAAAACCACGTAACAAGGTCCTGATTGCCTCCATTTTTCCATCTCTCAGCGCCATTTTATCCCATGTCGAGGCCATCAGCACATTGACCAAGCTCCCGTTGTCTATCAAAAATTTCATTACCCCAAAGTTAGCTATACCAACCGTCACTACTAATAGGCAGTGTAACTTACCAGCCTGAATTGCCTGTGGGCTCAACTTCAACAAGTCGGTTCTCAAGAAGATTATTTCCTCTTGTCCCGGTTTCTCTATCTTAAGCAAATCCACAAAGTCCACGTAATGGTCTGTGTCGATCCCCTTGGTTACCTTTTTTCGTCCTTTGACGAAATCAGCTCCCACTGGACCTCCCGATATCATATATATGATGGCTTTCCTGGGTTGGTTGTCCATTATCTAGGGATAGTCTAAAATGTGTGGCTTGTCCGACATATTTTGCTTGTCCTTCTTGGGAGAACGAAACCTATCCCGATTTGCCTTGTCCTATTCATCTTTTAAGCCCCTGACATACTCAACGAGCTTGTCGACCTTTATCAACCGTTCTATTTCATCTTTGAGAACTTTGCAATCCTCTATTTTGTGTCCATTTTGCGTGTGGTACTTGCAGTAGAGGGTTGATAACCTAGTTGCTGGAGAATCTCTCATCTTCCTTGGCTCTTTTAGCCACCCTTTTCTGTTTGTCGTCCCAAACACTGTCATGATATCAGTGTTAAGGGGGTTGTATTGCCTTGGCGAAGAATTCCTATATCTGCTGCTCCTATTCTTGTTGTGACCCTGTTCTTCCCTTTCTCTTTCTTTAACTATGTGGGCTTAGCCAATATCTTTATCCGCCATCATTTCCTCGCGGTGCACCACCTGATGCACGCGTTTATTGATCTCTTCGATCGTCCTTGACTTTAGCCTGAGAAAGTCCTCGCTAAAGGCTTCATTCCTAGTCGTATGGAAAATGATATTTGTGACCGTTTCTCCATTCGAGTCATCTATCTTCAACAATTCAGCATTGAACCGTCTCATAAAATCTTTCAGAGTCTCTTTGTCTCCTTGTTTAATTGAGTATTGGTGGGAATGACCCGTCACTATTCTCGACTAGCTCGAGAATTGATTCAAGAATTTCTTCCTTAGCTTTCCATACCTTCTGATTGACCCTGCAGTGACTCTGGTGAACCAGTTAGCCACTCCGACTAGAGTGGTGGCAAAAATACGGGCTTGCACATTGTCACTGAATCCATACAAGTTAAGCGTACTATCCAGGTGGAAGAGATGCTCGTTTGAATCCGTCTTTTCGTCGTACGACTTCAACACTGATATCTTTTCTCCCTGTCCCAAAATCTCTGCCTTTATCTAGGTGCATAATGGTGTGCTTCTGCGAGTTCTTCCCAACAGTACCATCATATTTTCCACTTCAGTCCTTTCCTTTTCCAGCCTTTCCAATTTCCTTGCAACTTCTGCTCGCTCCATCCTTGAGTTGTTCTCTCGGTTGTCTTCATGCCTTGCCACGTCGTGGTGCCTTCTTGACTGCACCTCGACTGAGTTAGACCTCGCCTTCCAACCATCCACGCATGCTCCATTTCTGACCTCATTGGCTGGGCTGCTAGCGACGTACCCCTGTTCTTGCACACCTCCTCTCTGAACTCGGGTGGTGGCATTTGCAATTGCAGTGCGGGCAAAGCCGCAACCACGGTTGAGCGGATCGTGCCCATGATTTCATCCCTAAACGCGCTCGACAGTGAGGTTATAGTAGTTGTCGCCACTGATGCTCCCGCATTTGGCACGAGTCGATCCTCTTCCACTAGCCCTAGCTGATCTCGTCGGGCCGGTATGGGCACCACATCGGTTGAAATCGATGGTTCCTTTGCTATAGGAGCCGATGGGGCATCGGCCATGCGATCCAAATCAGGATTGTTACTCTCTGTTGCTCTGCTCTGCGATCTAGTTACTCTAAACATGTTGCCGAATCTACTGGGAAACAATTGTGTTCCCACAGACGACACCAATATTTTGGTCTTATTTCGACCAAGTTACAATACACCCAAAATCTCGTTACAATATGCCTGACTAAACCAAAATAATGCTATTCTATTTCAAAGAAATGATTAGTTTGGTCGAGAACACCTTATACAAGTAAACTAAGCAATATGACTCAAATAACCTTAATTTGTTGACCACATCGGTTGAAATCGATGGTTCCTTTGCTATAGGAGCCGATGGGGCATCGGCCATGCGATCCAAATCAGGATTATTACTCTCTGTTGCTCTGCTCTGCGATCTAGTTACTCTAAACATGTTGCCGAATCTGCTGGGAAACAATTGTGTTCCCACAGACGACACCAATATTTTGGTCTTATTTCGACCAAGTTACAATACACCTAAAATCTCGTTACAATATGCCTGACTAAACCAAAATAATGCTATTCTATTTCAAAGAAAGGATTAGTTTGGTCGAGAACACCTTATACAAGTAAACTAAGCAATATGACTCAAATAACCTTAATCTGCTGACTGTCGAACCAGGATGGTTCGATGATAAGAACTCTCGAATTTACGAAACAGTCAAAGAAGGATGGTTCGATGATAAGAACTCTTGAATCGGTGGAACGGTCGAACCGGGATGGTTCAATGATAAGAACTCTCGAACTTGTCCGGCTCGATGGTTAATAGTCGAATTAGAGAACAGTCGAACGGCTGAGTTCGATAGTAAGTGGTTGATCGATAGTAATGAATGCATGCATTAATATTGGGGAATGGGGTATTTATAGACCCCATCCCGTGGGACCCACATGAGTGCAGAGCATAACAGTCAAACGGGGCTCATATTTATAGACCCCATCCCATGGGACCCACAGGAGTGCAGAGCATAACAGTCAAACGGGGCTCAATTCGACAGTCTCAATAACAGTCGAACGGGTTTGGTTCAATAGTTTTATTTTTGGTCCTTTCTTCGGTAGGCTAGCCTAAAACACATTTGGGCCTCCTAAAATATCCCCATCAACGACGTTACTTTATGATTGATCCAATGACAAGAAAACAAACAACCACGGAAAAACTCACATAACACAACAAAGCTTTAAGTTGAACAAATTCACCATACGAGTACAAAAAATTGTTGAATAGTGATTTTGTGGACGAGCAAGCACTTGTAGTCCCGGAAGTTAGCATGCACAAGGTAAACTTGGAGCAAGTGGCAATAAAACCAGGGGATGTTAATGATAATCTAGTACCTAAGTTCTATGCTCACTATGATCGACGAGACTCATCAACAATTATCCGTCTGCATAAAGTTCGATTCACTACACATAGAATCAACGAACACTACGAGTTGAAGAAGTAATCGATGGAGATGTGGAGTGAATATAGAAAGATGCCAACAAAAGTCGCATCAGATCAGCTAACCACCAATAAAGTGATGTTCCAACCGAACGTAGAGAGTGGTCTTGAAGATGATTATGGATTTCTTAAAGCTCATTTTAAAGAGCTTTATCTATTTTTGAGTTCGAGAATTCTACCACCTGCCAATCTGGGAAGAGTTTCATGGGAGCAACCAAACATGATGATGGCTATCAAAAGAGGAGATGCTCATAACATTGGAAAAATTATAGTCAAAGCTATTGAGTCCACACTGCCGATGGTCCACCACGACTCATGTATTTTGGGTCACTCGTCACTGCATTTTGTATCAAAGAAGGTTGTTTCGATCTTGAGACATACATCTATCACCGACATACATATCCTATCAATCACATTGCAAGGCAAGTGATAGAGAAATGTTCCGTACGAGCGAGTCTTCATCCATTGCTTACATTGAAGAAATTTGCCATCTCATCTAAAAGCTTAAGCTGTTAGAGAGGGTAGACATTTAATATTTATATATTATCTCCAACACGCCCCCTCACCTGCATGCTGTAAATATTTTGTTACGCCTGTCACGTGTCATTGCCATCTCATCTAAAAGCTTAAACTATTAGAGAGGTTAGGCATTTAATATTTATATATTATCTCCAACAACCCGAGCACAAGAAACATAAAACATTTAAAGAACAATAGCAAGAGGCAGATGAGAGGATGAAAAAAGACAACGCCGAGTTAGGGCACAAGTTGGAAGAAATCAAGGAGCAAATTTAGAATGTCAACAACCATCAATGGATGAAATTGAGACACATTGAAAGGAAGATAAAAAATGAGAAAAATACCGACACCAACAGACCGACGAGTGTCCTTTGAGCTCGATCAGGGGAGTACTCTCATCAGTTGTTTATTTTTTATGTTTTAATGATGATGACATCATATGATTCTGTGTTGGGGGTGGGAAGCTTCACTTTATGTCATCTATGCTATATATTTATCCTAGTTTAGAGTCTTGTTATTTTTTTCAGGATCGAGTCATTAGAATCAAGTTCGAAGCATGAAAGTATGGATAAGTAGGGATCAATGATGATTTATGCATATTATGGTATGAATTTGAGATGCAAGAGTACATATTTGTGATTGAGTACATCTTGAGTAATATTTTTAAACGCATGTTTTTATTTTTATTTACAATTATCAATCTGTTACAAGTGTAGAAGAGTGTGAATAATGTTGTTTGCTCATGAGAAAGTAGTACATAGCATGTGATTTATGAATTATTAGTAATTTGCTTAATTGGTGTTAAAGATGATTGTAGAGCTACATGTGTGGAAGAAATGAATTGGGCCATATTTCTCTATTACATTTTAGCCTGTCAAGCCCAAAACCCTTACAAATAAAGATAAATTCTCAGAACCCCGCTGAAGCCTTTTGTTTTTGAAGCCCCAATTATCTACACCCTGCCGATGAATTATATCCTACCCTTTTCTAGAGATGGATATGTAGTAAATCTAAGGGAGGAATGATGAGGGTGCTAAATACAAAAGAATGAGCCCATGGAAAATGAAAAAGTAAAGGTTGACAATCAAAAATGAGGATGAGCATAATAGAGAGCACAAATAACTCCGTAGAAAACTTTTAGTTTGGGGATACATCTAAAAAAATCAATGAAGTATAGGGTGGATTGAAACCTTGCGCAAATGAAAACGCTAGGAAAAGATAAAAAGAGCCTAAAATGTATGACCAATAAAAATAAAATAACAGAGAAAAAAGAAATCAATGAGTTGATTTACTACCTACATCTCTAGAAATCATAAATTCCCTTTCCCACTATAACCCACACCAACCCTAACATTACAAGCAACAAAAGTCCTAAAGGTCTTCAATATAGGAAGTTTTCATGAATTTATGGTAACTTGAAAAGTAAAGAATGAAAGTGAAGTGATTATGTGTGAATCGCTATACTTTTATGGGTTTGCAATGTGAAAATTATTCTTTTGGATGAGTAACACTAAGACACACTTTTGAGCACATAAAATTGACATGTCAATGATATTATTAAGCTTGATGTGCTTATGTTTCTTTGTATACTTCCTCTCATTTCTTGTTTTGATCATATGTTGCATTCTGAGAATATATCACTATGCATGAGTGTTGGCATGTGAACAACTTGAATTCTGATTTAGAATGAGTCAGACTAGTTGATGAGCATTTATTTAGCATGATTTTAGTACTTATTTTCTTAGAGTTTTGTAGACTTTTTGGTGCATATTTATTGTTTCTAGTATTATTTTGTATTTTTATAGATGAAAATATGGATCGGGATTGGTACAAAATTTGTAACTCAACATTGGTGTTGACGTCCAGTGTTGAGCCAACACTGATTTTACCCAGTGTTGTCAAAACACCTACTGACAGAGTATAAAGCACACGTTATATTAAACTGAATGTTACGTCAACATTGAAGTACTCAATGTTGTCTTAACATTCGTGATAGAGTAAATTGCGCACAACAAAATTTAAAGAACGCAGTAGGTAACTTTTAGGCAGATTATATGAATATAATCTGCCTCGCCCATAGGACGAAATAACCACTAATAAATTAATGAGTTTAACAAAAAAAAAACAACTGAGTTAGAAAACCAATCCTAACACTTAACTCACTATAAGTTGTAGACTCATTAGGTAAAAACTCAGTACAACAAGACAAAAACACTCAACAATAAGATTTTTCTCTTCGGGATATTTTTCACTCTAGTCTTTGTGTGTTTTTCTTGATGCCCAACATGCCTAGTTATAATATGTTGTTCCTTGAGGTCCAAGGTATGTTGTGCACGTTTTTGACTGCTCTTAGATCTCCAAGATCTTGGAAGCTTTCTTACTGGACCCAGACTTCTCCAATTAAAGGACTCTTCTCTTGATCGAACTTTTCTTTGGATAGGCTTCTAATCTTCCAAGATCTTCTATCTTTATCTTGAAATTCCTTCAACCTATCACCAAGAAATCTTCCAACCTTATCTTGCACATCCACCGCCTTTATCTTTCGGATATTCTTCTTTTGATGAGTAAACCACTTGGATTCTTGATTTATCATTATCCTGAAATATATACAAGATAAACTACAACTGTAGAACTAGATTAGATTGTGAATAATGGGGAAAATAAATAATATAATATAAAAACGATTGTGCAATGTCTAATGTTGTTCTCAATGTTGGGTCAACATTATTTGCCATAACGTTGGCTCAACATTTCACTCCAACATCTGCACTTACAGCGGTGAAGTGTTGTGTTATGATCAAATCTTTGCATCATGCTTGTACGTTCTATCCTGCGAATTGGGTGCCCTTTGTTCGAAGCAATCACTCGTGGTATTCCAAAGCGACATATGAGCTGCTGCCAGATAAAGTCTATTATGTTACGCTCCGTGATGGAGGAAAGTTCCTGAACTTTGGCCAATTTTGTAAAGTATTCGATTGCCATAACCAGAAATCTCTTTTGTCCTTTTGCCGCTCGAAAGGGTACCACAATATCGATGCCCCATTGATCGAATGGGCATAATGTTTAAATTGGTTGAGAAGTTGTGAGGGAACATGTGTAAGATGGGTGAATACTTGGCAAATTTTTCATCTCTTGACGAGATTTAAGGCATCTTTAGGCAAGGTTGACTAATAGTATCCTTGGCATAGGACATTTTAAGCCACGAAGCACCCTTCTGAGTGATTACCACAAGCACCACTATGGATTTCTTTTAGAATAGTTTCTGCTTGCTTAGGTGACAAACACCGTAAGACATGTCCTTCATACGACCTTATGTATAACTCATCATTGAAAATGGTGAAGTGATGAATATTGTATTTCAGTCTTCGTGCTGCAGTGGAGTCTCTCCAAAGTTTGCCCTGTTTGAGGTATAAGCATATATCGTCCTTCCAAGAAGGTTTATATATAATTGGCATTGCATGTTCGAGTCTATTGAGAGTTCTAAGGTAACATTTCTTGCCTCTGGAGGATTTCTCTACCGCCAGTAGGACTATTCTTCTTTCTGTAAGCACTTTAGCCAAAATGATAAACTAGGAATGCGCATCGGCCTTGACATTCTCATTTCTTGGTATTTGACACAGAATGAAGACCCTGAAGGTTTCCAAAATTTCATTGAGCTTATTCAAGTAGAGAATCATAGTCTCTTCCTTGGTTTTGTACGAGCCGTTGAAATGGTTGGCCACTAACTGTGAGTTTGTAAGGACTGCCATGCATTTTACTCACAATGAGCTTGCCGTTAAGATAATGTAAAAATAACTTCGTATTATACTTCATTGTTTGTGACGAAGAAGTTAAGACTTATCACATATTCAAATTCTATTGCATCCAGAGATATTGGGTATACGCCTACTCCTCCGCCATTATTGGTAGCCAAGCCATCGACATGCAAAGTCTATGCGGCTCATTTTGTTTTGACCGTTGCAATTTGAGCATCCAGATTCTGTGCCCTTCCTAGGGTTTCTACCATAAAGTCGGAAAAGACTTGGGCCTTAATTGTTGTTCTTGGGAAGTACTCAATACCTTACTCACCAAGCTCTATTTTTTATTTAACTAGCCTTCTAGAGGTCTCGAGATTTGTCAACACTTGCTTAAGTGGTTTGTCTATAAACACCACAATGGGGTGTGAATTAAAATATGGGCGCAAGTTTTGTGTCGTAATGACGACAACTAATGCGAACTTCTCTATCTCAATGTAGTTGTATTCAGCTGCCTGAAAAACATTTGAGATGTAGTATATGGGTTGATGGACTACTCCTTCCATCCGCACCAAAATTGTGCTTAAAGCATTCTCAGATACTGCTAGGTAGAGATACAATGTTTCTCCTTTAACCGACTTTGCCAACAACGGTGGAGAGGACATATATTGCTTGAGCTGCAAGAAAACTTCTTCGCATCCCACCGTCTATTCAAAGTTGTATTTATTCTTTAGGACTTTGAAGAACAATAAACATTTCATGGCTGTTGTGGAGATAAATCTCCCTAGGGCTGTCATTCGCCTAACTAGGCAATGTACATCGTGTACACTTTTTGGTGAAGGTAGTTCTGCTATGGCCTTGATCTTGTCAAGATTTGTTCTGATGCCTCTTTAATTTACGACGTAGCTGAGGAACTTACCTTCATTTACCCCAAAGGTACATTTCCTTGGGTTTAATTTCTTGCCATATTGTCTCATAATAGAGAAGACGGTTGTGAGATGATCAACGTGATCTTCTACTGCCACTCTTTTTACAAGCATGTCATCAGTGCAGACCTCCATGGTTTTACCAATTTGGTCGTAAAACATCTTAGCAACCAACTTTGAAAGGCGACACTTGCATTTTTTAATTCAAAGGGCATTACCCTATAGCAGAACACTCCCATGTCTGTAACAAATGCGATCTTGCTCGTATCGTAGACTACCATCAGTATTTGATGAAATCCATTTTAAGCATCCATCATGCTTAGTAGAGGGCATCCTGCTATTGAGTTAACTAACAAGTCTATTTGTGGTAGAGGGAATGAATCCTTAAGATGCTTGTTGAGTTATGTATAATCTACGAACATGCGCCAATCCAGGTTGGGCTTTGTTACGAGAACTATGTTACCGAGCCATTTTGAGAAGCGTACTTCGTATATATGTCTGGTGGCCAATTTTATGGTAACTCTTCTATCAGCTGCCGCATTCGTCTCTTTACTAAAGTTGTGTTTCTTCTGTCTAACAGGTTTTGCCTCTGGATCTACATTTAAAACGTGAATGACAATATGAGGATCTATACCTTTTAGGTCTTGATCCGTCCATGCAAAAATATCCATGATGTCGCCGGGACATTGGATAGGCTTGCTTTCTACTTCCTTGGGCATGCTAGTGCCAATTTGTGCTACTTTGTTCGAATCGTTAGGACAAAAGCATATCTCTTTTGATTCTCCCAGAGGTTTGACTCTAGCTGTGTTAGCTAGTTCTGTCTGATTTTACATTACCTCTTATCCTCAAACTCGGTGATATTTCAGCCTCAATGATGTTGTTAGAAGTATTACCATTCGTCGTGCGGGGCTAGTATCTTTCCCTTATCATCAAAAGTATTGATCATATTGACCTCTAGGGCTGGATCTGCTTGAAATGATGCCAAGTAGCATGTCCAAGCCTCTTTATTGTCACCATGGACCTCACCCGAACCGTACTTGGTGAGGAATTTCATTTTCTGATGGTATGGTGACACCACTGCCTTGAAATTGTTAAGGCCCGGATGGCCAATGATGATTTTATAAGCATATAGTCTGTCGAAGGCGAGGTACTCTAAATTGAGAGTCCTTCTTATAGGAGTAGTTCCAAAAGAGGTAGGTAGTACAACTATACCAACTGCTGCAATTTTCAATCCTCTAAAACCGTAAAATGGAGAAAGCACAGTTTTTATGTGAGTATTGCCTAGTTCCATCTGCTTTAGTGCATCTAAAGACATGACATTACCGAGCTTCCATTGTCAATCAAGATTTTCTTGGTGTTGTAGTTGTCTATGTCCACACTAAAAACTAGCAAACAATTCAAACTTACGACTTGTTGGTCGAGCTTATCTTCGTCATCCTTATCAAAGGTGATTGCATCCTCGATGGTGACAATCGTAGTAATTGTGTGAGTTATGCGTTGATAATTCTCTTGTGCCAAGTCGCACCAAATCCTTTTGCGTGATTTATTGGAGTCTCCGCCCTTAGGGCCTTCGGAGATCATAACAACGTTGTTTGGTTTCAGGATTCTGGCAATCATGTAACCTTCCTGCATTAGGAAAAGGGTTGCCTGAGCAGCATGCTCTGCTGCATCTTTTTGTGTGAAGAACACTGCACTGTAAAATTTATATTCTTGTTGAGTGGCCTCGTTGATGTAGAGTTTCACTTTAAAAGTGAGCTCGTGGAGGTGACTTGATCCCTCTACCTTGTACCATTCAAAGACTAGGGACTTCCAATGTCGTATGGCACAAAGCTCGTAGAGTTTGGCTTGACTTGTGGTAGTGTCTAGTTCTACCATAGTTATCTGTTTATGGAGATTATGTCTCATCCATTCTTTGATGGGAATTCCTCCAATAATGTTTATAATTCCCTTTAGGTGCATGTTATCAGTCTCTTCCTAAGTCACATAATGATACGATATCCACCAAGAATTAATGGTGTTCGTGTGCTATACGTAGGATCGATATCTTCAGGTTGTTTGGATGGAACCTCGACCCGCTGCCTTAGTACAAATAAAAACCTTGGTATGGAGACCGCGCCCCCCAACTTGATACAAAACACGAACCTTGGTATAATGAAGACGCCACAAATGGTTATGAAGGGTGCCATTTGATAAGTCGGATTTGAACGTCATAAACGAGGGTGATGAACGCGTTTGATAAGTACGGAAATAGTTCTTCAAAGAACCAAAGAGAATAAAATCTCACAAAGTTTATAATATTATAGCTGTTGTCTTACAATGAAAAAATGGCCTCCACTATTTGTAGGCAAATCAAACTTTGTCACTAAGAAAGCTACTATGACCTCCACTATTTGTGATTGTCCCATTTAATGTGCGAACTTGGTCCATTATTGTGACATCTTCTTCATTTGAATTCTTGAAATTTTCTTTCTTTATCAACGTGCACATATTTGCATTACATAATCCTTCACATTGTCAAGATTTTGACGCACCAAGTTCTTGCACTGACGACTTTGTTCTTAGTTCTCGCACTAAGATTTCCTAGTTCTTTTATTCAAATATAATGAATAATCATAGAAAGTTTGTGAAGAATGAAACAAATGAGTGATATTAAAGAGAGCCGAAGAAAGTGGGGAACAAAACTAAGTAGAAAATAAAATAATTACAGAAAATTAGAAGTAATTTAAGGCTTACACATTTGTCTTTCCACAATAATAACTTAGAAAATATTATACAAAATTAATAACCATGAGTATATATATTAAAAAATCAGATATATGAGAAATCATACATCAGAATTTAATATTTTATTATTTTTAATGAATGCATTAAGGTGCATTGAAATTTATGTTTTTTCAAAACTGGCAAACTAAAGCACCCGCACTCGCACTCGCATCCGCCTTATGTGACTTAGACTCTATTACCTTATTGAAGGGGCTGATTTAATCATTCCTCTCTCAAAGGGAGAGGGTGTATCAGAACTGGAATTGGATTGCTTGTTCCAACTATCATGCTACTTATTACCTTTCACATATTCTGTTAAGTGACCCTCTTTCATCAAACGTTATATCTCAACATATAAGACACGACACTTCGAGGTATCATGGTCATACTGCTCGTGGTATTTGCAATAGTACTTTGATTTACGAGTCTCTTCCATTTCATAGATTTCTCACTAAGTATTGAGGAGATTTTGCTTTTTAGCTACCAGATATCACGCATGCTTGTAGTAATCAAGAGTTTTTATGTAGGGGAAGATCTTCCACGCTTATTACCACTTTTATCAGTTGTCTTACAACGAGAGTCGTTTTGCTTTGATTGAGTATTGTCACTGCGGACATTTCTCATTTTGGTACGTTCCTCAATATCCATATCACACAAAGCTATCAAATTGTTCCGTTCAATGGTTTGCGGTTTCTGCCTCAAGATCTTGTTTGCTAACAACCTATTTCTCAAGGTGTTGAACAATATGTTTTCCACGCTTTGAGCGGACGACATATCAACCCACAACAATTTAATATTAAACCATTGAATGTAATCTCTGGTTGTATGATAGTTTTCAGGTACTCTTGTGTCAACTAAGTCTGCTTATGAGTAGCAAACCGTGACATGAACATTGTTCTCAACTGATCATAGGTGTATACTGTAAGACAAGGTATCCTCGAGAACCAATCTTGGGCGACTTTGATCAAAGTTATGGCAAATAGTTGTGCGTGTATGCCCTTCTTATAACCTTCCAGGTTTAGCATTCCGTCTAAGAGATGCAAGTGAGCATTCGGGTCCCCATTACCATCATAAGTAGGAATGTTTGGGATTTCACTGCCTTGGCTACGCATAATACATTGCAAATTAGGAGAAAACATAGATGCTTCATCAATCCAGTGCCCGTACAATCCTTATAGCATTCAGGTCGGATGGAGTTATCCTAACGGGATCTCCCACTCTCCTCTCTTATAACAAAGGCTTTGTCCTTCTCACGCCTCATTGCCCATGTCTTTCGACTTCATTGACATCACGTGACTTAGCACAAGCCATAGAGACAGCAAAGTGTGACAGCGATGGTGTTGGCAAGGTTCTCCTTCCACGAGGATGTCTATGATCCTCAAGGGTATTGTGGTTGTAAATTGTTCTCCTTTCACACGAACGTCCCCCCGGCTCAAATCTTAAGAATGATCCTCATTTTGGCCTAAATTAGTAACATGTATTGAAGGTTGCAGAATAGGATTGCTCGCCAAATTTTGCCTAACCATATTCATCAACTATTCAAACTCTTGAGGTGCTAAAGGCGGCGCACTAGTAGATGTAGTATTAGCTGTTTGACCGTTATCCCTCCTGGGAGATAGCTGCCCAGAATTATTCTGGGCATTCTGATTTTGACTATCTGTCCATTCGACTACGCCGAGAATCACCATCGAAGTGGAATGTTTCCTACGCCCCTGCATGTAGTTTTCATATCGTCCCTTCAAATAGTGCGTCTAGTGGTTTCCCACAGATAGCGCCTCTCGCATGATGTTCGCTAGTCTCGAGATTACTCCCTCATCAGACTCTCTCTCACCTTATAGGCAATAGGAGAAGAGTCTTTGGTTCGATGGAAATCTGCACCAAGAGAGACAAAGTTATACGTAAATAGTTAATAAGAAAGTAAATCTAATCTAGGGTAGGATACATGTATTCTTGCTAGCGACTAGGCTCAACACGGGGTCAAGCTGCCTACATATATCTTTGAGTAGAAAGAATCAAGCTAGACGATGTTCATTATTCAATTGTGCATATGTAGAGGTACATATGTGGACGTACTTGCGTAGACGTACTTGTATAGACGTCCTTTTCTAGAGAGAGAAAGAAAGAACACGTTTAGAGCTCCCAAAAGTTCAACTCTTCAAATGAAGGAATGATGGGATATTTATAGAGGTAGGGGAAGGCCTAGGTGGTGGGGACCACCCAAGGAGGCAAGAAAAGAAGGACGATGCGTCGGTTTTTAGACGTGTTCCCACCATGTCGATTGTTTGACCGACGTGGTCTGGGCGTTGACTGGCCTGCCAATGGTCAATGTTGATCGACCTACCACGTTGGCCAATGAGCGCCAAGGTCGAACCGAGGTGCCACTCAGACTCGGTTAGTTGTGGTCGGGCTAACGTGGTCCAACTATGGTGTCACGTCGGACCAACTCCAACATGGACCTGCACCAGGGACCATATTAATTATGCCAAGATGGTCATTTGTCTTGCCACATGGAATATTTCTGACGTGGTTTTATTGCCATATTGAGAGTCGTGTCTTTCAGACATCGTCTCGACATGTTCCTAGTATTGATGGTACTGGCGTGAATTGCCTTCTCGTACCCTTGGTTTCGTGCTATTATGGGAAATAGTTTGTGTTTTTAAGGTGTTGTAATTATGGCACACCAAATGCTACAAACGCCGGCAGAAGCTTATTGTTAAGTGCAAATGACATGAAGAATTAATATGATACAACAGAGAAAAGAGAGAAAGGGCTATGGAGAACTTAGAGAGAGAGAGTTGCATAAAATGTTTGTATTTTCATGCTTGCTAAATGAGAACGTACAATCGGTAAGTAACCAAATATAAAAAATTACAATTTAAAAAGAAAATCAAAACGTCGTCGTATCGATGATTCAGATCTCCTCCCAGCTACAACATATCAAGAAACTACGACTTCTCCCACGATCAGTTAAACCCCGAGTCGAAGTCAAATTATGACATTTGGTTCGACCTATTCTGATTCGAGCTATTTATATCTGAGTTCGATCTGTTTAGCTGATATCGACTTGCCCTAGTGAATTAAATCTATTTGGTCACTTTAGAGGTATTTAGTGCAATTTTACTAGATTTCAAGTTATTCCCTCCATTTGAGGCTTATAACCCGTACTACACGTCCAATTTATCACGGGTCAATACTGACTTAGGCATCCGAATATCTTCGCTGGGTCAGCCTTAACCTAGTTTACGTGTCGTTTTTCTCAGTGCATGTTTGCCAAACTCAAAGTCAGCTCAGGACAAATCAGGAGCTTGAGTTAGTGTGACGTGGAGTGATAAGTTAGCAGACGAAATTACCCACATCACTATATATGGGTAGATTAAGGAATTTAAGTATTATAATTTAAATCATTATTTGAAAAGGACAATATGGAGTATAATAGAAAATATGCGTTGTATTTAGGAGTTTTACTCATAATATATTTGCTGAGTTCGAGATTTATTCAAATATGAATATTGAAGATTACATTGGGGTTATATGCCAGTTCAGTCACGTGTTTCACGCAGAGGTTTATATTATATAATAATGACATGCCGATTCATATCTTTCAATGATGTCTTATATACAAGCATGAGACTTAATTAAATCTTTGATTGGTATGCCTAATTTTCGTGGATGGACAGCTGGCTTCACCACCCAAGGTAATGTATGTAGTTAGGTAAAATGAACAACTGGATGTCTGACTTTTTAGTAGCGCAGTTAACGCTAAAAAAATAATGTTTGAATCTTAATATCCAATTGATTAGTTAATAACTTAACACAGCTTCCATGTTCTTACTATGCAAAGTCTGAATTCTTTATTTGCACGTTGAAAGACATCGTGACAAATATACGTCTAAGGGCCATGAGTAAATATTCATAATTCATGAAATTTCATAATGTTTTTAATGTATTTTTGACAGTCAAAATCAGAAAAAGTCATTTATGAGCACCAAATACAAGTCTAATTGACACACTTTTTTTTAACACAAAACTTTTATTTATTTACGGATGTTGGAGCCATGAAATGTACAGCGGGGTGCAGAGTCGGGGCTTGCGGGACTGGCAAAAATATGTACAAACTATATCACAGGACTGAAAACTAGCCAAACCTGACGGATAGTGAAGTCAGACAGCCGCATATTGTAGTTGCTCTGGATAGTCGACTGCATCCCGATCTCGTCCTTGTATCACAAGCATGTTCGCGAACCTATTTTTCTCTCGGTATGTACACGAGAGAGATAGGGTTGGTATTCTTCCTCCTAAACAACGGACATCACGGAGCAGGGCTAGCATCTCTACCGAGGTCGTATCGGCCAAACTCATGGTCAAAAGAAAGTAGGTTACTTCTGAGTCAGTTTTAACAATAAGTGCATAAATAGAAACATGCAATGCAAGTTGCAATCCCTGTCGTATGGCTCTAAGTTCAGCGACGTTGTTGGTATTGTGGCCCGTCGCCTCCGAGAATGCCGATATGACCTTGTCGTTCCAATCTCGGATCACGTTGCCGATTTTTGTGGGTCTCGGGTTGTGTAGTTCTGCGCCATCCGTGTTGAGTTTGTACATTCCTGTAGGGGGTGGTATTCAACGTACCGCGAACTGGTGGGCTTTGAGTGGGCACGAGGGCACCTTCGAATGGGAGTCTACCATGTATTTGGAAGCGCGTTAAGTGATGGTGTCGGGGGATATAGGTGTTCATCTAAAGAGGAACTCATTACGGGCTCGCCAAATAGCCTAGCAACAGATTAAGGTCGCGGCAGGGTTCTGGATGCGTCGTATGTGAGGGATTATGTGGTTGTCGTTCTGCGATGGTTGGAAGTCGGGGAGTTAACGTCGAACCTTGTCAAAGATGGGGCAAACGACAAAGAGGTGCTCCGCTGTTTCAACGCCTGAATGGCACAACGGGCAAGTGTTATCAATGAGTACGTGCTGGCATGCCAAGAAGTCTCGAGTTGCAAGGTTGTTCTGTCCCCATAGCCAGTCGAATAAATTGATGCATGGCAGCACGCTGGTTTTCCAGAGAGCCTGTCAGGGTAGTGCGGGCCTAGTGTGACCAACAGAGCGGTTCACTAGCTACGTGTATGCGCTTTTGATCGTGAACGTTCCACTGTCGAGTCATGCCCAGCATGGGGCATCAGGTTGCGACTCTAGTGGGACCGCAATCTCCCGGATGCGGCTAACTATGTCACTTGGTAGTAAGTGGCGTACCGGGGACAGGTCCCAATTGTCGTTGGCTCCCATTACTTGGTGCACCATCAAGTTGAGATGCTCTGTTGGAATGGATGTGACGTGTTCTGCTATCAGACTCCGTCCCAACCATCGGGAAACCAAAAGTTAGTGGACTGCCTGTCTCCTATGATCCAGCAAGTGGAGGTCATAAGGAGTGGGAGGCCATGGGCCATTGCTTTCCAAATTCGAGTCGCAGTTCGTGGTATCTGTGTAGTGACCGGGTGGTAGTCTGCGAAGTACATGCTTTTTAAGGTTTGGGCCCATAGGCTATCCAGGGTGTTGAGAAGTCGCCACCCTAGTTTGAGCATGTATGCCTCGTTAAGTTCTTCAACGCGTCTGATCCCGAGTACCCCCAGGGCCAGGGGCATACAAATCGTACGCCAAGGCACCGTTCCTTTGCGTGTTCCGATCATATCCGCATTCCTATGTACTTCTCAGGGTTCCCCATGGGTTCCATGTGGAGGAGACGCAGAATTTCGCGCCATCTTTGGTTAGGGATATTTGGTGAGAAGAGTACACGACTTTTGTCGTAGCTCACCCAGGGCCTGCTATGACGTAGAAGGTTCTAGAAACTCAAGCATGCGGTCCAACGTTCCGCCATGGTCTTTACAAAAGATGAAGCCGTCATCTGTGAAACTAAGGATCGGTATTGGAGGCCCGTTGCGGCTTGCACAACCTGCCCTGAATGTGTCATTCTCCATAGCCTGTACGAAGGTGGCAATGAGCAGTTCCATACAAAGGATAAACAGATATGGTGACAACGAGTCACCTTGGCGTAGTCCCTTGTGTGGTTCCATGACTAGGATCGGGACCCGTTACCTGCAATGTTAAACTCCACCAATTGAACACACTCCATTATCAACGCAATTAAGGTGGGGGAAAGTGGAACTGATGGAAGGTACACTCAATAAATGACCAATTGACATGGTCGTATTCCTTCGCGATGTCGATCTTGATCGCCAGTAGACCTCGCCTTCTTGCATGCCGGTTATTGATAGTGTAGATGAGTTCTTGGGCGACGAGGACATTTTCGGTGATGGAGCGGTGGGGAACAAAGGCATTTTTGTATGGGGAGATTAGTGAGTTCATAGCCGGCCGCATGCGGTTAACGATTAGCTTTGAGAGGATCTTGTAGCTAACGTTGCATAGGCTACTTGGCTGGTAGTGTTGGGGGAGGTATGCTTGGTCCTTTTTTGGTATCAGAACAATAGTTGTTTGATTAATATCATGGGGCATTTGCCCCGTCCAGAAAAAAACCGTCACCAATGTGGTGACGTGGGGATGAAGCTCCGTCCAGTAGTGCTGGAAGAAATGGCCATTTAGTCCATCTGGTCCTGGTTCCTTCCCCGCACTAATGGCAAAGATGGAATCCCGAATCTTGTCGTCACTCAAATCTGCAAGAAGCTGGGTGTGGAATGAGGAGTTTAGAGAGAGCAGGGGATCGTTCTAGTCGGGTGAGTGTGTAAATGCCCCCATCGCAGTAGTGTTGCCCTGGAATAACGAGCAAAATTCTTGGATAATCGAGTTGGTATCGTGTATCCAGGTTCCCACACTCGACCCAAGTCCCTGGATGGTATTCGTGCGGCACCGATGGGAAGCAAAAGTGTGGTAGAACTTGGTGTTGTTGTCGCCATCTACCAGCCAGTGCTCCCGCGATCGTTTTGTGTAGTAACTTTCCTTTTGTGCGAGGGCACGTGACATGGCCTCGCGGAGGCCCAATTCCTAAAGGAATGTTTGGGGGGACGGATTTTGGATTAGGCGGGGTTGGATATCCGTGAGACGGGCTTGGAGGGAGTTGATTTCAGCGTCAACATTTCTATAGTCCGTTCGTTTCCACATTCGTGCAGCAATTGCAAATTATTGGCACGTCGTCGCAAACAGTCTTCCCCCATCGCCAACCTCCCCCAAACTCTCGTCACCAGCAGTGGAAAGGTGGGGTGGAGGTCCCATGCCATCTCGCACCGAAATGGCCTGACCCGAGGGGATTTAGGCGAAAATAAATCAAGTAGAATAAGGGAGTGGTCGGACGCGTGCAAGGCCAAGTGGCTAATGCGCGTTGTAGGAAAGGAATTGACCCAATCACGGTTAGCAAAAAATCGATCTAGGCATTCACAGATAAAGGAACTTCCCATGCGACGGTTCGTCCATGTGAACGGATGTCCAGATAAGCCAATATCAGCGAGGCCAGACGATTCCATGCACGATCGAAACTGGTGCATAGAGGCCCACGTTTTGGGTCGCCCCTGTGTTTTTCAGTGTTATGCAGTATAGCATTAAAGTCACCCACAAGGAGTCAAGACATAGTAACAATAGATGCATAATTTTTAATCGACTCTCATACCTGGTCTTGGAAGGCTAGTTGTGGTAGGTTGTAAATAGCGCTCAAGTGGAAAGTCTTGTCAGTGTGAAAGGTCGCTTCCATGTGGATGGCGCGCCCCCCAATGACCAACATTTATAAAATAATCTAAATCATGTAGTATAGGACCCAGATTCCTCTAGAGTAACCCAGCAGCTGCACAATGAATCTGCCGTCAAAGAAGAGTAGGTCAATGACGCGCTGGGCCTGCTCATCATCCCTGCATCTCGTTTCAACATACGACTCGCATTCCAACAGCTCCCTAGCTGCCTATAAGAAATCATGTCGGTTGTCCCCCCGAACATTCCAACGTACGACTCGCATTGGTAAATGGAATGAGGTTTGGGCAGGTCCTGGTCCGCCTACTTGGAGGTGAGCTGGATTGATCGACCCGCTTCCTGGTAGTAGGATGCACGGTAAGTAATGCAGGTTGGCTGACGTTGTTATCAGGGTGAAACTGAACTGGGTCACTCGTCCCTCATCCTGCATGGATAACACTTGCACAATTGTAAATATAACGTCCGGTAGATGATTTGGAATTAAGAAAACTCTTATCATAGGGTAGCGTTGTCTGAGTATGATTGGGAGGTGGTTCTCCGGGAGGAATGACACACATGCTCTGATTGTATGTGTTTCGATGCCCGCTAATTTTCTCGTGCCCGAATGGACCTCTCTTCGAAGGCCCGTGTATTCGATTGTCGGGGTGGGCCCATTTAGGTGGCAGAAGTTGGCTGACCACGTCCGAACCGCTAGTTTCTACTGGTAATAGTTGACCCATGGTCGAGGCTGCTCGGGTGGTCGGGGTGGGCTCACATGAAGGTGGGGCGATTGTTGCCGCGGATGAGTTGAGGCAATGGTTGCTCGGATCAGCTCGAGGCACCGACACTGCCTGCGCTCCCCCGTTGCCAAAGTTTCTTCCTGAGTCGGTTGTGGTGTTGCATGTGGGTTCAGTATCCCCTGTGGTTGTTGCTTGTACATGTGTTCCATGTCCGACGAGATGATAATCGGCCTCCCTGACGCTAATACTTCCATGAGCTCTTCCGAGCTTAAAATCTCGTATAGTGTTTCATCGGTGCAAAATGGAGTGTTCCTGGAGTTCTCGAGTGGGGGAGTGGGGGTGGGCCATTGTTGGTTCGTCTCGGGTCGGCGTTGGGGTGTCGTAGCGGTTTGCAATGTGGGTGGAAACAGGTTCCTGTGGTGGGGATGGCTGTGGAGTACGGATAGGCGGGTTTGGGGCGGTTTAGTGGTGGGGAGAAGGGGGCGCGTGATGGGGAGGGTGGTGGCTTGAGGTGTTGGGGTGGTGGAGGTGATTTTAGGCGGCTGGTAGGCGTTGGGAGGTGGTGGGGTGGTTAGGACGGGAGGGGGGGGGGGGGGGTTTAGGGGTATGATGGGTGGCGAGTGGTTTTCTTGGGGTTGGGTGTGGCGAGGGTGAAGGGCCATGGGTGGTGGATGGTGGGGGCTGGTATGAGGTGGTGTGGTGGTTTGTGGTGTTGGTGGGTGGGAGGTGGTGGAGTTTAGGGAATATATAGTGAAGGGGAAGCTCTACAGGTATGGTTTGGGGGGGAATTTTTGCATGAAGGTTAGGATTTATAGTGGCAGGGTGAGGGGTGGGGTGGAGTGGGGGTAGGGAGAGGTGTGGGGTTGGTTGAATGACACATGGCGCATGTGGGCCATGTGTTATTCCTATAAGTGCCGAGGTGGCGGTTAGATGTGCCACTCGGCCCTCCATGTAACGCGTGTCGACTAAGGTCGACACATGTTCACACGTGCCATCCATGGGTGACACGTGTCATCCACGGGTGACACGTGTTGCCGCGTGGCATCATGGTTGGCCACGCGACAAAATTCTGTGGACACGGCATCGAGGGTGTTCACGTCTGCCATCCCCATCATCGTAGCCATTGTGGATACCACGTTCGTCGTTCCCCCCGATGTGGCGGGCCCCTTGGCTCTATCGTAGCCCGTCTTTTGTTTAGTCCATTCCGTCTTATTTTCGGGTCTTGTTTCTCGATTCGGTTTGCCAGTTCCGGGCTTACAATAATTATTCAAATCTGCCTCTTCCGATCAAATGCCCGGGCGTGGCCGGTTTGGGCAGGTCCGTGTTCCTTGTGGTTCTTACCAGGGGTCTCAAAGCCCTTCTCATTTTTCCTTTTGGGCCTGGCCTCGTTCGTCTTTTCCTGTTTCATCTTATCCTATTTTTTGAACTGACGTCTTCCTCCTGGTCTCTGGCTGACTACATGCCACTCTGGTTCAGGGGGCATTTGCTCCTTTGACCTTTGCTTCTGTTTCCGATTCCCTCATATGGCATCCTGATCGGGTGTGGCCCACTCATCCGCAGGACAGGCAGAAATCCACTCTTAATTCATAAATGACCGGTTGGGCGCGGCCGTTAATGTAAACTTTTAAGGGCAGGGGGTGTGACGAATCTAATTCCACGCATACCCGTGCGTATCGCGCGCGGGATCGATTGGCCATGTGGGTATCCACCTTGATGGGTCACCCAAAAAGTTCTGTTATTCTGAAAATGGCCTCGAAATCGTAGAATTCTATTGGGAGACCCGGGAGTTGGATCCATATAAATATTTTCGTCATTGTAGGGATATCAGCGAAAAAGTTGGGCCGCCATTGCGCAATCACAAGGTAGTGGTTAAAGAGAAACCATGGTCCCCCCGCTTGTGCAAGGTTATAGTCCTCTGGGCTACTAACTCGGATCAAATAGGTCTCATTACCAAGCAAAGTAATACTTAGCGGTTGCGTGAGTTTCCATAGTCGCTGCAGCTTGTTAGCCATGTCGGTGATTGTTCTCTGTATCCCAATAAGTTGCACAACTAGCATTCGCTTCCATGGCTGACATAGGTGTTCCATCTGTTCTGTCAAGAATCGCACATGTGGTCCGCTATATGCACCATCTTCCGTACCTGTGGTTGCATCTGGAGTTATTGCAGGCTCCTCAAGTGCCTGTAACCATGTGGGGAACAACATGTGGGTAGACAACAATAGGAGTCGTTCCTGATAGTTGGGCTTCGGGGGTTTTTGAGCGGCGCCTTCTTCGGTGGCTTGGTGCGCTTGGTTGTGGGAATCGTGTGGGTATGGGAGCAGATCCTTCGGTGGTGGTGGGGGTGGCTGTTCCGGTGGCCGGGGTAGGAGTTTGTGGTGGGAGCATTTTTAGTAATCTTTTGTATTGTTTTTCTGTCCCGTGTTGATTCAATCTCTCTAAAACCTTTTCTTAAAAAACTAAAAACTACATCGTCTAATTGACACACTTGGTCTCGTTTGTCACTCTATAACCATAATTAACATCTTTACAAACACACAAGCTCAAGAGTTATTATCCTTTATAGCATCGTAGTCACCTATATCATTACCCTTTAATTTGGAGAGTTTTGAGTGTCCTATAATATTTATGTTTTAAGTTACTTTTTCTTAATGTAAGCCAAAAATAAAATATTATTGACAGAATTTCTAAACATGATTTTAAGAAGACTAGGATTGTAATTGAGATTCCACAAATGATAACAACGAATATATGTTCGAGGTGATTACGAAAACCCACGTGTTACACTTACACGTGAGAGTAAATAATTTCTTATAGAAAAGACAAAAAGTAATTTTTTTATTTGAACAAAATGTCGTATTGCTTAGTTAAACACGTGGCAGAGTAATGTACAGATGATTGTGGGGTAAGAGTAGGTGGAAATGCCAAAAAATATGTACATGATTTATCACATAAGACTAAACTTTCTAGGCCGAGGGGCAACAACCCCAAGTAGTACAAAAATGAGGCTCTTAGGAGCTGTCTTTCAAAACATGATCGAAAGCCCTACGAACCAGCACGTCCGTTGTGTTGTTCACCTCACGATATATACAAATGACGACCAACTCGGTAAAGTTATTCGACATCCTCCCTACCTCTCGAAGGATCGTCAACATCTTGGCCGAGGTTATAGGGTCCCACCTCTGGGTAATGCTGCTAAAAATCAACTAAGAGTATGTCTCAATTATAACTTTAGTAAAAGAATGCATTAAATAATAAAGTACTTTCTGATAAATAACCCGAAGTTCAGCGATGGTATTGGAGAATGTTCCCATAGCCTCCGAGAACGCTTGCACCACTGTTCTTGTTGAATCACGAAGAACTCCACCAATGTCGGTTGGCCTCGAGTTACCCTGGGACGAACCATCACAATTAAGTTTAATGAAGCCAGTTAGGACATGGTCTAAGTAATGTACATTATCTTGGATCTGGGGGGTGCCAAGGGCTGGGTGGTCGGCAGTTCACAAAGCAAATGCGCGATGTACTGGATCGGCCAGGGGCCGAGATAGGTCTCCTGAAAAAAATAAGCTTGATCCTTCTTAGTGCCCAGCAAACCACCAGCAATGTTGGCGGGGTTGATGGATTGCGAATGTGGCCCGACGAACATGGGAGGAAATGAAGTCTTGGCCTCGTAGAAAATAGGGCAGGAGAAAAGGTGTATATGGCTATATGTGCGGCCCAACCGATAATGGGTCAAGCCCATAAAGCCCAAAATTCAGGAGTGGATATCGAATATCCACGCCCGATATCTCTCACATATCGAATATCTATATTCAATATGGTACAGATTATACCAGAAAATTCAGGAGCGGTCCTGCACCCCGCTCCATATACCAATGTAGATTCATTAATTACCCTATGAGTTACCAATGGATTTCAAATATATATTCGATGACCACATCTCCGATATTGAGTAGACCCGATATCAGTGTGCCCAGTATCCTCATTATCCAATATCATCATTGTCCTATATCCTGATTACCCGATATCCTCACTGTCCGTTAGCGACATCTCTCGACATCCGCCAGACTCGATATCTTCCATATTCGACGTATATCAAATTCAACGTCTTAGATGTTCGACGTGCTTGGACTTCTATCCTAGGCTTAGTTAGTTGGTGTTCCAAACGAAGTTAGTCTAGATACTTGTATAAGTTATAGATTGACATCAATTTGTATAAGGTTCACTGTTAATCTTGTAATTCAGCATTTTGTTTGTAAACTACAAACTTGCACCAAACTTTTGGCGCCGTTTGTGGGAACATCGAGTCTATTGACAGAAAAGCCACGTAAAGCTACCACCTTGAAGAGGTCGCAGGACAATGGGACAATGAATCACAAAAAGTTAAAGAAGACGGTCAAACCCCCGCTAAACAAGGAACCAACTGAAGCAAGCAAGAGAGGGAAGGCGCTTCAGGCTTTTCAGGTAGAACCCAAGATGGAACCTTTAGAGGAATTTATTCTCGTCAGCCTAGATCCTTGGGATTCTGACAGGGTAGTTCAGATTGGCTCAGCCATGTCGACCAATATAATAGATATGTTGATAGATTGTTTAAGAAGAAATGCAGATATCATTGGTTGGTCAGACTCTGAGTTGAAAGGGATATACCCAAGGATCATATTGCAACTATTAAATGTGGATCCTATGGCTAAGAAAGTAAGGCAGAAGAAAATGGGCTTCAACAAAGAGAAGAATGAAGCGACAGAAAAGGAAGTGATAGATAAGTTGGAGGCTCAACACATTAATGAGATACGTTATTCCGAATGACTCAGTAACATCGTGTTGGTCCTCAAGAAGGAGGCATCATGGAGGATGTGTGTTGATTATACCAATTTGAACAAGCATTGCCCACGTGATACATTTCCTTTTCCTAGAATCGATCTACTAATGGATTCGAGTGCTAGATGTGCCCTATTCAGTTTTATGGATGCTAAGAGTGGTTTCCACCAGATATTCATGGCACTGCACGACCAGGCCAAAACTGCATTTTTACGGACACATGGGTACACTATTACAGAGTAACGCCCTTCAGTTTGCGCAACTTCATGGTGACCTTTCAGAGGTTAGTGTGACGACCGCGCCCTACGAGCTATGCTCCGATCCGAGTTGGTTCGGTGGTGATCAGTCACTTTACCTAACTCAGACTAAAGCGTAACTCATAGGGATGGATCTCACTTATTTAGGATCAAAACCATACATTTTATAAAATATATTTTGATATATACATCGGAAGTCTTGTATTACAAACAATGTGACTCTTTAATGATTATGCACTAGTGACAAAACACGAATATTCCAAAATGCATGCTTGAACAATTATTCACTTGATCCATGCTGCCATGTTGATTTTTATCTTGAGGAATGGACAGAAGAAACGAGGAATAAGTTTTTAATGACTTAGTGAGATTCATATAAAAGAACTGGTAATGCAAGAATTAACTGTGACCAACTGGATACATTTCGAGGACTGATCTTATCGGTAGAAATAGTTCAACTAGATAATTTGATGTAGCAATGGTACTGGAATTTTCATAGAATAGTTAATGAACTTGTGCTTAACAATAAACAAATCTAGCCTTATAACTTCTACTATTCTACCTTATACCTCCCGACGAGGAGCGACCTCGCAAACATTCAAGAGACATGCTCGAGTACATGTCGATCCAGCATGCGGGTTATAGCCAACTCCTGACTGCAAGCGGCGCCTAGATAGATGGGTATCAAGCGAAATTACTTAAACCAACAGTCCTTACTGCCGACAGTAACTCGACTCAATCCCTGGGCCCAACTTCCCAAAGGCGTCCCAATGGGTATAACAAATAAACAATCAAGCTAGTAAACCGGATAATATCCGTTGCTCCTTGAGCTGCATGTCCCGAACATAGTTCGTTGCTCTTTGCACAATTCAAGAACCAGGAGATGAGATTATAATATTGGAGAATTATCATGATTATGAATAGATATGATAAATAATAAATGATTGGATATGATTTAACGATGAGTAAGAAAATCATGTTATGAGATGAGATGCCAAACAGGATTATGATGAAATATAGGTTGTTCGAGGTTTGGTAACGGAGTAGTGGCTTTTCTGTCCAAGTTCCTCAGGGCCGGATGCCAAACGGGGCTAGAACAAATCAGAAATGGAACCACGCCTTTATTTATACGGAGAATCTTGCGCGTTGTTGATTAATTTGTCAAACCTTTAATAACATTAAAATAATATCAGTTAACTGAATAATCACAACTCACCACTATAAACATATGTACTATTCAACTTTCGTTTTGATGAAATTTGAGGAAGTTCTTTAAGTCTCTAGTACATCCAAAAATTCTAGGAATCACGACATCAAACAATTACCTTATGAAGCAATCCATTCAATTGTATAACTTAGTTAATTTTGTTCCAAGATTATCTTAAATTACATAACATTGTATTCATAACTTATAAAAATATTAATACGTAAACCTAATTAAGGTAAATGATCAAAGAATGTTTAAGTTTCGATACATAATCATATAAGAGGATTAGACCTCAAAAGAATATATGATAATCTTATTAAACTTATGTAAGGATATGTTAACCATGATAAATATACTATTTATATTTTATTGAAAAATCTCAAAAATAATATCAATTCATGAATACAAATCATATTAAAGTGATTCTAATGACTGTTATATCTTGTAAGATTCACGTGTGAGTGATCAATCATGGAATTATGATGAATATTTTCAATCATAAACAAAGAACTTAAAGTACGTAATATAAGCTGAAAATCGTCATAGTTTCGAGTTTACCTTTGATATGCTATCCAAATGAACTTTGTTTCAAAATATTTTTATGGCAACTGATCCCTAACATTACTAGGAACATGTGTACCCGAATGGGAAGGAAAATCCAAAGGTTTGCTATGCTAAATAATTCTTGAAAACATAGAACCAATTTTCGGGTTTTCAGATAGCAGTCTACGATTTAGGAATTTCGACCTTGATCAAAAAGGATTTTTCTACAATTAGTTATGATTTTTCTAAGGTGCAGGGCCAGATAGATAATTTATGCGCAATAAAAGTTTTGGGGTATTGTTGGATAGAAAATGATGAAATAAGAACTTGGGATGAATTTTACCTGAAAGTAGACTCACTAACTTAGAGATTCATAGGAAGAAAGAAGGAAAAATCAAAATGATTTTGTGTGTGAAAATTGTTGGAAGAAAGCTTAGTATTTATAGGCAAAAATCATGTTAAAATTCTTTTAATTAAGGTCCCACTTTGATTATTTTATAATAAATCACAAAAAATCTTTTAATCATGCTCTTAAGGATGTCATGGATTACCTCATCAAAAATATGTCATGGCTTACTTCATCAATTGGTTAATTGCATATCAAGTCCCTCAATTATTTATAATTAAAATTCAAATAGGTATAATTAGATTTCTTTGTTACATACATATTTATTTATGTAATTTTCTAGATAATTTGATCATCTTGGTTAAGATTTGAAATTGAAATATATGTTTTAGGATTAGAGACCTATACAAATAATTAAAGACTATCTTTTAAGTTTAGGGACTAAAATGCAATTTTTTTCTAAACATTTAGGGTCAAAAATAGAAATTTTTAAAAGTTTAAAGACTAAAGTATAATTTTTTTTCTTTCTAGTTTTTGGGGCGTTACAGTTAGTGACCAAGATGTTTTATAACCTCATTGGGAAGTCTATGGAAGTCTACATAGATGATATGTTGGTAAAGAGTCTAAAGGCTGAGGATCATGTAAAACATTTGGAAGAATCCCTCGAGATAATTATGAACTATGGCATGAAACTCAACCCAAAGAAGTGTACATTTCGGGTAGCTGTGGGGAAGTTTCTAGGCTACGTAGTCAATGAGAGAGGCATAGAGGACAACCCGGATAAGATCCAAGCTGGGATAGATCTGCTGTCCCCAAGATCTATCAGAGTTGTATAGTGTTTAGTCTGCCGCATTACGGCCTTTGGGCTATTCATAGCCATGTCGGCAGAAAAGAGCCTACCTTTCTTCAAAGTGATGAAAAAGGCTACGGATTTCCGTTGGACGAATGAATGTGAGACTGCGTTCCAGCAACTCAAAAAATATTTGATGTCCCCACCGTTCTTGGCAAAATATGTACCATGAGAGATGCTTTACCTATACTTGGCAGTTTTGCCTAACGCCATTAGCACTATACTTATCAAGGAAGTGAAGGGAAAGCAATGGCATATACATTATGTTAGTCGCGTACTTCGATGTACAGAGATTAACTACTTGTTGAGTGAACTCTTTGCTCTATCAATAGTTGTAACGGACCGGAAGCTAAAACCGTACATTCAATCTCATCCGATAACCATAATAACAGACAATTTGCTTAGGCAAGTGATGCCCCTCCCAGAAACTTGGGGGCGCTTAGTCAAATGGGTGATAGAGCCGATCAAATCTGGGTTGGAATTTCATCCCCGAACCGCTATTAAGGCCCAGATACTAGCAAGTTTTATGTCAGGGGCTCTGTGAAACATTGTGGAATATTCGTTCAATCTTATCTTTAGTATAACACATGATCCTGGTCCCAGTAGACAAAATTCGTCTTGGGTGTTGCATGTGGATGGTTCATCCACAACCAATTGAAACGGACCAGGGATACAACTTGTCTCTCTCAACTGCAGAGAAATTGATTTTGCCATTAACCTTAACTTCTCGATTACCAACAATGAGGCTGAGTACGAGGTGGTATTAGTCGATATACACATGGCAAAGGCTTGGAGCGCTGATCACTTGGAAGTTTTTACCGATTCTCAGCTAGTGGCCAATCATTTCTCAGGACTATTTGAAGCTAAAGAAGAAACCATGGTCTTGTATTGGGCCAATCTCAAGGAACTAGCAGCAGAATTCAGGATGTTTCTATCACAGATTTCGTGGACAGAGAACACTAAGGCAGATACAATAACAAAATTCACCAGTTCCTCAGAAAATTTAGTGGAAAAGAGGGTCACCCTCCTAGCCACTAAAATGCCAACAAAAGGAATCTCCAAATTCAGTAAAGTTTGGAACGATGTGGAATTTATTTTCCCAATCCAAGAAGCTCCAACCTTAAAGGATTAGATTTTTCAATACCTGTAGAATAGTACGCAGCCAGAAGACGCCAATGTGCGACAACCTCTCAAGTAAAGAACATAAAGGTTCACAATCCACTAAACAGAGGGATAAGAGAATTATTATAGTGATTTGAGTACATGATTTCTTATGCTTTTGCATAGTCCTTGTGGCAACTTTACTTGTTTTGGTGTTGTTTTACTGTTTTTGTAGCTTGAGTCGAGTTGGAGCAAAACGATGCTTATCTAGAGGATTTCAGTACTTTTTAGTAACAAGGGGCAGTAGAGTCGTGGGTCTACCAACCCCGTTACTAAAAGAACCAGAAATCAGAATTCAGGGCGAGCACGAGCAAGATCATGGGAGAATGCTGGAGAAATAGGGAGGCGCGCGATCAACAGTACATCGTGCGTGTAGCGCGCAATCAGAACCAAAAAATGGGCCAATGGCAGAAAACCCTATGACGAAGTCCAAAGTAAGGAAAGAAAAAGAAGGCTACGATTAGCGGTTAGGGTACTATTTAGAAGAGCTTGATACACAAAAGTACAACTTATACACTCAATTATAAACACTTACAAGAGCATTCCAGGGTTAGAGGAGCAGAAATTCTACCGTTCGTTGCGCTACAATCATAGTTGAAAGAGAAAGGTAAACAAGAGGAGTCAACAATCGGAGTAGATGAAAGCAACATGGAGATCATGAGTTTAATCTTTTTTATTCCTTATTGAATAATCTATGATGATTTTTTGTGATTTGAATATGACTATGAGTAGCTAATCCTCTCAGTATCTTAGTGGGGATGTAGTTAATCTCATATGGATGCACCATGAACCTATGTTTTGATTTTGTTTATTGAAGACTCTATTTTGTTGGATATTATTTGTTACTTATGCTACTTGGTTTGTTTGACGCACACGTTTCTATGAGGGTAGAGTAGTGACATTGACCAACCTTGTATTATGTTGAATTATGCATAGGAAATTGTTAACGCAACACTAGCTTAGTAGATCAGGCAGATAAATCTTTAGACCTTCGACATTAGCATGTTCGTGGAATCTAAATCATAGTTGGCAACTCTAATTTACTTCTAAAATGTTGTATGAATCCTATGACATGGTGAACTTCTAGCAACAAGAAAGTGCTTAACAGCCTCACATCGTTGGGAATTAGAGGGCTCTTTAGTACGTCGAAAGGTGGCTAATTTACTACATCAACATGGAAACAAAATAATCATTAATAAATTGGGTCTTGCGTATGAGTCATTGGAATTTTATCTATGAAGTACATGCATTTGAGATTAATGAAATTCATCTCTTAGATACCTTTTAATTAATATGTTTTACAACCTTAGATAGCAAGCAACCAATCAATCAAGTAAATTATGTTTTAGTTAGTTAGTTTAATTCAATTATTTAATCAATCTTTAGTAATGTTTAGTTAATCTTACTTCAACATTCTAATTAGATCTTTAGATGTTAGTTAGTAAATTGATATTTCCATGTCTTTATTTATTCAACCATAAAAGCAAAAATCAATTCATTTAGTGTGCAACAATATAATTGCTAAATTACAAATATCTATTTTCTCGGGATTTGATACAGGTAGTAACTATACTTTCTATTTTAGTATTGCTTGACTCGTATACTTGCAAACGTGTGTGATTGAATAACAACTCATAGTTAAATTGCGCATCAAGTTTTTGGTCGTGACCGAGGAGTAACAAAATATTTGTTAGCAATTCCCATTATTGTTGTTATTTGAGAAACACCTATTTTTCCATTATTATTTTAGGTACCAGTAATGCATGGCATGAAGAGACACCATGACACCATTACTATTTGATCCAGAGATAGAAAGAACCTGCAGACGTAACCGAAAAGAAACACGAAGCATGTCGAACACTAAAGACGCAACTCCACCAAGAGAAACACCACAAAGACAACAGACTATAAGAAACAATGATCAACACTTGGGAGGAATATTTCATTCGTCCTACAAGACAGGAAGTCTTGCCAACACTTGAAGGCACTGATTCATGTATTGTTACAACTAAAGATCATGAACCAATCAAGTCAGCTATATTTTTTATGATCGGGCAAAACCAATTCGAAGGAGGAATTATTAAAGATCCAATGACACATCTCAAAAGACTTTATTAGGACGTGTAAAGTATTTCAACTCATATCTGATTCAGCAAAATTGAAGTTATTTCCATTTTCTTTGAATGGAGGAGCTAAGAGGTGGTGGAAATGAACTACTAAATAACAGCATCACAACATGGGAGCAGATGACACAACTATTCTTACAACAATTTTGCCCACCGACAAAGACAGTAAAGATGAGAAGTGAGATAGTTAGTTTTCAACAAATGTATGCATAATCATTGTCTAAAGCATTGGAGGGATTCAATGGCATGAAGTAGTGGTGTCCACAACACAGCTTCACAAACGAGATACTACTCCAACAATTTTATTATGGATGAACACAGTATGCAAAAATACACTATATGTTAGCTCATGAGGGGGATTCATGCAAAGGACCAATGAGGATGTTTTTTCTCTATTAGAGATAATTGCATCGACCATCTCAAAATAGAATAGAGACACGAGTCTAAGCAAGAGAATGATGGGGGTTCATGAGATCGACATTATTACCCAGTTATTCACATAAGTGGACACCATCAACACCAAATTGAAGCATATGAATGGGAGCTCAACAATCATGGTATGCAACAATTATGGAGAGAATCACCCAACCAATGAATGCAAATGAGTAAATGAAGCCATGCAAGAAGAAGTCAACTATGCTAGTAACTACTTAAGGCAAAAGAATCCGTACTCGAACAGTCACAATCCAGGAACAAGAAATCACCATATTTTTTTCTTGGAGGGCAACAAATTCAGCAACAATAAGGAGGAGTTCAGATGCCAATGGGATTTCAACCAACCGAAAAGAAGGCAAAACTTGAGAGAACGTTGTATAACTAATTAAGCGAAGACTGGTGTAAGAATGGGGGCAAATAGAGGCGAGAGATGTCAGAACACCGACAACTCATTTTACAACTAATCCTAATTACACATCAGTTAATTACACATCAGTTAATTACTCGACCTACTGGAATACTACCTAGCAATACAAGGATAAATCTAAGGGAACATGTGAACATGGTCTCGACTGTGGAAGATATTTTGAGCAAAGTCTCAAAGTGAGTGGTGAATGAGAACTATCCATAAATTCCATATCTTTCAAGAATTCATCACGTGGAACAATTTGTTGTGGTTTTCAAAAATCTACCTGGAACAATGACACTTGAAGAAGCAATGAGGCAAATACCGAAATATGCTAAGTATTTGGGAGACACAAGAGTAGTCAAGAGAAATATGGATGAGATAAGGATTCACAAAGTATATACACTTCAAGCAATTGAAGGACTGCCAACAAAGCTTAAGGATTAAGGGATTTTTACTATACCTTGCACTATTAATGATAATTTGATAGAACATTCTCTATGTGATTTAGGTGCTAGTATAAATCTCATACCATACACTATTATGAACGTCTAAAATTGCCTACTTTGCGAGCAAGTGATCTAACAATTCAACTTGTTGATAGGAGTATTAATTATCCTGAGGCAATAATAGAAGATCTTACGGTTAGGATTGATAAATTTACTTTTCCAACTGATTTTGTGGTTATTGACATAAGTAAAAAGTATAAGTTTCCATTAATTCTGGTAAGACCATGAGCATTGTCACCTTGAGAGTTAACAATGAGCATGTTATTTTTAAGGTCGGAAAAAGAGTTTATCCAAAGGAACCACCAATCAAGAAGATATCTAGGAGAGAAAATTTGACGCTTCTGTTTAACCATGATGGAGCGATTGAGACACCTTAGAATTAATAGCATCGAGTTAGACAACGTAAACTAAGCGTTGTTTAGGATGCAACTCAAAAGTTTTATAGTTTTCGAGTCATTTATTTTTATAGTTATTTGATTTTCCAATTTTGATTTTCTGTAGGGAGAATTTGGGAACAAGCATGAGGAAGTTTGAATTATACAAGATAATTAGGAGTCAGATTTTTGACGAAAATCTGACAGCAATCGTTTTTCAAACAGAGGGTGACGCGATTTGGCACATATTGCGCGTGCCTCTGGGAGATTGGGCGATGCAGATTTTTTGCATTGTGATCGCGAAACCTAATGAAAAAGACAGAGAACAAGTTTTGACTGCGGCTGTATCGTTCACCCCACACACTATGGAGGGCGCGATGCACTGATCGCGCGCCAACGTCAACGCATTTTATGTACACTGCTGATACAGGAATAAGTCTCCTTACTTATTTACTTCCTTTTATCTATTATTTTGGGATTTTAAACATTATCATGTTACCTACTTGTATTTACTTTGTGAGGGAATGTTTCCCTAGTTTTGAATTTACCTATATAGTGGAGTCTCAGTCCATTATACTAATATGTATTACTATACTATTTATATGGGTAAATTTAGAGTTTAGGTCATTATTTCCCTACACAAGTTAAAATCTCATGTTGTTCTCCTTCATTATTTTTTTTTCTCTTCCACACTTATTCTACTTGGTCAAAACACCATTACATTGCAGAAAATTAACAACAAGCGTCTTAGGGACGTTTCAAGTTTTGATGAGGAAGGATCACCACCATCATCTTCATGCACCCAACCATGCAAGAAAAAGACCAAGGATGATGCACTAACAAAGAAGCAAAAACTTATGAATAATTCATTCATCACTGAGAGAGGTTTTAACGTTCTCCGCAACAAAATCAAAGACATGGGGTGGATGGCATTTGCTAAACAACCAGGAGAGGTTAACAAAACTAAGGTGATTGAATTCTTGACATACGCAAGTGCACCAATAATGGGACCAATTTCATTAAGAGGGGAAAACGTACATATCTCTGCAGAGATTATCAATGAATATTACAAGTTAGACCTAGAGAAGATTGTGGAAGGGGAACATCAGAGACAAGAATCAGCTATGTCACAAGAAGCAATGAAGGACATGGTTATCCTAGACACCTTTGTTCGAGAGCTGAATTCAACTAATCCTTTTATCCTTTATAATAAACTTGTGCCAGAATATAAGGCTTGGTTTTAATTCATAAAGAATAGAATTTCCAGGAGAGTCATCTGTTTTAATTCTTTTTCTTTTTTCTTTTTAGAGAGTGGTTCAATGAAGACATTAAACAAGTTAAGTTTGGGAAGAGGGGGGGGGGGGGGGGGGGGGGGAGGGGGGTGTGAATAGCTTCACTATTTAAGTTAGTTTTACTCCAAATGTTTTTCGTTTTAGAGTCAATTTTTAGTTATTTTTCTAAAAAGTCTGTCTGTTAGAATAAAAAATTGAAGTAATAAAAGCATGCAAAAGTTATGATATATGATGATATGCCTAATATAGGAGGATTTGGGAAAAAAAGAATTATGTGTGAATGATAGGAGTACACTTTTCTTAATTTGGTTGAAAGCATGATTATTTCACATACACCATTAACGATGAGCATGAGTAAAAAATATCGAGATAATTGTATGGGATTTATGAGAAAAAGAGATGTTACATAAAAATTATGAATCCTAAGTAATGATTTGATCTATTACTGTTTGTAGTAAATGTAAGTATGACTTGTTAAGGCAATGGAATAAGCCATCTTTTCTATATTTGATTTTTAGCCATTCAAGCCTAAAACCCTTTTATGAAGAAATATCCACTGAATCCCACTAAAGCCTTTTTCTATAAAGCATTGTTTTTATGGAACCTACTCATCTACCATGAACCGAAAGAAAAATGTATATCTTACACATTTCTAGAGATGGATGTAGTGAATTGAAGGAGGGATAAAGTATGAACTCAAAACAAAAGCATGAGATAAAAAGATATATTAACAGAAAATGAGGATGAATATAATAAAGAGCACAAATAACCTTTTGCAAAAACTCTAAATTTGGGGGTGCATCTTAAAAATCTATGAAGTATAGGGTGGGTTGAATTCTTGCGCAAATGAAAACGCAAATGAAAAGATGCCAAAACGAGCCTAAACTGTATGGCCAAATGAAGAAGGCACAAACAAGGGTGGAAAATAAAACATTAATGAGTAGATTCACTATGGACATCTCTAAAGCCCATAAATATCTTTTCCATATATAGCCCACACCCAAGCCCATAAAGTCTTAAGGATCCTAAACATGAAAAAAATTGCATGCATGAAAAACATTGACAAAAGTAGAAAGCAAGAGAGGAGTAACTATATGTGATTTTTTTTGATATTATGAGTTCTATATGAAAGTCTTATGTTCTATACTTGTGACACATGAACACACCACTTTGCACAATGAAATATTTGTGACGACAACTTGAATAACCTTGGTGTGCAATGACTTGACATTCATGATTCTTATTATTTCAATTTACAAACATAGGTGGCATTCTGAAACGAAATCCTAATTTGAGCATGTTGTTATTATCAGAATTTGATTTTTTTTGTTTAAATCTTGCTCGGGACGAGCACAGACTTAATTTTGGGGGTATTTGATAAAAGAACTATTGTAGTGATTTGAGTACCTGATTTCTTATGATTTTGTACAATCCTTGTGGTAATTTTACTTCTTTTAGTATTGTTTTATTATTTTTGTAGCTTGAGTCGAGTTGGAGCAAAATGATGCTTATTTGGAGGATTTCAGCACTTTTTAGTAACAAGGGGCAGTAGAGTTGTGGCGCTACCACGCTACTAAAGGAATTAAAAAACAGAATGAAGAGCGAGCAAGAGTAAGATCGCGGAGAACGCTTGAGAAACAGGGAGGCGTGCGACCAGCAGTGCATCACACGTGTAGCGCACAATCCGGAGGAGAAATATGTCGATGCTAGTTACTCTAAAACGAAGCTCAGAGCAAAGAAAAACTATAAAAAAGAGACTCTGTTCAGTAATTAGGGTACCGTTTACAAGATCTTGATACCCAGAAATACAACTTTTACAATCAATTACAAACACTTACAAGAGCATTCTAGGGTTAGAAAAGTAGAAATTCTACCATTCATAGCACTACTGTCATAGTTGAGAGGGAAAGGTGAACAAGAGGAGTCAACAATCAGAGTAGAGGAAAGCAACATGGAGATCAGGAGTTTAATCTTTTTTTTCCTTATTGAATAATCTTTGACGAATTGTTGTGATTTGAATATGACTATGAGTAGCTAATCCTCTCATTATCTGAAGGAGGATGTAGTTAATCTCATATGGATGCACTTTGAACCTATGTTTTGATTTTGTTTATTGAGTATTTTGTTTTGTTGGATATTATTTGTTACTTATGCTACTTGGTTTGTTTGACGCACGTGTTTCTATGAGGGCATGGTAGTGACATTAATCAACCTTGTATTATGTTGAATTCTGCATATGAGATTGTTAGCGCAACATTAGCTTAGTCGATCAGACAGATTAATCTTTAGACCTTCGACATTAACGTGTTCGTGGAATCTAAATCATAGTTGACGACTCTAATTCACTTCTAAAATGTTGTATGTATCCTATAACATAGTGAACTTATGGCAAGGGGAAAGTGCTTAATGACCTGACATCATTAGGATTAGAGAGTTCTTTAGTTCATTAAAAGGTGGCTAATTTATTACATCAACTTGGACACAAAATAATCATCAATAAATAGGGTCTTGTATATGAGTCATTGGTATTTTGTCTATGAAGTACATGCATCTGAGGTTAATGAAATCCATCTCTTAGACACTCTTTAATTAATCTGATATACAACCTTAGATAACAACCAACCAACCAATCAATTAAATTCTACTTTAGTTAGTAGTTTAGTTTCAGTTCAGTCAACAATCTTCCCGACTACAATCTTTAGTTAAACTTTAGTTAATCTGACTTCAGCATTCTAATTTAGATCTTTAGTTGTTAGTTAGTAAATTAATACTTCTTTGTCTTTATTTATTCAATGATAAAAGCAAAAATCAATTCATTCAGTGTGCAACAATATAATTGCTAATTTAAAATATCTACTCTCTTGGGATTCGATACTTGGGTAGTAGCTATACTTTCTATTTTATTATTACTTGACTCGTATACTTCCGAATATGTGTGATTGAATAATAACGCATAGTGAAATTATACATCGAAGAGCTTTATAAGTGAACATTTGAGGGTCCCTTGCTTAGGTGCTTATCCCCCGATCAAGCGGATTACATTATGACCGAGATCTATGGTGGCAGTTGTGGGAACCACTCATTAGGGCGTGCCTTGGCCCAGAGAATTTAAAGGCAAGGATACTATTGGCCGACACTGTGAAAGGATGCTACATGATTTTCTCCCAACTGTAAAAGTTGCCAATACTACGCCAGGTTGATACACAAGTCTGAAGGACCTATGCAACCACTCGAGATCACTTGTTCCTTTGATCAATGGGGCATTGACATAGTAGGTCTCCTACCCATCGCTAAGGGTTATAAATTTGTTTTGCTAGTAGCAGTCGAATATTTCACCAAATGGGTGGAAGTAGAGGCTCTTGCAGCCATCACTGAAAACAACATGATAACGTTCATTTGGAAAAATGTTATTTTCCGTTTCAGCCTACCTAGAGCTCTTTTGTCAGTCAATGGAACCCAGTTACACGAAAAGAAGACTGTGGAATGTTGCAAGGAGCTAAAATTAGCCGACGGTTCGTAGTAGTGGCACATCCTCATTATCCACTAACAAAACTCTCAATGAATACTTGGAGCGGAGACTCCACGCCACATGCAATACTTGGGTTGATGAGCTTCAAGGTATCCTTTGGACCTATCACACAACGCCCCAAACTTCTACGGGTGAGGAAACTTACACTCTAGAGACCATGCATATCCAAAGACATTAACTTTTAAATCAGTGATGGCTAAAACCTTTGATTAATGGGTCCATCTATGCAACTTTCAAGTCGGGGACCTCGTTTTCAAAAGCGTCAAAGCCAGCAAGCACCTGGGAAAACGGCTACCAAACTAGGATGGGCCCTATCGGGCCACGCACGCGAGCTCTAGAGGTTATTAATATTTGGAGGACATGCACATGGACCCTCTGCACGGCCCTGGAACGTACAACATTTGCGCAGTTTCTACAGTTAGCTTATGATCAAATGTATCAAAACTACGCAAAACTTGATTCCCGGTTTGGGATACATAAGGAGACAATACCATGGACCAACACCGTTAAATTATATTATCTTATCTTTATGAGATTGACTTAAATGCAAATGTCAATACCCTTGCAGTAAAATGCCAAAAGGGCAGATTTCAATACTCTTGTGCTAAAATGCCTAAAATGGCAGAATTTCAATACCCTTGCGGTAACATGCCAATAACGGCATATTGTCTATATCCTCACGGTAGAATGCCAAAAATGGAAAATTTCAATACCCTTGCAGTAACATGCAAAAAACGACAGATTTCAATACCATCGTGGTAACATGCCAATAGCAGCAGATTCTCTATACCCTAGTGGTAGAATGCTAAATATATATATATATATATATATAAATATATAACGACAAATTTCAATACCATTGCGATAACATGCCAATAGTGGCAGATTCTCTATTCCCTAGCAGTAGAATGCCAATAAAATGACATATGTCACTACCCATGCGATAACATGTCAACCACTTGGCAAAATTTTGCTACACTAGCAGCAACATGCCGAATTACGACAGATATAAAACCAAATTATATATAAACAAATTCCTTCCCTCCCCCCCCCCCCCCCCCCCGAAATGCTATGCATGGTGAAGAACAAAAAGTGGCTACACAATAATAGGCAATTTTAAGCAAATGAGCACACTTCACAGATAATATTCAACTCCAATAATGGTGATGCAAGTCTAAGTACACCAGTCACGGAACGATACAAATTAAGAACACTTCACCCTTAAATGGGATAACTCTCCTAACTCGAAAGGGCATTCGCTAAATTAATCCTAAAATACTTAGTCACAATAACCCCTATATATGTTAGCGTGAATCTCTTTCGATGTCAGGGTCATCAAAAACAAATAATCTACTTCCCTTACGATTCCTGCTTCAGGCAGACTCTAAGCCAAACCGCTACTTGTTCTTGATCATGCTTCTGTGCTCACCTTACATGCAATGGGAAAATTTTCCCTCACGCTCCTATCACCGGTCCCACACCCAATGGGTAAGCTGGGGTTCACTATCAGAACCAAACACCTCGTCCAGTGCGTCCGAAATGTCCACACCTCTCGCACCCTGTTCACCCGTAGCAACAGTGCACCCGTCCAAAGTGGTATGAATGTCCACACCTCCCGCACTTTACCCACCAACAACAATTTGGATGAAACCCGACCCCAAGAAACCCCATATGTCCAATTTGGTTCGCCGTGAGGCCCATGCCAAATCTTATATCTCTTTACCCACTTGCATACCCGATATAGTTGAATGTCGAGGACCTCATGAATTCTTGAGCTACCTCTCGCTTGTAGCGGTGTGATTCGAGATAAGTGACTTACTCAGCTAAACCGTCGTTCCTCGTCTCTTGTCTCTCCACTAAGGCCTTATAGGAATTTCTTTCCCTCTCAAGCATGGCATTCCACTGATGTAGCTACTTTTGATTCTTCTTTAGCACTCTCTAACTCTTTTTTCAATTCTTCTTTTTCAAAAAGAGTCTTCTGGGCCTTCTCCTTAGCCTTGGACTCCTTACCTTGGCAACATGCCGCCTTCTGTGAGCGTTATCCCGAGATACCTCGAAGAATGCAATCTGATGGCACATATGATATACGATGCCATCATGTTTGGCTTGAACCTCCGCCAGTAGCATGTCATCTCGACATATGGCATGGAAAATGTTTCTAAGCTGAAACAAAAATAATGATGTGATCGACAGCTGCAATATAAATATGATAACTCAATAATTTATGGCATAAACTCTTTATCGCATAATATAACATGACACACATGCAAAGCACGCATGGCACCCTAACGTCACGTACTAATGCCTCTAGGTCAACATAAGGATATATGTCATCCAGGCAAGCAATCGTGTCTTCCTCGATCAGCTCATGCCCATTAATTTTCATGGTTAGGCTGTTGGGGTTAGGATCCCTCACGAAGCTATAGTCAAGCCTCCTCTCCCGAACACTCACCTCATCGCGACATTTGGCACCAATGCTATATGTTGCATTCTTCCGCACATTATCGGAGGAAGGTCCCCCGGCCTCCTAACTAACCCTAGGCGTTGATCCTCCTGCGGTGGATGGAGACTCATACGGCTCAGAGATAATGGGCTCATGTTCCCTTGTGTCATCCACCGATACATTTGTTGCACCCCTGGTATTGTCGCCTACATCGCTTGAACTGGCGCCATTTGCCCCACCACCACTTACGCATCCGTCATTTTGACCTGGTCGAGATACCAATAATTGGGCGGCTCATCCGGTGGTAATGGTTTCAACCACGCCATTATGCGCGACAAGTATGCATCTTCACGAGCCTGTGATTCAGCATCTAAGCGTGCATTACAACGAGAACTTTCGTCGACGCTTATATCATCACTAACTCGAGTACTGTTCCCGATGAAAATGCAACTCCCATCTTCTGATGGTCGGACAACCAAATGTCGCGTTTCAAACTGCAATTCTCGCTCATCGGAGCCGCGATAGTTGCATATGTGCGGCTATACTGAGGACCACCATGGTCCCACTGTCAAGAATCTCTCGTTCTCCTCAATGGGGGGTATTTCTCCCTCCTTAACTACATTTCTCGGAGGCGCATTCGGTTGAGTTTCTTTCCCCAATCATTTCTGAACAACGTACGGATTGAAAGGCACCACTTCCTTGCGTCGTGGAGGATTCTTGACCCGAACTATTTTTGCCTAAAATAGTATATCAAATAAATTGCTGCATGTCAAACAAGGACATATCGGGGATACATATCGAAAATACATATCAAAAGTTTTTTTCTACATCGATAAAATGACACATCGAATATTACTTATGTCGAGTAACGCATTATGTCAAAATAAAACCCGCCATACCTTTGAAATCCAATGTGCTGTCAAATTCGATATCCTTCAGCGGAAAGGACAAACTTTGTTCCACTTATAATAATGACAAGTGGGGGGGGGGGGGGGCATCTTACATAAGGAAGATAATAGGCCTCGATGGGCCACCAGTGTATTAATGGAGCGTACATCGAACTTTAATGTGGTACCTAAATATTCGATGTCCGAACTTCATTACGTCGAGATTAAGAACCTCAATATTGAACCTACGTTGAATGTCTATCCTCAATATAGAGAAAATTCAATTTATATCCTTTTGAAGTTCTACTCAAAGTAGAGTTTCCGTACTTTTACTCACTCACCTCACTCTAAGAAAAGTGCGGGAGTAATCAACTTTTTACTTTTCCATCCTTCACCTTGAGTTTCGTATAATCCAAAAACTCGGAGGAGTCGGGGGTATCTCGTAGAAGTTGGAAATTTGAAAGCCATTAACTTGCAAAAATAACTTTCAAATTGGGGGACTACATGATATGGGCTATATGCGCGATCCAATCGATAAATACCCCCGCTCTGCATATTGAATATCCACACCCGATATCCCTCCCATATTGAATATCTACATTTGATATGGTACAGGTTATTCCAAAAAACATGGGAGCGGTTCTTGCACCCCGAGATCTATAAATACCCCATTCCGCATACCAAGGCAGATTCATTAATTACCCTCTCAGTTACCACTAGATATCGAATATCCAATCCCGATATCACCATATTCAACATCCACATCTCCGATATTCAGCAGACCTGATATCCTTGTGTTCCTAATTACCCAATATCCTCACTGCCCGTTATCCACGCTGCCCATTATCTGTATCTCCCGACATCCACCAAATTTGATATCTTCCATATTCGACGTCTATCAGATTCGATGTCTCGAATCTTCGACATACTTGGATTGCTCTCCTAGGCTTAGTCAGTTGGCGTTTCGAACGAAGTTAGGCTAGACACTTGTATAAATTATAGGTTGACATAGTTTGTATTAGGTTCACTGTTATTATTGTAATTCAGCATTTCGTCTATAATCTACGAACTTGTACCAAACTATGGTGGTTCGGGATTTCCGAATAAGAGTGACATAATGAGCACAAAGCGTCGATTGAAAGGTGTCAGCGGTGCCAGAAGCTCTTTGTAGCAAGGGCATCGTAAGTTCTAAAACTAAAACATCGTGTACAGACTACAAACAAATTTTGATTAAAAACGACAAATTAGCCACAAGGTTAATTTATTTTGTTTTTGTTATGATACATTTTTATCATTTGCCCACATGATGAAAAAAAACATGTTTCTTTGATATTCTATTGTGGAGTTCTCAGTAATATAATCTCAAAAGGAATTTAATTATCATGAGACTTTCGACATTCTTAACGGATCTCGATTAAAATCCTATAAACATTATTTGAAGGTGTGGATTGGTGTCATCCACTTGAAAATTTTCTTATTTTGATGTTGGAACTTGCAACCCGTGTTCTCTGGGCAGCCCTCTCCCATTTAGTCTTAATATAATATTATTATATACTATTGGATTCTCATAACAAAAATGAACAACACACATTCTACTAAGTGACTTTTTGTCTTTCTTTAAACAAATATAGTAGGTTAAGTGAGATAGTATCACATATTTAATAAGAAAAAACAAACTTTAATAATTTTATTTTATTACTAGCAACTTTGACACACGCGAAGACCGCGTGTAAAATATATAAATACTTGAAATAGTTTATATGTAACGCGATACTGATATTAATTTTACAATATTAACAGAAAATATTAGACATATGTTATTGAGCTTTTAAAATCAAATGTCACCTGAGACAAACTACACCAATTATTGCGTGCTTAAAGATTAAAAAAGAAAAAGAAAAAGGGCAGCCATCAATAGCATGTTAGAGATGAACTCCGTACATTGTAAATGGTGTGTAATATTTTTTCTCTATCATTAAAATGCATTAGTGTAACACATTTTTATGTATCTTCGATTGTTAACCAAATATAAAAATATCATTTTGTTAGTATGTGGTTATCGATTGACATGTACAAATCAATATTTAAAATATTCATGAATGGTTGTGCTAATTAGTTGTTTAAATTCGAGTGGTTGAGTCAAATTTTATTTGGGGAAAAGTGGATTCAAAGTAAACATAGCTATTTCTAACTTAAGTCGCAAGTTTTTCTTACTATAAAGTACTTGTGAATCTAATATTCCTATTTATATGAATTGTGTAATGAGTGAAAAAAAATGAAAAGAAAAACTTATAATAAGTAGGAGAAATCAAGCATTTGAGATTTGGACAAATTAAAGAATTTGCGATTAAACTTTTTCCTAAAAACATGCAGACGTACGCGTGGCGAGGTTATGTGTACTAAAAAAAACTAAGATTTGAAAAGATGTACAATACATAATTCGAATTTAATAAGTGCATGGAAAATTGACCAAAGGAAAAACAAAAAAAAAATTATACGATCAAAGTGAGATATTTAGGAGACTACAAACGAAAACAAAGTTAATAAATATGACAAAAATGTATTTCTTAGTATACACTTTTGTCTGAGTATTTCTAAAAAGGAATTCTTCTAATTGGTTGCTCCAAAATTTATCCAACGTCACTGTTCCAATGTTTTTACTACAACATGACATCATCACCGAATAATAATTTCGCCACTTTTCCTACCCCTAGACACTGAAATTAGATATGAACAATTAAAATAATTTTTCATACTTCACAATTAGTGTGTACAAAAATGTACTACCTCATTTAAAGCCTCGAAAAAATGAAATTAATGAAATAATAAGAAAAAGGCTCCATTGGCACATATACCAACAGAAACAAAATGAGAAATTAAACAAAAATAGATTGCTGAACATTTTTTTTTTGCGAAAAAGGCACAAAACGTGTAGTAGTCTTTTTTTCGGTGGTAGGAATCTCTTTCATAGTTTCATACCTGTAAGCCTCTTCTGATTATCCTGAAATAGAAGAAAAGAAAAATCTCAACTTCAAAAAATAACAGAATATTTTCCTTTCGTCACAGGAAAAAATGGCAATTTTATGTTGAGAGGATCTATTTGGTAGATCTTTCGGATTTTTTTTTTTTTTTTTGCTAGGACCTCTTTTTTTTAAGCACTACAAAAAAGATGCCAAGTTTTTCTTACCATTGCTCAAACCTAGAAGGCATTTAAAAGGAAGCGGCTTCTTCAAAATCTCCATGCTCTCTATAAGGTATAGATTCTATATACTGCAATTAAACTGAATAAAGTTAACATCCACAATTAAAGTAACTCCAATCCTTATGGCACGCAAAAAGAGAACTAAAAATTTAAAAAACTATGAATATGGAATCAGACCTTCATGGGAAATATTTCCTCCAATATGAAATCCACACCATTACGGCTGCCGCATGCAAACAATTTCTACATTAAATAGTAAAATTTAATAAATAACAGTTAATGTAAGAAAGTCATGACTCAAATTAATAATGGACAAAAAATAATTTACCATTCCGAGAGCTTTAACCGCAAACAAACTAATTGCCAAATTACGTGTTTGGGCAAACTTGAACACATTCTGCCGGTTTCACATTTTTTTCTATTTATATAGTAATGGAGAAATGAAAAGCTGCTTTGCAAACGTGGTGTACAGGTAATGGAGGTTTCTAAATTTCAAATTTTTGTAGTGGTTACATATTATCGTAGTAGGGGATAAAACAAAACACCTAAAATAGTGGACAACATGGGGTGGGCCGTGTAGAAGTGTAAAACGAATTTACTTGTTAACCCTTATCTGTCTTTTGTGGGCTGAACAATTAGAAGGGTATTTTGGGTAGCTCAAATTTTGGTATCATAACCACCTATTTGTGTCTATAGCGGCTCTTCTCTTAGTTAATAAGTATAGATTATTATTATTTTGTGATTCCAATTTCCACCTTTGCTCGATACACACTACACACTGCTAAGCGGCAAAGCGTTTCTGCTCTGAAGGTTTGTTTAGCTTCTGATCTGCCAGTCACTTTTTCTTGTAATAATTATTTATTATACTTTGTCGCTGTAATAATATTGCTCACTATTTCAAATGATTCTTTCTTTCTGTCTGTCTGTCCTGATTTGATGAGAAAAATTGTGTGTTGGAGTAGACAAGGATATTCTTTCTCTTATAAAAAGAAACATTTTTTTAAAAAAAAAAACACTATACTATGTGGGTTGATGAGCTGATCCCCCTTGTGTTTCTTTCAGTTTTGCTTGATTCTCAAGTAAGTAAGAAGAACCACCTGTTCGTTCGTTCGTTCGTCGAGGAATAAAGAAAGTAGATTTGCCAATTTGATGAATTGGGTTTTCTTGAATTTGTTTGGAAGGAGAAGGGAGGGTTAAGTCTGTTTTAGTGGGGTTTTAAATGAAATTTGCTGAAATTGAGGGACCATCTTGGTGAAATTTTGTTCAATTGGGATTTATTTTTGGAAGGGATGGAAGTTGGCTTGAAAAAGGAGGAGACTTGGGATGTTAAAAACCCAAAGAAGAAGAAAGATAATGGCAGCGGCGATGTTCAGAAGACAACAAGTTGTTGGGTTATGTTAAGGTTTATGGCCAGCAGCTGTCTGTCTTCAAGATCTAAAGTTGATACTTCTGTTAGTGGCACCACCACTCATGGTATTATATATATAATTGTTCTTAAATCTTTTACACTGTTATATCTTTGCTTCTCTTTTGATTTATGACCTCACAAATCTTCATTCTTGGAGTTGTGTGCGACTGCTCTACGTTCAACTAGACTTGCTTATACATGTTTGAACCTGAACAACTTTGGTGTTTACTGAGACTCTGAATGTAAAGTCGGGATCTGATAAATCCAAGTAAAGCTGTTGATTGTTCTAATGCTCAACTCAAATAATTTTTTGGAGAAGGAAATGAGAGGATGGAAAAGCATGGAGCATTCTGTTTGCTGCAAAACAGGTTGATTAACTTGGACGTTTAGCAGTGTTTAGCTCTGATTGGTGTGTATAAACAAACCACTGTAAGTTAGAGGTCCTTTTGGATTGGAAATGTGCAGCTGAAACAAGCTTGGGGTGAAAGTTGAAAACTTGATTGATTTCCATTTCGAATTGATGAGCTCCCAATGAATGTTCTATCTGTGTAGTTCACTCGATTAGTGACTAACTTGATTTCTTGAGCTGTCAGGATATAACTTTATTATATCAGGGTGCTACATAATAATACAAATATTTGGACAGTGAGAAATTACAGAGAGAAACTATGACTTTGTGTTGGGTATGTGCCAAGAAATCCAGCTGAGTGTTATTTCCAAGAGCTAAATGGTTTCAAGAATTTAAACATATTGCTAAATCCGTTTGAAAAAAAAAAAACAATTGTGAATTGCGTGCATTTCTCAAACTTCTTACTAATATTGAAAGGGTATACATTAGGTTAGAATGCTCTGACTGTCTGTTTTATTTTCTCTCATTGTGCATTTGCAGAAAGTAAATCGACATATGATACAAGCAGAGACCAGCCACTTGCCACTACAGTACCCTCCACTACTACGAGCAATGGTGACTGTAGTTCTTCCTGCTCCAAACTTGAAGATGAGCTTAAAGTTTCTTCTCGGCTACGGAAGTTTACATTTAATGACCTTAGGTTGGCTACAAGAAACTTCAGACCAGATTCCCTTCTAGGTGAGGGGGGGTTTGGTTGTGTTTTCAAGGGATGGATTGAAGAAAATGGTACTGCACCAGTTAAACCTGGGACGGGACTCACTGTTGCCGTCAAAACCCTGAATCACGATGGACTTCAGGGTCACAAAGAATGGCTGGTTTGGTCCCTTTCATTTAATTTGATTCAACAGTTCTTTTAGTCTGTTTAATAGTCAAAGCATGTGCCTGTTATTCTTACTTTCTCCCACTTGGCAGGCTGAAGTAAACTTTTTAGGTGACCTTGTACATCCTAATTTGGTTAAACTAGTTGGTTACTGCATTGAAGACGATCAGAGGCTGCTGGCTTATGAGTTCATGCCTAGAGGAAGCTTGGAGAACCACCTGTTCAGAAGTACGTACCTGCCTTTCTTTACTGCACTTTGCATTAATGAATATGTGAAGATCAAGTTTTATCATGCATGGTTGTGTTGGTGAATGTGAGTATCACTTGCATGTAGTGGAAAGACTATGGACATTTTCGCACATCATCATAAGAAACTTGGTATGCTCTGATTGCAGTCTACACTATCTTCTCTTAATGTTTGGGTGATTTTGGATTATAGAGGCCTGATATTGAGAAGTTGACATGTCCCAAGATCCTTTGTTTGTGATCATGAATCCGAATCTGGCTATTCCTATTGTACATTAGATTTGGAAATGGAAGATATGCATGCTGATCTAATTTCTGGAAAAAAGGTTCAGGCAAGAACTCGAAGAACCAACTATGTTGATGAAATTATTTGGTAGCATGAACCGCAGCTTGAAAGTTAAGATAGTAAATGTTACTTTGATAAAGCAGCAATCAGCTCAAGTTTTACATGGAGAGAAGTCTCATTCAGGACCTTTTATGCTTCAAATCTTGCTGTTTGTCTGATTTTTGGAGCCTTCCTTTGGAATGTATTGTATTTAACTTGGCAAAAGCAATCAAGAACTAGTATTCTCATCACTTTTGTTTCCCTAATGTGGTACGACATACATGACCTTCAGTAGTATCCTCGATTCTGACCATTTTTAACTGTAGGGTCTCTACCACTTCCTTGGTCTATCAGGATGAAAGTAGCCCTCGGCGCTGCAAGAGGACTTGCTTTTCTTCACGAAGAAGCAGAAAGACCAGTGATTTATCGTGATTTTAAGACCTCTAACATTCTCTTGGATGCTGTAAGTTCTAGACAACATGTAAGCACATTTTTTTAATCTCACGTTGGATTTGTCTGAGTGACCAGCTTTGTTATTCCAGGAATATAATGCCAAACTTTCTGATTTCGGACTTGCAAAAGATGCTCCTGATGAAGGAAAAACTCATGTTTCTACACGTGTTATGGGAACTTATGGTTATGCAGCCCCAGAATATGTAATGACAGGTAAAGCTTATTTTCTGTTTGGTTGGAGTCTTACCTTGTTCTATTACCTTCTCTTACTTTGACCATCAATTATGTCAGATTTCTTCAGGATTACATAACGTTTGTCTTGTTACAGGACATCTTACATCGAAAAGCGATGTCTATAGCTTTGGTGTTGTCCTGCTAGAAATGCTCACGGGTAGAAGGTCAATGGATAAGAACCGACCCAACGGCGAGCAAAACCTTGTAGAATGGGCTAGACCTCTTTTGGGTGAGAGGAGACGCTTTTACCGTTTGATAGATTCCCGACTTGAAGGTCATTTTTCCATTAAAGGTGCCCAAAAAGCTGCGCAATTGGCCGCTTGCTGCCTTAGCCGTGATGCCAAAGTCAGACCGGTTATGAGTGAAGTTGTCGAAGCCTTGAAGCCTTTGCCAAACCTCAAGGACATGGCAAGCTCATCTTACTATTTCCAGACGATGCAAGCTGACCGGGTCAGCTCCACCCCTAATGGGAAAAATGGGTTCAGAATTCAAGGATCGTTCTCCAGAAAGGGACAGCAGCATCCAAGAAGCCTCTCGATACCTAATGGTTCTCGTGCACCTCCGAGTCATCAGTTTGCTAACAATTCACCAAAACCCAAAGTTGAAGCATAGGATTGGGATTTTCTTTACGCACCTTTTCCCCTCAAGATTACTGGGAAAGCAAGTGGGTTTCTTGTCATTGACCTTATAAGGGGCAAACTCCCATTTGGGAATAATCTAACACAGAGGGTGCTGAATTTCATGGAGCAAATATTCGAAAGGCCTCACTCTTTCCTCCCACTCCCACGCCTCTTCCCCTGGTACTAGTCCCCCGTTATTGTATTATACATCAAATCTAAACAAGTTGAAGCGCAGATCGAAGCTTAAGTAGTTTAAGTCATGGTAAAGATTTCACTGTCCTTATGTTCAAGGTGCAATATTTTTTAGCATAATTGTTTAGCTGTGGGTTGGTTGAAAAAACGAGAATTGCCCATTTTAACACTTATGCATTGTTGGTGCTTCTAATACGACAGGCCTTTGTGAATCCATTTATATGTTTTTTTTTCTCCATTTTGTGATCACTTCATAAGATATATTCATATATGTTAAATTATAAAGATAAATATGGTATGATATTTTCTAAATGTTATAAAGTTAGTCATTACTCGGGTATTTTTAATCGACCTCCCTGAGATGGGTCCTTTGCCAAACACACTCCTAATGTTTGACTTTTGGTAAACACCCCTTCTATATTTCTTATATTAATGAGCATTTATTATGACAATTTTTAGATTAATGTGAATTTAAATTATACAACATACATGAAGTTGCTAGATTTTTATTTGTGATTTTTAACAATTGATTTACAAATTTTTTTCTTTTGGGTATTATCACTTTTTAATATATATATATATATATATATATATATATGTGTGTGTGTGTGTGTTGTTTCTTGCATTATAACTAAAATTGAATTGCAAATTTTATATTAAAAATCAAGTTATAACTAGAATCAGTTTAATCATTGCAAGTTGCAACCGCTCATGTATAGCTAGTTATGAATCAGTTGATTCATTAGGTAAATGATAATGTATAGCTATATGGAAAAAATAATTCATGAAATGTTTAACTCTAAAAACTTAGAAAAGTAACTTAGCAATGTTTTCTTATTCGAACAGTCTCTCTCTTTTATTTATCTTACACTCAAGTTTTACATGAAATACTACATTTCATCTAACAAATATAAAACAAGAATATTGTGTATGTTTTTGATCTACAAGGGGATTGATGATGCATAATCCTACATGTTTTCGAGTATAGGTAAAACACTACAAGATTGGGCGGTCAATAGAGTTATCGCCCAGTAGTGATCTAAATTAGGTCGCTCGTCTTCAGCGGTCCCTGAAGGTAACAACGACCTAATTTAGGTCGTTAATAGTCCTAACATGATTCAATGACCTAAATTAGGTCGCTGAAAATGAAGGAGACCTCAATTAAGTCCCTTCTGATTATCAGTGACCTCAATTAGATCGCTGATTTTCTGCTATAAATAAAAAAAACTTTTTTTTTTTATTTTCTCAAACCCTATTGGCAATAGGGACCGCACTCATGTCCCTATTGGCAACGGTAAGTATCAATAGGGACCACACTTAGGTCCCTATTGATACTAATCGTTGTTAATAGGGACCTAAGGGCGGTCCCTATTAACACTAGTCGTTGTCAATAGGGACCGCTAAGCAGTCCCTATTGAAAGACCATTGTCAATAGGGACCTAAACGCGGTCCCTATTGAACAACTGTTGTTAATAGCGACCTAGATGCGGTCTCTATCGACACTAGCCGTTGTCAATAGGGACCGCAATTAGGTCCTTGATGTGTTAACAGTGACCGCAATTAGGTCGCTAATGACTCAACATGGATCAAATTGCGGTCCCTACTAATATTCATACTTTAAAATCGTTACTTTATGATTATTTGATGTGCATCGTTGTTTGTTTAATTCATAATTACCACTGTAATAGTTAAAATAACAATAATAGCAACGGCACATTGTAAATCCAAATATTACGTAGAGAGAACTGTCCGTTTTGAAGATTCATTTACTAGTTTGTACAACGAATGTCATAATGCATGCTTACAAACTAATTGTAGATACATGCATATGTAAGCACAATCATTAGTTGATCTAATGATTGAAACTCATAATCATATATATGCTAACATTAGTGAAGTGAAGCATAAAAACGAATAACAACTACAACTAACTAGTGATGATTAGTTGTAGAACATGACATATATGTTGAGCGTTAATAACTCGCTCAATTATTTTCAATATATTATTTCACAATTAAACTACTATGAGGTTGGTTTTGCTATCGTTTATTACTTCAATTGACATGTTGCAATGAGTTTGGTTGCTAGAAATCACAAACACACCAACATCAATAAAAAAAAATCAAATTTCAAGGATGAATATTAGTAGGGACCACACTTAGCGATGCGGTCCCTATTTAAAATTAGTGACCTAACTGCGGTCACTATTAAAAATTAGGGACCGCACTTAGGTCTCTAATTTTAAATAGGGACCGCAACGCTGTCCTTGTTGCCTTATTAGGGGCCTAAGTGCGGTCCCTACTAATATTCATCCTTGAAATTTGATTTTTTGATTGATGTTGGTGTGTTTGTAATATTCTGGAATAGTATTAATTTATTGTTTAATATATATGCTAACATTAGTGAAGTAAAGCATAAAAAACGAATAACAACGACAAATAACTAGTGATGATTAGTTGTAGAACATGAAATATATGTTGAACGTTAATAACTCGATCAATCTCATTCAATCTATTATTTCACAACTAAACTACTATGAGGTTGGTTTTGCAATCATTTATTACTTCAATTGACATGTTGCAATGAGTTTGGTTGCTATGAATCACATGCACACCAACATGAATAAAAAAAATCAAATTTCAAGGATAAATATTAGTAGGGACCGCATTTAGGTCCCGAATAAGGCAACAAGGACCGCGCTGCGGTCCCTATTTAAAATTAATGACCTAAGTGCGGTCACTATTAATAATTAGGGGCCGCAGTTAGGTCACTAATTTTAAATAGGGACCGCAGTGCGGTCCCTGTTGCATTAGTAGGGACCTAAGTGCGGTCCCTACTAATATTCATCCTTAATTTTTTTTTTATTGATGTTGGTGTGTTTGTAATATTACGGAATAGTATTAATTTATTGTTTAATATCTATGTTAACATTAGTGAAGTAAAGCACAAAAATGAATAACAAGTACTACTAACTAGTGATGATTAATTGTAGAACATGAAATATATGTTGAACGTTAATAACTCGCTCAATCTCATTCAATCTATTATTTCACAACTAAACTACTATGAGGTTGGTTTTGCAAATATTTATTACTTCAATTCACATGTTGCAATGCGTTTGTTGCTAGGAATCACAAACACACCAACATCAATAAAAAACAATTATGATTTCCAGGATGAATATTAGTAGGGACCGCACTTAGGTCCCTAATAAGGCAACATGGACCGCGCCGCCGTCCCTATTTAAAATTAGTGACCTAAGTGCGGTCACTATTAATAATTAAGGACCGCAGTTAGGTCACTAAAATCGAAAAATTTAAAAATTTGGCGAAACTTTTAGGCGGGATTGAGGGGGAAATTTGAATTTGACGAAAATTTGAAAATTTCACCCTCTCCTCTATATATACTCACCACTCTTACACATCAAAATTCATTAATCTCCAAAAAACACCCAACAAACTTCTTTTTCAACACAAAACCACTTTTCTTTTCTCCAAAAATCACCCAACACAAAAACTTTTCTTCTTTTTACCAACACAAATACAAAACAAAAATCAACCAACACAAAAAATAAATCACCAACACAATCTTTCTTTTCTATTATTTTGGATCTACACTTTCTTTTCTTAATATTCTATTATTTTGGATCTACACTTTCTTTTCTTTCACTTATTTTTTTTTATTCATTCATCTTTTTGTTTTCATTCATATTTTATTTTCTATTATTAGTCATATTTCATTCATTTTTTTACATTCATTAATACTTTCATGTCATTATAGTAACTTTTTCTTTATTATTTTATTGTTTTGATCTTGTTATAATCATATTTCTACAAAAAAAAGAAAAAAAATTCGAAATATTTCTGGAATATTTGTTTTTTATTTTCCTCGCAGACTATTAGGGACCGCAATTAGGTCTCTATTACTATTATTAGGGACCGCAGTTAGTTCCCTACTAATATTCATAGTTCTACGAATATTAGTAGGGAACTAACTGTGGTCCCTAATAATAGTAATAGGGACCGAGTTAGGTCCCTATTGACGGAAAAGCAATAGGGATCGGAGTTGGGTCCCTATTGTTTTTTAGTCAATAGGGACCTAATGGCGGTCTCTATTGTATGAAAAATGATAGAGACCCAATTGTGGTCCCTATTGATTCAACAACAATAGGGACCTAATTTAGGTCGCTATTGGTTTTAAAGTATCAGGGACCGCTTAGGTCCCTATTGTATGAAAAATGATAGGGACCCAACTGTGGTCCCTATTGATTCAACAACAATAGGGATCTAATTTAGGTCGCTATTGGTTTTAAAGTATCAGGTACCGCAACGCGGTCTCTGATACTGCAGTCATTATTGCCCTCATCAGAGACCTAATTGCGGTCCCTGATGGCAAGCGACCGAAGTCAATAATGACCGCATAATAGCGACCGCACCGAGGTCAATAATGACCGCATAATAGCGACCTACGTGCGGTCGCTATTGACCTTCAGAGACCGTTGGAGGGGTCAATAGGGACCTAATATAGGTCCCTATTGACCCTGTTATCTTGTAGTGAAATAGGTATCCCAACAAAACGACCAAGGTCGGAAAAATAGTATACTCGAGTTACGACCAACTAACGCCCCATTGTGGGTATACAGTCAGCATAAACGACCCGAGTACACCTCACACACCCCCCAGAGTCATCCACATTTCGGGGTACCCCTAAGAAGCGGAAGAGCCCCCCCCCCCCCCCCCCCCCCCCCACGTGTCAATAACGACCCACCGACAACCTAACTCCGCTACCCGAATCTCACGAGACCCGTAATAAGAGACCCCCGGATGTTAGCGCTCAACACTTAGTTAAATCACTTTTGGAAAAGGAAAGCAATAGAAAACAATAAGAAAAAAGAGTGAATACAAAGAAGGGTCATAAGGAGAAGACCTCTCATCCACGACCTCAGCATAATAAACTCGGAGACAGACGCGACTCAGAAGATCTCCCAACTACTTGGAAGAAATGTGACTCGAAGGACCCCTCTCAAATTTACTTATGTTAATGAAATACCTGAAACGATGCTCCTTAAAAAATATTATTAATAGGCACTCGCTTTTGTTGGTATTCTTGTAATGAGTTTTTCTTACTATATTTTCAACTTGATAATTTTTGTAGTAACTGTTAAATTGTAATTGTATTATTGAATTTTCTCTTCTTTTTTTTTTCAAGAGTTAATCCTGATTATATATTTTTATTTATCTTATAGCACTTAAGTCGCTATGGTCTCGCACCACCAGCGGTCGGCTGATCATATATTTCACGGAGTGTTCCACTTTTATTTGTATCCTAAATCACGTGAAAGGGACAGATATATAATGCATTACACTTTAATAGACAATTTAACAGTGCCAAAGTATGATGCAGTGATAGTATTTTTTTGTTATAAGAATAATGCGCAATGATTAAGCATGGGAGATATACGCCATATGATATATGTAGCACCCAGTTAGCTACTATAGCGACCAAACCCAAGAAAATGATAGTTATGAGCAAAAAGTACAAGTACAATCATATCTTAATTAGCTAACTCTATGTATATCATTACTACATTAGAAATCTCCTAATAATAGCTGCTTGATCGCTATCCATTGATTCCAACAGATGTGATAACAGATGGCTCAGATCATCCACTTCCCTGTGCAAGCTTCTAATGTAGTTACATGTCTCCTCCAGCACCTTTGAAGCCGAAGCCTGTCCATATATAATTAATATATTTATCCATCACATCAATTGACTGATTAGGAAAATTAACTGATAAATAAAAGCATACGTCCAAATTAATAATAAATTCACTAAAAACTCTAAGTATTTCTATTAGCGTATTAATTAATTCTCTGTAGTAAATAGTGTTATATATATTATATATATACAAACATCGTGTGCATGAAATATTCAAATTATTTGGACTATGAGATCAACTATTTCGATATGCGCAAATAAAGTTTAGATTTACGCATATATAGTGAATGACATGAAGTTAATATAAAGTTAGGCTGCTAAAAACCATAAACAAGTGCAAGGAAAATGATAAGGCTACATTCTGGTTCACATATTAATTAGCTAAGTACAATGCGTGTGTTATAAGCTTGCAGTAATTGAGCTCGTCAAAGCAAAAGTCTGGAATTGGATTAAAGCAAGAGATTCTGAGTTTGTATATTCTTTTAATGATTGGATTAGGCTCCCTAATTGTTGTGTTTAATCATGTTTTGGTTTGGTAATGTTCTGTTTTCTACTGTTGGGAGAGTTTTGCTCTGTGTCCCTGCTTTCTTTTCTTTCTTGTAAGCCTTGAGAGTATGGCTTATACTCTCTCTTGTTCTCCTTAATATACCTTACTTATCTGATCAAAAAAAAATAAGCTTGCTGGGGACGCCTTTTAAATTAAAAGTTAAGCTTGTTGTCTCTCCCGTAAATTTTTTTTTTTTTTTTGTTGCATTTGATATAAGCGTGAGATTTGAACTCATGACTTCATATCCTTGTGCATGTGCTCTTATACCATATTAAATTGGCGTCTCATCTAAGACTTCAAACTTATAAAACGAATTGTCGTTTATTAATTTTTATAGTGTGTATTTATACCTTATGGTGACGCCTGTTGCGAGTTTCAGGTAGAACTTGTTGCAACCTGGAGATGAGGTCTGCAATCTGATCATCGCTTATCCTGGAAACTTCCGACTGCCTTGAACGTGATCTTCTGCTAGACATTTTAGTGTACGTACTAGCTAGATTTGTATATGAGGATTAACGTAATTAAAGAAAATAAGTATACTCAGATTGTGTGTGGAATGAGGGAAACGAGAAATGGGATATATATACTTAAATGAAGTGAGTTAAAGAAGATAACTCATGATATACGTTGAGAGACAAGCTATGGACATTGTGATAAGGTGGAAGACGTGAATAAGTTATGAAATGCAAAACACTTTAGCCGTAATGTTGGAGATGTTGAAGACAAATGCTGCATGGGAGAAAGCAACGGGATGTACGTACCATTAATTCTTAAGCTACTTATTAATATTTAGCTATAGGCCCGGTCGAATTTATTCAAAGTTAATTTGATATTATTTCGTTTGGGTTACAATACATCGAAATTATAATATAAATAGGTCTGAAATAAACCAAATTATGCTAGTCTATTATAAGGAAATGGACTAGCTTTGTTTGGAACACCTATTACACGTTAAAAAAACCTAAAATGACCAAAGTACACTTGAATGGTCGAATCTGAGAACAGTCGAACGGTTGCGGGTTTGACTCTGAAAACTCTCGAACTGAATTAACTAACTATTAACGATTGCACTGGGAGGCACATCGATCAAATACAAAAACTCTTAAACAGTCGAACGGCCTCGTTCGATTGTTATAGGGTTGGTGAACAGTAATTAATATGGTGTGTGAATCTCGGAAAGCGAAGTATTTATAGATCTCGGGATGCGGGACCCGCCCCGCGAAAGGGCAATAACTATCGAACGTCTCCGTTCGATATTCCAAAAACAGTCGAACCACCTCGCTTCGACTCTTTCCTGTTTGGGCCGTTACTGGGACATGCCAATCCAGTTTGTTTCTGGGCCACCTAAAACACCCCCACCAAAAGTGTTTATATATGTCCAGGAAATTGTAAACTCAACAAAAATTGTTTCTCCCAATTGTTAGTAAAACTTTTTTTTTTCTTTTGTGGTTGGAACAGGATTATTTCTTCAATTCTAAGATACAAATGGTGTAGTGGAAGAAAGATGAACAGTAAACTTAGACTCTATTGAAATTTGAATATTTGCTAACCACAAAAGTATAGAATAAAGTTACTTCTTGCGGGTATTAAATCTGAGATAAAGGAGACCATTCTACCTCTTTAACTAAATAAGTCACCTTTGCGGGCTATTAAAAAATTATAATTAAATGATACATATCTCCTTAGTTTTTATTTATTTATTTAAAAATATCAACGCATGCTATTTTTCTAATTGAAGCAAAAATCCCAATCCAGTGACTTCCAAAAACCCTGTCCATACAACCTAAGAGTTTAAGGGTAAAATCTGAATAAAGAAGAGCGTTGGAGGCGGGGGTATTAATTAGCGATATTGTCCTTCTCTTGGTATTCCCTGAACCACCAAAATGCGGGTAATGTACTAATGTTTGAAGCGGGTTCCGCAAGTTTGGCGGGATCTCTTTGTCCCTTGTCCAATCACGCAGGCGCATGTTACCTCATATTTTTCTGTCATTCCTATCTTTGATTTCGGGGTATAAAGAATATATTTTTCAATTTTCATGTGTGTTAGTTGATATTATAATCAAAAATGCTTTCACTGATTTTGAAATACTTTAAAATATTATGAAATTATCTATTATAGTAAACTTATATAATATTTTGTGTATTTCATTTTTTCAAAGTCAAAACTAGAAACCACGTTTCCGAACTTCCAACCCATGATATTCTTCTTTGAGGTTTCGGAGCAGCGTGAAATCATTTCCAAACATGAATTAGAGACCAGTTGTTTTGTTCTTTCTTCGAAGATCAAAAGTATTATCGTAAGGTGCTTATGAATTCAGGGTTGGCATCATTTGAAAGTCCTTTTTCTTCCCAACACGTAAATATGATCCTAGGAGCTCCGTTCACAGATGGGCGGGATCATGTCAAGATTTCTTCGCTAATTTAATATGATTGTCAGAAATAGACGATTACGTGTCACTAAGTATCAAACTTTAATTTGTCCAAGATCAACTTTGTCCGAGACACCAAACTATGTTAACTTAAAGTTTTAAAGTTATCTCCAAGATCAACTTTGTCCGGAACACCTATTGCTTGCATAGATTCAATAGAGTTCAACCTGCATTGGCCTTTAGTTAAGCCTACATCCTTCATCAAATAAGTGAGCTGGGGCTTGAGTCTCAGGAAAGGCAAATTTATGTTCAACTAAGTTTCAGAGGGTTGTTCGAAGAGGAAGGTAAGCAGTCTATGGTTCTCGCATTCGAGAAAATGGTCTCCGCCAGAAAAGAAAGGATTTAGTAGATAAGACATCTTTTGCATTCCCTTGCCAAGAGTGAAATGGTGGGATCCTTGTTTGTTTAATATCCTCCTTACTTCATTAGTACTGGAACGCATATATCAAAAACTCAATGTGAAATTTGAATGAGATAAATTTATTTTTTAAAAAGAATGTGAACTTCCTAGATACGTCGAATATAGCTGATATGTCGGATATCTAGGATATGTCAATTTTTTTAGATATGTCCGGTTTTAGGGATATGTCGACTTTGTAGGATACGTCAAGTATCCAAATACGTCTTGTATCCAAATATGTCGAAAATCTGCAAGTAGTCGAGCACAAATATTTGAATATAAGCGGGATCACAATAAATAGTGATAAATGACTTACCTTGATTACCGGGTTCGGGGTATTAATACTCCTCGAACTAAGAGATCACGTGTCGCATTTTTTGGATATTTCCAATAAAAATATTTGACATAATTATCGAATATGTCAAATAAATATTCGACATATTATTACTGAATCCAGTGGGCAGCCTATACCAGTGCTTAATGGGCCAAACCTGTTTAATTTGGGCATGTCATGTTAACCTATATCATGTAGACACCTAATTGAAAGTCGTTGTCCTAAAGATTGATTTTCCAATTTGGGAGTCAGCTGTTTGTTTTTGGATCTCGCGTGTTGTTTCTAAAGTCATTCTTATACCCTACGGTCCCTTTAATTCATAGTCAGCAAAGAATCGCTTAATGGGCTATGAATTTCTAATTTTTGGTGCAATTTCTATATATGTCGAGTATTTTTGCACGACATAAAGTGTTTTGCAAAATACGCCAATTTTTTTCGCCCATCATTAAAAAATTGACTTAACCGCAATAAATACGGAGGTAGTTGGGAATTTTTCTTGAGTGGTGAAATTGAACCTCGACGAAACTTTGCTGAATTTTGTTCTTACGTCAATTTTTTGTGTAAGTCGAACAAAATAGTTCAACGTATTAGAAATATTCGACATATTTCAAAATTTGACGTATTTTACTTAGTGAAAATTTTGCTCAGGTTTTGTACTGAATGAGCTTTTCTTCGTTTGTATAGGTATTCTATACATATGACTTCCCCGAGCTTTCATTGTCACGTAGGGATAGTTTTTCGTGTTTTCTCTTTCAATTATAGTGTGTTGTAGTGGTGTGTTTAGAGTAGTTGCCCTTTTTAATTTTTCAGTGTCAACCATGTCTGCTCGAGGAGATAATAGATTTTTATCAAGTTTTGGACTAAGTAGTCCAGAACGTATATCTGGGTCGGAGAGTGTGGCGCCTTCTCGTCCCAATAGTCCCTCTATAGCACGAGAGGTGAACCTGAAGAATTTGAGGTGGTTGAGGATCACAAAGGCATTGATGAGTTCCTTGCGCGTACCGGACAAGCCTTGGCTCTGGATTATGACAAAACTTTCATGCCCTCTGATCTGGAGGTAGAAGACTTGGAGAGTTATGAGGAGGCGGAGCCTGCTCGTACATAATATAAAACTGTGGGGATTTTCTCACTATATTATCTGATGTTTCTCGTAATAACGAGTATTACGTGAAGAAGTTCTGGAGAGCGACAAATTATAGCGATTTTAGTACCAGATATTTTTTATAATTTTGCATAATTTTTGTGGCAATTTCACTTGTTTTAGTATTGCATTGTCGGTTTTGTAGTTTGAGTCGAGTCGGAGCAAAACGAGGCTTATTAGATGGATTTTAGCACAAGAATGATGACACGAGGAAGAAGTGATACAACACAGCTAGTTGCGCTACATAAGAGGAACAGAAGGTCGCACCAGCATCACAACATTTCAGAATGTCGCAGAGGAGAGACAAAAAGTGGCACGACGACTAGCAAAAGCAGCGTGAGTCTCGTAGCTAGCAGCGCGACACGCCAAGTTGCGAGACTCTAGGGCAAAATTGCATGATCCTGCAATTTAAGTTGCAGTTGTTCGTTAAACTAGGGCAACAAGACATTATTATAAATAGGAGGGGACAGCCAAGACCTAGGAGACGCACACATACACACATACAGAGATGTAGACAAACGCATAGAAGCACAAAAACACATTCATAGCTAAATTTGATTGTTCAAAGTATTGCAATCACTATTGAGAGGAGAAGGCAATCAAAGAAGCAAACAGTTAAGCAAGAGGAAGGCAAAAAAGAGTCAAAGTGAGAAGACACACCAGAATCTCACCTAGATCAACAATTCAATCTTTTCTTTTCTTTATTTCTCAACTTTACTATGAACTCTTGTTCTTATACTATGATCGTGAGTAGCTAAACCTCTCTGTGTCTATGAGAGGACGTAGTTATCTCATATGGATGCACATTGAACCTATATTTTGATTACTTCTATTGGAGATTTTGTTTTGTTGGATATTATTTGTTGCTTATGATACTTGGTATGATTGACACAAGTGTTTCTCTGAATCAATAGAGTGATGTTAAGATACTTTGTATTATGTTAAATTATGCATAGGATATTGTTAATACAACACTAGCATAGTTGATCAAGCAAATAAATTGCTAGACCTTCGCACTTGAGTTCACCGAAGAATCTGGGTTATAGTTATCAACTATATTTCTCTTTGAAAACAACATATGGATCCTATGACATGGTGAACTTCTAGAGAGAGGAAAGTCCCTAACGGCCTGACATTATTAGGAAATACAGGGTTCTTTAAGTGATACGAAAGTGCGCTTAATTAATCAAGTCAACGTGAGAACATAACAAGATTAAATAGAAAGAGACTTACATAAGGATCATTGCTATTTTTCAGTGAAATATCCTGCATTCGAGATTAATGTAATCCACTTCCTAGATTATATTTTTCTTAATTTTTTTTACAACCACAAATCAATCAATTTAATTTTGTCTTAGTTTGATTAGTTTAGTAATTTGGCCTTAGTTTTAGTATAATTATTCTTTTTTATTTCATAAAAGTATTCAAAACATTGTTTTCACATAGAAAGTTCAACAATTCGATTGCTAAAAAAAGATTCATACTCTCTTGGGATTCGATACTTGGTAAGTTATATTTACTTACTATTTTATTATTATTAAACTCGTATACTTGCGGAAAGTGTGTATTACTCTTTATTCCTAGCTGCCTTAAGACCCGTATGGAACATGTCCCTTGTTGTCTATGCCTTCGGCTTCTGGCTTTAAGACAAGACTAGTCCCTTTCTTGAAAAGAGATTCAGAAAGGAACCTCCCTTGGTAAGGGGAGTGAACGAAGTGACCGCACGGAAATGAGCCCAAGTTCAACGTCTGAATTAATAACACAAGAAAAATACACATCAAGTTTTTGGCACCGTTGTCGGGGAGTAACGATATCTTTTAGAAATCAATTGTTCTATTGTTGGTTTTGAGAAGCACTTACTACTTTGTTTGCATTTTAGGTACCAGTAGTGCATGACTCGGAGAGACAACGTGACACCACTGCTTTATGACCTAAAAATAGAGAGAACGTGCATGTATAATCTACAACAAAAATCCAACATGACATATATAGAAGACAGTTTGACCACACCAGCCCAAACTGAGACAGAAAGAGCAGCACAAACACAACCACCAACAGTCAATGAGATGAATGGTCATAACACTGGAGGAGTGTATTCTCTATGATTGGTCAAAATCAATATGGAAGAGGGCCCGCTGATGATCCAATGTCACATCTCAAAGATTTACTAGGGACGTGAAAAGTATTCCAAAATCAAGACTAATCCAACAATCTTGAAGTTGTTTCCATTTTCTCTTATTGAAGGAGCAAAGAGATGGCTCAATGAGTTACCGAATGATAGCATCACGACGTGGAAGCAAATGGCACAATCTCTTAGACTATGGTTTATCAGACTTACCAGAGGGTATTCTCAATAAACTTTGCTAAAAGGTGTTCGTACATTACTCATCGATGGATGATCATATGTGAAGTTCGCCAAGAGCAGTCTATATCTTTATGATGAAGAGTTTAGACGGTATTTTTTATTAGATTATGGTTAGTGAGAACCATCTTGAAGGTGAACTCATTATCTTTCTTTATGAAAGTTTTAGACCATCATGTTTAATTAAACCTTGTTGTCTATAAATCACAATGGAGTGGTTTTATTTTCTTTGGTCAGGAAAAGACCTGACAAGTGTTTAAAAATTTGTGTGGTTCACTTAAAATAACTCTATCTATCAGTCTTAATAGTACCCTGGTCGTTGGGGCTGTAAATAGTATGTTTCAATCATTTAGCAATGTTCATTCTTTTATCATTTAGATAGAGAGTTAAATTGAGGTAAATGTATCTCTTATGTCCAAAATTCGTAGAAGTCATCCAATGTGTTAATGCCTTGCATCTTGAGCTATATTGAGTGATTTGAAATGAATTTTGGAGAAACTAATACTCATGAGGATGGTGAATATTTTAAGCTTTGGAATCTGTAAAAACTCAAGTTAGAAAGATGTCCAACCACTATTTGTAAAACCTCTTTGATAATTTTGGTTTATTGTGCTACACACTTGTCTTGATAATGGGTTTAGTCAATAAGTATATCTGAATTCTTAAGAGTAGAATTTAAACAATACTAATATAGGATTTTGGACTTCTATATTCACTGCATACTTATGAACTCAATAATGAACTTGTTCATCATTGAAAAGATTACACACATGGATTATCAAGATGTGAATTGACTTGGAGTAAATCAACCTCTAGGTTTGCTTCTTCATTAGATAATGTTCTATTTGTAAAAATAGTTCAAAGAAAACGAGTGTAACGATGTGCATATTAAATGAGACTTTGTAGCACATGCCTATTTGCGGTAGTATGTGTTTTGGTTGAAGTGAGTAATTAATCATTGGACATTGTAAGCCGAGTGGGAGTTGTAGTGTACATTATGGTGACTTGCAGCAATTCCTTATAATAAAGTCTCAAAGTGATAAAGCCATATATAATCACAAAACAAAGGTTTCTGAGAGAGATCTATGCAAAGAAAGAAGTGACTTTACAATACTTATCTATGCGTGATGATGGTTTAGTTTGGTAACTGAACTTAAAACCTAGAGATGTATTTGTAGAAGATTTAGATTCTCAAGGTTGGCATAGAATTTAGCCTAATTGGACTTGATTATGTCCAGTTACTTATGTCCATAAGTTTAAGACTTGAATGTTATGAAAGCGTCTACTTTGTTGGTGAAAATATTCTAAGTCTGAAGGTATGTCATACAAGTGGAGATTTGCTCCCTCACACGAGCAATCGCCTCTGACACTAGGTAGTGTGCCGAGATGAGACAATTATGATTTTGTTGGGATACAACTTCATACTTATATTAACATGCCACCCTGACTGATGATCTAGATGAGAATACTATTGTAAGGTTAAGTAATTGATATGCATTCCCACCATCCATTATACTTGTCGTATAGCCAGATATGAGTTTTTTTTGTGATTTGTATTTTGTAGAGGACTAACAAGAAGAAAACTCAGGTTAAGTGTTAGAGGCACTTGAACTAAGATTTGTACGATGCATAAACTATTAAATATGACATACACTTCCAAAACAAAAAAACAACATTGTAGCATGTGTTTCATACCACATGTGCTTTTGTGAACGTTGGAGTAATGATTGAATTGATCCTTTCTTCCTCATTGTGTGAGACCCACATATTTAAAAGACCTCATAATATACCCTTATGACTTTTAACTTTTTCTCGAGCATTATTTTGATGTTGCTACTTTAGCATGTTACTAATAGCCATGACAAATTTGGCAATGCGGTGCATGTCTAGGAAAGCAACCATTATAGCGTTAAGAGGTTAAAGTTAGAAAGGAAGAATATCTAGAACTTGCACCTATCATGTATTCACCACGCGAGCATTTATGTTAAACTTGAGGTTTTAGACATAATTGTGAATACAATGTATAGTGTTATAGAGAGGCGTGCTCCCTTTATAACAAGGAACTGGAGATGCTCTAATTGATGCAAGTAAATGAAGTTTGGGGTATAGCAAGATACATTGTCCTCGTGGTGAATAAGTTAAGCTGTTATATATCCTTAATCGGTGTATAGCTCTATGCTTAAGTGTTGAGCTGCTTTATATCCTTAACCGGTGTATGTCATTGAAGCTCGGTTAGCTCGCTAGTCACACGATCCATTTACTGTATAAGATTGGTGTATATGTTGATATGATCTAAGTGGATATTGGTCCAACCCTAATGTACGAGTGGGAGATATTGGAAATGGGTCTCGGGTCATGGGTCGCCCATGTGGGTTGACCCAATCCATTTTATTTGAACTTGAATTCAAATGTGAAGAGTAATTTTCTTCTATATTTGAATATATGAAAACCTCTAACTTTTCCTCCCCAATCCACATAACTATCAAGGATAGCTACACTACAAGAATTGGGCACTTTTTCCGATTGGGAAATTCTGACCAGAATCCGGTCGAAAACATTTTCGACAGCTTTCGACCAGGACCTGGTCGAAAATTTTAATATAAAACTTCCCGATCGGATCCCGATTGGGACCCTTTAGCGGGACAAATTCCCACCAAAGGGTGTCGCCCTAAACTTGACCCAGCTCGGCTGAGTATTACCGACCGCAATGCGGTCGGTAATAGGAGCATTTTTTCCGTATTGCGGTCGGAAATGAATACCTCCCTCCTCCTCCTCCTTTCACACTCCTCTCTTTCTCTCTCTCCCCTCCCATTTTCGACCGCCCAACCCCATTTTCCTACCGAATTTCGGTCGGAAATCTGGATCCGTTAAGTTTTTTCGTCTTTTCTCGTTTTTTATGTTATATTTATTGTTTTAATAATTATTTTATATGTTTAATTGTTAGATATTGTAGAAGTTGTTAGGCTTTAATTAGGAAATGCCTTTAGGAATTGTTAGGCTTTAGGAAATGTTAGAGTTTAGTAATTATTTATACCTTTAGGAAATGTTATACAATTAGACTTTAAATAGTATGTATTTTTTATGCATTGTTAGTCTTTAAACTTTATTTATATCTTTAGGGATTATTTGATATTGTGTTAGACTTTCAACATTGTTTATGCCCTTTAGAAAATCGATTTATAAATTAGAATTCATGATGCTTTTAGGGAATTACTATAAAGTAGAAATAATTATATTTTTAGAATATCTACTTGAAATTTATGTTTTTAGCTACTCTCGAAATATCTATAGGTCTTTTTTAGGTAATATTATTTATCTTAGTATTTTTTTATTTTATATGATTTTTATATGTGTTAATTTAGTTATTATGGCGTTAATTTTATGAAATGTTGTTAGATATCTTAGAAATGATTAGTAATGATTAAATTAATGTCATCTCTATAATTAGAAATATTCTAACTTAGATACTTTTACTTAGTACGTAGAACTTTAGTCGACGACATGTCGGGCGATCCTCCACGCTCGTCCCGTGATATGGGCCATGGCCAGCCCTCGAAGAGAGGGCGTAGTGGTCCACCGAGTGACGGAGGGCCTAGTGCTCCACCAAGATTAGGTCCTCGTCTTTGATTTGTTCATTCTGGCGCTACACCACCCGATGTTGTCGATGCCCCTGCTACCGAGCCTGCCGAGTCCCCTTCTACTTCCCAGACACCTAGGCGTACGACTAGATCGAGCGGCGGTACTTCACCAGATTGAGTAGTACCACATCAACTAGATGATGATCACGTAGTATCGACGCCACCTACGTCATCTGGATCAAGGCGTATGGCACCTAGGCCACCATCTATTGATTCTATTGCAGCGGGTCCCAGCACTTCTTCCTCGATAGACGTCGCCGGTGTAGGACCAGCTACAACGATGCAGCAACGACCAGGTCGAGGCTTGTCTAGAGGCGATCTGGTTCCATCTGACGGTAGAGGCCGCCGTAGAGTTATTTTGGATGAGCACGACATATTTTTGAAGGGGCTCAAGATATCGATGACGATTACCGAGATCATTAGGTCATTTATGAAGACATGTGTTCCTTCATACAATGCGGTCGATGAGACAGTCAGAGGTCAGATGCGGACTAAGTTTAAGGTGAGATTTCAGAACATATATATATATATATATATACACACACACACATAGTAAGATTTTTATTTAACGAAACTTTAATTAAAACCATGTCTCAAAACATAAAAATCTTAATTAATTGCAAAAAAAACATACAACATTGGTCCGGATGAGTTGGGTCTGGCACATACGGCCTACGAGGCTAAGGCTAGGAAGAGTTACAAGGAAATAGTGTACAATGCGAAGAAGAACTACTATGCGAGGAAGGATGATCAGAAGTGGGCGGGTCGTCTAAGGACTTGGTGGATGAACGACAAGTTGCAGGCTGAGTTTGTGAAGCATTGGGAGTCAGAGGACCATGTCAAGAAATCGGTAGCCGGACAGAAGAACAGGCGAGGAGGAGAGGCCCCACACCCTGATCGTCCTGTACGAGGGACTGTAGCTAGTGGGTCCATTAGCTACATGAAGATCCAGCGTAGGATGGTATGTCTTATTAAATTCAATTATATACGAATAACTTTTGTCTTAAATTTAAATAGTTTAACAAAACATTTATGTCGATATGCATGCGCGTTGGACACCTCCAGAGGCCCCTGCGCCTCAGCATGATGAGATGTATCATTATCAGCATACACATGTTCCCAAGGATCTGCCTAGGGAGTTCGACGTCGCCACGTTTGGCTAGACCCCGTGTATAGGGCTATCTACGTAAGTATTTTACTTGTAAAGCATTTTTTTATTACTATATTAACATATGCATTATTAATTTTGTACTAACTATTGTATCAAAATGAACAAGATGCGTACATAGGCTTGATGATCAAGAGGTACACAGAGGATCGTACTGACTGGCCCTTCATGGATCAGGAGTTGTGGAGTCCGACATCTAGAAGAGTGAAGAAGGGGAAAGTTGATGGCCTCCCTTCGGATGCACATCACGATCAGTTTGGTTTCTAGACAAAGAAGGTGCCAGATAAGACACAGGCCTACGCGAGGATCTCGGAGGGGGAGAACCGTCGTCTTCGGACTGCTACTAATCCGAGGGTTGATGTACTATTGGATCACATAGAGCACTTGACCCAGCACATCACCGACGCGACATGTACTTTTTCTTCTCGACCCATTCCTACTGGATTCATGTCCTCCGCTCATCGAGCCTACCATGGTACCGTGTCAACATCCCAGCTCCCGCCATTGCCCCCCCCCCCCCCCCCCCTTCGTGATCCATTTGCCCCTACTAATCCAGATGCTATGATGTATGACCCTGAGTATGAGGATGACTATGAGGATGGCAATCTAGATGACACTCCCGATGGTGATGTTGCCGATCTTGGTGCTGATGATGATGAGGGTGGTGGAGCCTCCAGAGATGATACATTTGGCTTTCATGATGAGGACTATGAGGAGTAGTAGTATTAGTTGTTTGTTTTTTTTAAGTATTAAAAACTGTGTTAGTTGTTTGTATTTATGTAATTCGTTAGATGTTTGGACAAACTATTTTATGTTTATGTAATTTCCTATTTATTGCGTAATGACTCTATGTTTGTGTTATTTTATGTTTATTGGTCGATTTCCTTAAACTTAGACCAGTAGATTGCTTCAAATAATAGAACTTGTAACTTTGTAAGCGAGACATGTTGTTGCTACTTATTAATTATGATGCTTCCCATGTACCAGTTGACATTATTCATTAAAAAAGAAAGTACCAGTTGATTGATTTGAAACATGACGCACATTTCTCAAGTCGAAAATTTTCTTCATGTGTCAGAATTCGAACTTGAAGAGAGTATAAATGTATGATAGTGGAAAACAAACCAGCTCGATCAATAACCCAAAGCAGGAAAAGGTTGTTTTATGGTTAATTGTATAAATATGATTAAAATTTTGTTGCTTCTTATATATATGTGTTACAATGCATAAATCAAGCAGGTTGTTATACGGGGTCACAAACACGAGCCAACAAGAGTAGTTCTTCCCTGATTGCCCAAACAGTGTGAACCCATCCGTACAGAGACAGAGTCGGACATTTCTAGCTCTACTGCGAAGTCTGGATACGCACGATCAAAATGTCTCCACGCCTCGCTTGCAGCTGGGTGAATCATTCTATCAGTTGACTGTCGACACTTCAAATGCCAAATCATATGTCTTGAAGTGTCTATAGTATAGAACAACCTCTATAATCGAGGGCCTAGTGGGAAGTACCAAAATTTCTTCCTTGCGACCCTAGACTTTCTACCAGCCTCGAACCTATCGGTCTTGCATATCGGACACAATGTGAGATCCTTGTTGGCATTCTCGCCGTAGTACAAGAAATAAAAATTCCAACAGACATTGATCTTTTTGTACCCTAAACCCAAACTCACGAGCATCTTATTCATGCTTGGAACCGTATTAGGTAACATTTCCTCAATCTTTGGGTCCATAAGATCTTTAGACAACCTTAAGTACTTTTCGCAAGCGACATTGGGTACTTTGTGCATTGTCTTGGTAGTCAAGAACTCGGCAAACCACTGGAGCACAGTCTTCGGCTTCTTACTATGCATTTGTATGCCTCCCAAATGCATCAATTTGTAGAACTTTTTCGCCTCGGGACTTGGGTCTTTGTTGCGCACCTCTCCCTCAACAAATCGACCCCCATATACATCCACCACCAATTCTCTAAACGATGTATCAACATGAACCGAACTATCCACGTGGATACTAGTGGACGGTGATTCAGGTACATACGATGTGGATGCCCCGCTCACCTCCTCTCCATGCAACACCCATACCCAATATTGATACGTAAAGCCCGACTTACGAAGATGATCCAGGACTATATTTCGATCAAAATTCTGGCACGGGCACCTAATACGATTTCTTAGATCTATGTAATCTCTCTGTAGTGATGCGAATTGTATGAATGCACAAACTCCAACCACGTAATGTTGATTCAAATAACCAGTATTACTATCTATCCTATCGTACATACAAGATCTATCGCCAAGATAATCCATCTCTAATCTAATAAAATTAAAAAGAAATTGTTACAATTAATTCCACCAATGAATATCTTTGTCATCTATATTAATTTTTTTAAATATGAGTACATAGAAGTTAAAGAAATACTTACTTGTTGTAGTGTAGAAAATACTTAGATCAAGTATTGTTTAACACTCACGGCCCTCGTTGCATTTATCGCAATATCTAATAATAAACAAACAAACATATATATATATATATATATATATATATAAGTTAAGAGTGATCGTTTTAATAACCAATTATTGAGAAAATAAACTCAAAATAGTTATAACAAGGAAAAATCGTGAATACCTTGCAAATGAGGAAGAATGGAATGATTTGACAATTGGAATGGGGTGGGTATTTATAGGGACATCCGACCAATTTTTCGACCGCATTCCGATCAGAGAAAACTACTTGCGGTCGGAAATAACAACGGTTACTAGCATTTTCGACCGGAGTGCGGTCGAAAATTAGGGTTTAGGGTTTAGGATTTAGGACTTTTTTCGACCTCATTGCGGTTGGAAATGCTTTAATTTAAGCATTTCCGATCAGAATGCGGTCGGTAATAATATTCATATTTTTTATTTTTTAATTTTGCTCTCCAATTTTAGATAAATCATTGGTTTAATGATCAATTAAAACAACATTAGTTATATATAAGTTACAAAATAAAAAAAAAATATTTTCTCGCACGTTAAATAATCATTTGAAGCGCCGGTTCATAATGTTACTTGTAAATACATTAGTATATTTTGCTAATTAACTACTTATAATTATGTTAATTGAATGTAACATCTAAACATATATATATATATATATATATATATATATATATATATATATCGCAATTGCCTTCTCTATACTAATGTTTCTAACGAATGCTAGTCGCAAATGAGATATTACTCTATACTACGTATGATTAATATACGTAGAACTTCAAACAAGTTTAATAGTAATCTTACTATATTAATCAATATTAACTAAATACTAGTTCAAAAGAACATTAAACTAACTAAGTATTATTTCAATTCATGTATTTTTAGTGAAATTTTATAGTTAAACTCACAAACACATCAACATTTTTCTAAAATCAAGCAAAAAATAAAAATATTACACTATTTCCGACCGAAATCCGGTCGGAAATAATATTCATGATTATTTCCAACCGAACTCCGGTCGGAAATCTGGGCCGAAATCAATTTCCGACAGGATTCCGGTTGGAAATTTTGAAAAATTTGGCGCATTTTAAAATTTACGAATTTCAAAATTTTCCGACTGGGATTCGTTCGAAAAAAATTCGGAAATTTAGGCGGGCTTAGGTGGAAAATTCAAATTTTGCGAAAATTCAAATATTTTCTACAAATTCTATATTTACACTTCATTTTCACACCATTTTCATCAAAATAATCTCTTCATTTTTAAATACTCTCCAAACACAAATATTTCACCAACATATTTCAACTTAAACACTTTTTTCATCTTAAAATACTTTTCCAAACACAAATCCTTTCAACATAAACACTTTTTTCTTCGTTTCATCTTTTTAAATAAACAATTTTTTTTTCCTTTCATCTTTAGATAAACAATTTTTTTTCAAACACTTGTTCTAACAAATCTTCCACTAATTCAACAATATTTTGACTAACAATCACTTTTTATGTTTTAAATTGGTGCAATAAATCAAAATATTTCAAAAAAGCAAAAAAAATATTTCGGTAATTATTATCAGAATATTATTTTTTTATTTTGTTGAATATTATTTCTGACCAGATTTTGGTCGAAAATACATTAAATATTATTTTCGACCGAAATCCGGTCGAAAACCCCTTAATGCTATTTTTGATCGGACTACGCTAGGAAATAACTTAAATATTATTTCCGACCGATGTCCGGTCAGTAAGGGTGTTCGCGGTCAGGTTTTGGCGGGTTGTCATAAGAAAAGACACTACACCCAACACTTGCGGTTTACCAATTTTTCCAATTGGGCAGGTGAATTTACTTTGAAAACCATGCGGATTGCGGGTTTGGCGGGTGCGGGCGAATTGGCGAGTTATGTTATACATCAAATCACAAATTGAAAAAAAAGACTTCCATGTTTTATAACACACAAATTATATGCCGCTATGATCCTATATTATTCATATTTAAAAAATATTCCCTCATTCTTTTGTTGTTGTTTTTTTTTTCGTATGGTTATACTATTTACAAGTTCAATTTATACATTATTATTGTAAAGTTTCAACTATATGTATGTAAAATCTTTCCTTAATACGCATCAAATTATTAAATTTTCACGTCATAGATGAACTAGAATTTTGTGTAGTTATCTCTATTATTTTGCTAGTACACAATTACTTTCTTTTCCCATTAAAGTGTTTATGGAAATGAACTAATATAGTTTTTATTTCCTTTCATATGGGTGAGCCGATGGCGGGCGGGTGTATGTCTCAACCCGCAACCCACCCGCTCAAGGACGGGTTGCCATCTTTTACAACCGTGACACAAGTTAAAAAAATAAAAACATGCGGGTGGCAGTTTGTGTGAGTCGGGTTTACACGGGTAGGCGGGTTTATGAACACCCCTACCGGTTGGAAATGGTTCAACGAGGTTTTCCGACCAGAGTCCGGTCGGTATAATATATATTTCGACCGGGGGTCGGTCGAAAAAATTTCCACCGGAGCGCGGTCAGAATATTTTCTTCCAACCGGAGTCCAGTAGCAAATTTTTCGACCGCGGTCCGGTCAGAATATTTCTTTTATCGACCGGACTCTGGTTGAGAAAGAACATTTTGACCGCAGTCCGGTCGAAAAACCGGTCGGGAAAGGTCCCTATCGGAGGCCGGTCGGAAAAAGTGATTTTCGACCGGATTTCGGTCGGGAAACTTTTACGATCGAAGCATCCCCGACCAGACTTTTTCGACCAAAATGCGGTCGGGAAAAGGTCTTTCCCGACTGGATTCGGGTTATTTCCTACCGGAGTTCCGGTCGAAAAAGACCCGATTTTCTTGTAGTATTATCTCCATATTTTTCTTGTAAGAGAAAACACACCAAATACTGAAAATAAATCAATTTTCGTGCATAAACATAAGCACCATTTTAGAAGATCAAAAATTAGTATTTTGAGCATATTTCAACGTGAAAAATGAAAAATGGTTCTTGGGTTGTGGCAATTAATTCCCTTCTATTTGTAATCGAAATTTGACTTTTATGGAGCGTGAAAGCGAATCAAAATATCATGGAATCAAGCTGGTTAAAGATCAAATAAATGGAGCACCATAAAACCAATTTTATACAGGTTAAAGGTTAAGAAACTTTCCTTCAGATATGTTTTGGAAAGTATCCACTATTTTTTTTCGATTACCCAAATTTATACATCTGAAATCTTTTATGTCAAAATATTGTGTAACTCATCGGCACCATTAAAGTTATACTACATGAAATAATTGTAAGGCACAGATGAGCATATTTATTTACTTAACCACCCAGTATCGTGGGTGTTAAAATCTCGCCATGCGTCCAGTGGATCCGGGGGCACTCGGGGGTCGCCCCCCACCCCCCACCCCCCACTATTTTCTTATATATACTTATACATATATGTGTAGTTTTTATGTGAAATTTGAACAATAAAAAAGAAGAAGACCACATATGAAAAAGTGTAAAACGGTAAAAAGAAGATTTGGATAGATTATTAGAGATTTGTTTGCTCTTATCAAAATAGTTATCATTTAACATAAATCTACTTTTTTAAAAAAAAAGAATAATTGACTTTCATTATAACTCTAATTCTTTTTACATTAGAAGACTAACTAACAATTATACATACAGTTAGATACTTGTATTAGTATAAAATTTGATGAGAGGAAATAAAGGTGTCAAACATTATGCTAAAAAGATGAAAAAGAAAATAAGAGGCCAGCTTAACAAATATTTTATAATAATTTATTTAGTTTTATTTCAAATTAGTTTATAGCGACTTTATCAACATATTTTGCTTCTGACTTTTATGAATTGGAGTTCTAGGTTTTCTTCTTTAGAGATTATAATACATGCATATTCATTAGTACAAAAGTTTAGAACACTTGACATATTCCTATGATTTAAATGAATTATAATATCTAATTTATTGATTTCTAGGCCGAAGAACAATCATACAACAATATCAAATAAGTAACTGTTTCTAATACTCATGTCTACGTGATCTAGCATTATGGTACTTATAATTTTACGTTATTTTATATTGTTATAACTTGCAAATGGAGATTTTTCGTTATAGTTTTTTTGTATAATTTCGCCCCTCTAACTTAAATTCCTGGATCCGCCACTACATGCGTCGAAATCCCAACATTAGTAGACAATGAGTTGACACACTAAATTTAGCACAGAAGATTTGGATTGAAATTAGTTGCCAATTCTTAAACGAGATAGTTAGGGAACTACCGTAGAGACAACGCTCTAGTCTATCGATAATCTGTTCAAATCATTCTATGGTCACAAGAGAAACTGACATAAATCCCATTTCCGGAGCAAGTTCAGTTTTCAAAACCTTTTTCTACTTGAGACTCCATATGCTACATTGCTACTTCTTTTTCTTGTCCCACACCAAACGACAACCATAGTACTGAACATACCCAACAACCCACGTAGCTGTTTCTCTACATAAAATATGAACAATGTGAAAACATGTGCGACACTACTACCTAGCCCCTACATACGGCCAGAGACTATACCATTAAGTCAACTATATAACAACTTACACCATGTGGTATGTTTCCCCCCTAGTTCATCCCATGCATTGGTGCATCCTGTGTTCTCTATATGCAGAAATGTTTTGTTGACCGAATGCTTCGTACAATTTGATATGGGTATTTACTGTATTCGGCATGCCATGGATCATGTCCAGGTTTTTACTTATGTCAGGGATTACTCCCGATATACATATCGAATATGACCCCCTATATGATAGGGCCAACGTGTCTATCACGTGAGCGATCTCCGCATCTCGAGGCCTATAAATATCTGCTTCCCAGTAATCAAGGTAATCTTTAACTATCCGCAATTACTATACATCTATATCGAGCCTCCCCATATATAGGCTTCGACATCATAACCCGATATATATCACCTGCACCACCTTCGATATATCCAGGATACCATTCTCGACATAAAAGATTCGATGTTGTCCCTGACTTAATCCTCGACGTCATCTCCGATATATCCCCGACACCTAACCTTGCATCTGACGCCAGTTCGAGGTGTTCCGAACCAAGCTTATTAGAGACTAGTATAGCTAGAGTATGCCTAGTTAACAATATACTCGTTGTAATACTCTTGTAACCGACTCATTTATATATATACAAGATATTGTCAAACTAGTGGCGCCATTTGAGGACGTCAAGGTGCAAAGAAGGATGACGCGCTCGCAGTCTACTAGACCGATGGTTGACAACTCAATGGCAGAGAGTGTACCCCCCCCCCCCCCCCCCCCGCCGCCTATTCTGGCCCCAGCACCGAAGAGAGGACAAAATGAACCCGTTCCGCCTCAAGCACCGAGAGGAGTAGTACATGAGCCTGCGGCACCTGCCGCGTTAGCACCAGAGGTAGTGGCACAGATCAACGCCACGGTTCAGGCCACACTGAAGACAGCCTTAGTGTTAACCCTCTAGAAATAAGGAACTATCGGATAACTAATCCATCGGGACTTAAATGACTAGAAAAATAAAACGATACAAATATGCAACTCCCAGAGCATCCGATATACAAGGCACTACTAGTCTTAGATGACTATACGATGCCTAAAGTAATGATCACCGATGCTTTAGCAAGTTGACAAAGTATTGTAGATTAACTAGTATCGCAACTAGTATCGTAACTAGTATCGCAACTAGTACCGCAACTAGTATCGTAACTAGTATCGCAACTAGTATCGTAACTGGTATCGTAACTAGTATTATAACTCTGACAGGAGAATTGCTCAAAGGGTGCCCGATGAAAAATAGAGTTCCCATAAATAATAAAGTATCGTAGCTCCGATAGAAGAATTATTCAAAAGATCTTTTATAAGATTCCCACGAGGTTCCTACATATGTCCGAAACCTGGTGTCATCACAGTCCAAGATGTATCAGCACAATAGATACCAGGTGTCATCACAGTCCTAGATGTATCAGCACAATAGATACCATGTGTCATCACAATCTAAGATGTATCAGCACGATGGATACCAGGTGTCATCACAGTCCAAGATGTATCAGCACGATGGATACCAGGTGTCATCACAGTTCAAGATTTGTCAATACGATAGATACCAGGTGTCTTTGTATCAAACATATGCATTTTATGCTTAAGGGGCTATAAATACCTCTACTATGGGAAGGAATAAGGACAGGTTGAAAAAGGAGAACAAAAATAGTTTATGCAATAAATTTCGATATTAATAAAATAGATTCAAAGTTAGCGTTCAGGCAAGGCGTTCTACAATACTTAGATATAATTTCTCATTCTTGAGTTAACAATTAGCGTCGTCTGTCGGAACACCATTGAATAATTGCCTTCGAGTTATGCCAACAAAGGAATCAAAAGAAGCTATTCTAATATCACAAAGAATGGAAAATTCGGTCAATAGAGATCGGCAAACAGAGAATCACGAGAGTGAGAGCATACGTCGGGAATCTACTGAAAACTCTACGGGAAATCTTCCTTGAGCCCCAAACACAAATTATATTAACGTTCCCAGGTCGGTGTTTGAAGATCTGATGGAGGCAGCTCTAAGAAGAGCATCGCAAGGCGATGTAAGGCCCCCAATTCCACAACCCATACAGCCATACGGGGAAAGGTATCGTGCAGAAGAACAAGGGTCAAGGATGACTCAGACTCTCCCTCAAATGCCATCGCAACAAGCTAGGCACGATAGGATGAGATATCACGAGGAAATACCATATCCGATGAGTGGATACGTTATGGGAATGCCACCAAGACAAGCTCAGAACTTGTTCAATTACCCGAACAATGACCCAGCTCTGTGGGACATAATTAATCACCTCAGGCAAGAAATGCATAACATGAAGAGAACAATTACCCCAGTAGATGAGCATATGTATAAAGGGTCCCTCTTCATCCCAGAGATCGCTCAAGCAGTGATACCAGTTAACGCCATGCCAATCAATTTGCCATCGTATTCAGGAGAGAAAGATGGAAAAGAACCACAAGACCACATTAATCAATATTTAGCTACGATGGATTTAGCCTCTGCCCCTGATTATGATCTTTGTAGGGTATTTCGTACAACATTAACCGGAAGAGCCCAGTCATGGTTCACACAGATAGCTCCGGGCACTATATCCAATTTTTCTCAATTAGCTTGCCTATTCGTGCGACAATTTGCCTGTAATAGACGATACCCAAAATCAGTATGTCATTTGTTTACTATCAAACAGCATAGGGATGAATCCCTCAGAGACTTCATGAAACGCTTTTCTGATGAAATGTTGGATGTACATAATGTGGAGCCATCCATGATAGCAGACATTATAGCACAAAGTTTGAGAGCAGGCAATTTCTTCCGATATCTGATAGGAAATAGAGTAAAAGACATGAATGAACTCATGTAAAAAGCAGAAACATACATTCTCATGGAAGAAGTAGAAAACTCAAAGTTGAAGGCTGAAAATGCAGATGCAGGTAAAGGTACAGAGAGGGAGGATAATAAAGGAATTTCACCACGAAGAGATAATCTAGGAATAGTGAAACAAAACTTGCCACCATTACCGATACCCACTTTAACCATTACTCCGACGGAAGTACTTAATGTAATGAAGGGACATAAGGATTTTCCCTGGCCACTGCCTGTTCGGCAACCATACAAAAGGAAAGAAATAGGAAAATTTTGCAAGTATCATAAAGCATATGGGCACACCACCGATGGCTATAAAACTCTGAAAAATGAAATACACTGATTGTTAGATTTGGGATACTTGCGTGATTACCTGAGCGAGAATAGTAGTCGGCCGATAGAGGTAAGAAAGAAGGCCAGAATTGATGAAGATGAAGCTGCCATGGAACCTTCACAAGCGAAAACAGAACAAGAAGAATATGTGCATCGCTTACCCCCTCCTCCTGAGGCTTATGAAGATAATTCCCCTTCGGGAAGAATTGTCAATATGATTTAAGGAGGAGAAATATCTGTCACTCCCTCGGGGAAAAGAAAAAAGTACCTCAAGGAAGCCCAGAAAATGGAACAAGGATTACCAGTGTGTACCTTACAAGGGAAAAGGTTGCCCATACTATCATTCGGATCGGAAGACCTTAAAGGAATCATTTACCCTCATGAGGATCCACTAGCAACTACCGCTACATTATGGGGATCGAAGTACAAACAATCCTCATAGATACGGGAAGCTCAGTGGATGTTTTATTTACTCCAACTCTTGGAGCAATGGGGTTAAAAAGAATGCATCTTGAGCCCACATAAATTCCATTGGTAGGCTTCTCGGGTGAGTCCATTCGCACATTAGGAACAGTAGTATTACCTATGTCATGGGGAGAGGGAGCATTACGGAACACATAAAATTCTGGGTAGTAGAAGCTCCTTCCAGAACTTATAACGCTATATGCAGAAGACCTTCGATACATGCCTTTGAGGCAGTGCCATCTACTTTGCATCTCAAGATCAAATTTTCAACCCTAGCAGGTATAAGGGAAGTTCGAGGCAATTAGGTCAAAGCTAGGGAATGTCGTATGAAAGTCATTCCGCTAAAACTAGAAGAAGAAAGCAGTCTAGGGAAAAAGCAAAAGATGGAAGAAATTCGAGTACAATCAGTGGAAGAATTGAAACTTGTGGATCTTGGAAAGGATAATAAAAGGGTCAAAATAGGAACAGAAATGAGTCCGGCCATAGAAGGAGAAATAGTAAACATCATGAAGGATTATCTCCATCTATTCGCATGGGAAGGAGGCCCTCCAGGTAAGATCAGTTTAGATATCTGCCAGCATTATCTTAATGTAAAAATTACATCCAAGCCTATCCGGCAGAAAAAAAGGAACACGAAACCAGAAAGAAACAAGATAATCAAGTCAGAAGTACAGAGGTTGCTAGGATTACAGCAGATAAGGGAAGTGATTTATCCTGAATGGCTGTCCAATGTGGTGTTAGTACCAGAAACAGGTGGACGATGACGAATGTGCGTAGATTTCACTAACTTAAATGATGCTTGTCCCAAGTATTGTTATCCTCTGTCCAGCATCGACCAACTAGTGGATTCTACGGCTGGATGTACATTATTGTCCACAATGGATGGAGACAAGGGATATAATCAAATTTCGATGGTAGAAGTTGATCAGGAAAAAACAAGTTTCATCACAGATGCAGGTACCTTTTGCTACACAGTAATGCCCTTCGGGTTAAAAAATGTCGGGGCCACATACCAAAGGCTCGTAAACCTGATGTTTTCGGAGTTAATAGGAGAAACTATGGAGGTTTATGTAGATGATATGATAATGAAAAGTAAAAGGGAAGAAGATCATTCGAAAGATTTAAAACGAGCATTAACCATCATGGATGCATTTGGAATGAAGATTAATCCTAAAAAATGCTCTTTCGGAATTAGGGGTGGAAAGTTTTTGGGATATATAGTGACAGAAAAGGGAATAGAAGTGAATCCTGAAAAATCCAAGGCCATCATAGAAATGAAACCTCCCAAAACGATTAGGGAAGTTCAAAAGCTCACAGGAAGAATGGCATCGCTTAGCCGTTTTATCTCTCAATCAGCAGAAAGAGGATTGCCCTTCTTCAAAATCTTGAGGAATACGAGAAGTTTTCAATGGAGTTCAGAGTGTGATAAAGCCTTTGAAGATTTGAAAAACTATTTGGTAGGCCCGCCCCTGCTGGTAAAGCCTGTGGCAGGAGATAATTTGTTTGTATATCTAGCAGCGGGAGAAGGAGCGGTAAGTGCAGTACTCGTGAAAGAGCATGTTAGAGAGCATTGTCCCGTTTACTACGTTAGCAAAACATTGCAAGGGGCTGAATAGAAATATGCACAGATGGAGAAGTTAATACTCGCATTAGTAACAGCACCCCGTAAACTGAGATCTTACTTCTTGTCATATAGGATAACAGTTCTCACTCGGTATCCTTTAAGGAGCATTCTTAATCGTCCAGAGACTTCTGGCAGAATGGTAAAATGGGCAATAGAATTAAGCGAGTATAACCTATCATATGCGCCTCGACCAGCCATCAAAGCGCAAGTCCTAGCATATTTCTTGGTAGAGATGAAAGAATTGCAGACCGAAGAAAGAAGCCCAACATGGAACATCTATGTGGATGGATCCTCGGTAGGAACGCATGGAGGAGCAGGAATCATGCTCAGAAATATTGAAGAATAATAAATCCTACACTTTGATGTGAGGATAGATTATCCATTTATCCAATAATGAAGCCAAGTATGAAGCCTTGTTAATCAGAATGAGGTTAGCTCAGGAAGGAGACATCAAACGAATAGTCGTTCATAGCGACTCTCAGTTGATTGTACAACAGATATTGGAAAACTTTGAAGTAAAGGAGGAACGACTGAAAGCTTACGTGCAAACAGTCCAAAATAGGAAAAATTTGTTTGAAGAATTCCAAATACTTCAAATACCCCGCTCGAAAAATCAGGAAGCCGATGCCCAATCTAAAGTGGTTGTGCAATCAACAGTAGGGACGAGGCGAATCACGCTGCTTTGATCGGAAGTATCTAAAAAGCAAGAAGAAGAAGTTACTAGTGCTATTGTGGCTCCTGTTGCGATTGGATGGATGACGGAGATTACCACGTTTTTGGAAAATCCGGAACAATTCTTGGGTGACGAAAAAGAAAAGCATAGAATAGAAAGAAAGGCAGCTCGTTACTTCCTGCATGAATGTACTTTATTCTGAAGATGTTATTCAAATTCACACACCAGGTGTCTCAGTGAGCAGGAAGCACAGAATGTGATAAAGGAAATGCACGAAGGAACTTGCGAAAACCATTCCCAAGGGGCAAGTATGGCTAATTGCATTATTCGACAAGGATATTATTGGCCTACAATGGTACAAGATTGCAAAGAATACGCAATGAAATGTCAGTCTTGTCAAGCACATGCCTCCCAAATTCACCAACCAGCTGCTCTCTGGGAACCTAACCTATTTGCTTGCCCCTTTGCAAAATGGCGAATTGATCTAGTAGGACCTTTGGTCCCCAACACAAGACAAAAGCGATTTCTCTTGGTCGCAGTTGACTATTTTACTGAGTGGGTGGAAGCAGAACCAATGGCAAAAATAACGTCAAATGCAATCATCAATTTCTTATGGAGAAACATATTATGTCGATTCGGGATCCCCACAAATTTGGTTAGTGACAATGGTCTTCAGTTCGATAATGACCAGTTGGAGAAATGGTGCGAGCACTGGGGAATCAAGCATCAATTTGCCTTAGTGGGATATCCACAGGGGAACGAACAAGTAGAAAGAACCAATCGGACCTTGTTGAAAAGTTTAAAGGCACACTTAGATTGGCACAAAGCCCGATGGGTGGAGGAAGTTCATGGCGTCTTATGGGCTTATCGCACAACACCAAGTTCCACTACAGGAGAAACACCTTATAGCATGTCATACGGTTGCGAAGCTGTAATTCCTCCTGAGATAATAGCCGAGAGTTGGAGGATTAAAGAATATGAAGAAGTTGGAAACAGCTCTAACCTAGGATTAGCTTTGGACTTACTCGAAGAAAGAAGGCATTGGGCATCAATAAGGATGGAGGGATATAAAGCTAGCATGGCTAAGTATTACAACAAAAAGGTCAAAATTCGAACTTTCCAAGTAGGAGATTTGGTACTTAAAAGAGTAGGAGCCTCAAAGAATGTGGCCAAATTGCAACCCAAATGGGAAGGCCCATACAAGGTAAGTGGAATAGTCGGACCAGGTATGTATCAGTTAAGCAATGAAGACGGAATCATTCTCACCAAAACTTGGAATGCTCTTAACTTAAGAAAATACTATGCATGAGGGATTTATGTAAACTATGTTTTATGTATCACGAGTGTGCATGTAAATAAGTCATGAGCAATAAGGATGGCTTTTTAATTTTTCATACAAAGGAGCTAGTACATTGCGTGGTGACTAACGATTCCTATCGGATGATAAAAAAAAGAAAATCGCACAAGTTTCTCCATAAACCGCCATCTAAAACTAGGACTTATTTACATCACACCAAGCAAGGTAAGCATAAAACATAGATACATAGATACATGAGTAAAAGACTAATCCGATAAGGGACGCTTCCCTTCCTGAATAATACGACGACGTTGTTCAGGAGATAGATCTACAGGATCCCTAACAGTCATGGTGGGAACCACGGTCCGTTGGAAGGATGAAGGAGTCGTACCACTCGTTACTGAAGTACTGATTTCTACATCATGAAGTATCAAATCCGGAGGAAAACTTGGGAGAGACCGAACAACATCCTGGCATATACGATAGCCTATCAAAACCATCTCCCGCATATCTCCTCTAAGAGTCTCTCGCATCTGGGAAAGACTAGGAGTGGCCATCGTAGCCTCAACCCGAGCAATCATAACGGCTACTTCATGATATTTCTCCAGGTTATTCAGTTTGAGAGCTAATGCATCTCTCTCGGTAGTTAACGATGAAATTAGGGTATCAGAAGCCTGGATCTGGGACTGAAGGTTATTAATTCGTCTTTCCAACTCTTGGGAGTGATCTTTTCCAATGAGACGAGTTGATTCAAATCTTGGGAAGTATCTCGGGCCTCTTTCAGCAAAAATTCTAGCATCCCCTGTTCAGATTCAAATTGCGTACGCAAGTTCTCCATTCTTTGGCAGGTGTTGGCAAGATCTCTCTCCAAATCCTTGAGGTAACGAAATAGGAAACCCACATTGTTAGTGGTATAATCTTTAAGTGATCCGAGTGCATCAGCAATCATGAAAATCTGAAAAAAGATCCACTCTTAAGAAAAGAGAAAAATAAAGAAAAAAATACGTACACAATAAGGATACCTTTATTACCTCACATAAATCACGACAAAGCCTGTCACGAAGGATGGATGTAGAGGTAGAGTTCAGAGATTCACAGTCAGCCTGATTCAATAAGTCTCTCATGAAGTTGCGATAAAAGCTTGCATCAGGGCTACTAGCAGAAAGTCGGAAGAAACATTACTGGTGTTCTCTTGTGTATGGCTGGTGCCCTCACCGGGGGGAGGAATCATAAGAGGAGGAGAAATTGTAGGAAAGATTTCTTCAACACGAAAGGTTGCGCGAGGATAGGGAGAACGATCCCGATCACCGTCCACTACATTCACGGAAGCTGGAATTGGCAATGTTCCAAGGGATAATGTTAGACCCAAAAATAGGGAAGATGTAAGGTTATCAGTTGTAATCATCGGAGTAGTATCGCGGAACGCACCATCCATGGCAGGAACATCAGATAACCATATGGATTCTAGGCCCAACGTCACCACGTAATCCTCGGGACCCAGTCGAGTGCCGTTAAACTCATGCCCCGAGGAAGATGAACTATCGTGATACTAAGAAAGGATAGCTAGAGGACCCAGAGAGTCGGTCGAAAAAGGCCTTATGGAGAATCGTTCCATCTCAGCACATGTTAAGGCAACTAAAAGCATTAGTATTTAAACAATAAACGAATTAGTAAAAAGAATTTTTCGATGCTTACAAAAAATGGGATTAGAATGCAGAGGCATCGGAGGAAAATCTCGCTGATGCACCCTATTTTGCAGGCCAGTCATGATCAAGGCAGAAGAATTCATTAACAAAGAACAAATATCGTAACACCCAGAAAACAATAATGTGGAGGACAGATGAGACATCTCACGGACAGAAACATTGGGGGCAAGGCAGAACATACCCTAAGCCCCATCGTAGAGGTACATCCCATATTTCAGCGGACGAATTCTTCGGCTGGATAAAAAAGTATCTCTTCTTCCAATCTACTGTGAATGAGAGTCGTCTGGGAATAGAGCTAAAACTCTTACACTGATATCGGTGTATCAGACTAAAGAAAAGAAAGTCGTTAGGGCAAGGACGGAGAATAAAAGCAGCACCTACCCGATATGGGGTCATCGGAATATTTAACAAATGACAACATAGTATAAAACCAATTAAGTGACGTAGGGAATTGGGAGTCAATTGGCTGGGACAAATTTGCCAATATTTGAACAACGATTGCATAAAGGGATGAAAAACCATACGTAAACCACAGCGAATTTGTTCAGAGTAAACCGTTAGATACCCTAGAGGGGGTTCAAATGCTCTATGATGAGTACGAGGGATAATAATGTTAAAATCATCGGGGGTTCAAATTGTACTCTTGCATTAGTTGAAACACAGAGTCTTGAGATTCTACGCTCCGACAGGAACCCACCCTACTACCCTCTATCATAACATTAACGTTTAGAGAATAAGTATTGAAAATTGACGAGCTATCTGTCGGATTGTATGGTTCCCTACGTAGAAAAGTTAGGCGCAGAGAGTCAACGACGGAGGAATGGGTGCGGGAAGCGGGGACACGACTCAGAACAGCAGTGCCCTGGTATAAAGATGACAAGCCCCCCATAATCCTCCTAACTCGTGTAACACTAGGAGAAGACTCATGATTATCATGATGGGTATCATCATTGTTGGAGAAAAGATGATCGGAAGAAGGAGAATGAGAAGGTGGAAGCGTCATAAGTAACCTATATATAAAATTGTGAAAAAGCAAAGGAAAATGACAAGGGTGTTAAAGGTAACCAAAGATGCTAAAGGACAAGGGGATGCTTTTTGAGGATGAAATAGACAATGATTGGAAAGTCTATTTATAGAGTCATCCAAATGCATCAAGTAATAAACGTGTCCAAACTGAACCAACACTTGTGCTAAATATAGAGTCGTGCAGATGTTAGGGTTGACACGTAAGGGAGAATGTTCCCAATAGTGGGAGACATTCCCTAGACCCAAGCATAAACAGTAATTAAGAGACTTGTCAGATAAGTCAGATGTGCAGAATTCTTAGAAGAATTAATTGAAACAAGAAAGCTATCATCCATTAAAATAAAAATGAATATCTTCAAATAAGCAAAGCGTTCATCGAATAAAATATGCTTACAAAAGGAAATATTCTTGAAAGGTTACAAATTGGTTAAGTTTAAAAACAGCATTAAGAGAGGTTGGCATCGGTAGCCTCAGCATCCATTGAGTATTGATTCATCTCTATAGCAGCAGAATCGCTACGAGTGGAAGGAGCGGGAGAGATTCTTGGCGTCGGAAAAGGTACAGGTGCAAGAGGCAGGGACGAGAAAGAGATCGGGCCACTGCCCGACGATAAGTGTTGTATGCTTCACTCAACGTAGGAGGCCTTGATAGTAGAGTGTGAGGATTGAGGGCTCTCCAGCTATATTTATGGTGAAACAGTTTGTCTTCGCGACACTTGTTCACACAACCTAAGAAGCCGAGCAATAGATATCCCATCAGATACCCTTGTTGGCGAGTTTGAAATTCTCCCTCACAAAATTTGAAAGTCTCCTCTTTCACTAGCTGCACTGCACTGGAGAGCTTCGCTTGCACATCCTCGGGGGAAATATAGCCAACAGGAGGAGCATGAGGTTTCTTCAACTCCTCCTTCAACATCCCAACTCTCTCGTACACTTCTGATAACTCCGTCTTCAATGACTTCTCTTTAGCGTCCCACGATGATTTCTCATCTCTCAGGGAGAAGATTTCATCTTCCAAAGCATCAGCGTCAGCCTTGTGCTTGGATAGGGATTTAGTCGTTTCCTGGAGTTTGCTCTCTAGTATCTTCTCTCTAGCCAGGCTTTGAGCATAGTAGGTTCGGAGTTGGCCTATTTCTTTCTTAGCATCGGCGAGGGCTTGGTTTCTCTATTTCAAGTCATCCATTGCGACATGGCGATAGATTACGTAGCATCAACCTCTCGCCAGATAGAAGGGATGATCTTGGGTACCTGAGGAGTAGTAAGATAGGGATATCAGATGGCATAAATAGTTAAGAAGATATAGCAAAGTGACATAAACAGAAATTCCCTCTTGCTTCGAAGGCGCCGTAGTAGCCATAGGATGGGAATCGGTTGTGATGGCTGCAGAAATTCCAGGAGTAGGCACCCACACACTCTTCGCCACTAACAGAGGAAGCATTTTGTCTAAAAGAGAAAGATCTATTGTACGAAACGTAGAGTCGGATGTTGGCTCTCCAGAAGGAGGATCTTCTCCCGATAGAAGATCGTCAATGGACAACATGGTGTGACTCGAAGGAAACCCTGAGTCACTTGAAAAAGTTTCATCTGCGCATGAAAGAGTCACGAAAAGTAAAAATGCGAGATATAGTAAAGATAAAAGGAGAAAGTGTAAACAATAAGAGCCAACCTGCTTTGAAAAAAGCATCGTCCTCAATTACGATAGCTTTGCCCTTATCTATGAGAAGAAAAATGGTTAAAATAACGACATGGGATCTATAGCTAAGAAGAGTCGGAAATAAATACCACTGGAAGAAGGAGCCTTTGTCGCGGAGGAAGGAACAGTGGGCGGAAGATCAATTGAAGGCAACACGCAAGAAGTACCTTCGACGCCAAAGGAAGAACCGCATAAAGCAGGAAGAACTAACATACCAGCGTGATCAGACTCGGAGGTTTCAGACGGTACTTCATGAACTTGAGGTTTGGTAGGGGCCTCAGTTTGAACATGTGACTCTTCGATAATTCCGATGGGTAGAGACATTAAGTCTGGAGCATCGGATCCAACCTTGATGACAAAATCAGTTGTGTCTCTATCTGAGGGATTAGTCAGGTCTCCCTCTTTAGAGTCCATATGATCGTCATCTTCGATGGAAGCCTACAGAGTATCGTCAAATAAACCACTTGTATCCCCCGAGGGTTTACTCTTTATTCGAAGGGTGGTAGATTGTGAAGTTGTGGGCTTGTCTGACGCCGATTTTTTCAGAAGCGATACTGCAGCAGGCAAACACCAATAAAGTAAGATGAACACAAATTATAATATAGATACATAAGAGATAAGTATCTTCGTACCAAAGACGGGTAGTTGTTCGTTGGAGAGAGATAAGAATGGTTTGTCTTCCGGCTCAACATCTATCAGAGAAATTTTGAATAACCCCGCAGCTTTATATAAGGTACGATAGTACTCGAATTTGGATAACTCGGTAGCATCGAGAGTAAAATCAAAAGAAAGGGAGGTATCGATTTTATAGAGTGGAGCTTCGGAAGTTCCCCAAGTGTAAGGAAAGACCCACTTACCCCCCTCATCAGGTTTCACAAAAATAAACTTATCTTTCCAGCTGTTATACGAAAGGTTAGTACCTATGACTACCCTCTTAAACTTATCACGATGGGCAAAGAAGTAAAAGGGATGACCAGTTGAAGATACGCTTACCTTAAAGATGGAAAAAAATCTCCTCACATTACACCTCAAACCCATTGACAGACACCAAAAAACAAAAGCCGATAGAATAATAAAGCTATTAGGAGTTAATTGACTCGGGCAAACCCCACAAGCTTTAAAAACCTCACAGTAAAAAGGGGGGAAGAAGGAACAAAGGCCAGCACGAACCTGAGCATAATATAAGGTAAGATAGCCTTCAGGAGGATTATCACCTCTCTCGTCATCGGAGGGAGTCCGAGGAACCAAATTTCGTGAGGAATCCTTAAATTCTTCGAACAAAGCAGACGTTTTATCCTTGGAAGTTGTGCTTACCACATCGTCCACCCTTTGGTATTTGCAGGGTTCCGGCGCCGGAATAGCCTCAACCACGTTCTTCGACCGCTTGGAAGCGCAGATAGGTTCGCCTTCATGAGTGGTGGCAGAAGCTTTGCCTTTTCTCTTGCGATGATAAGTTTCCACCTTCGCGGGGTTTTCAGACGCCATCTTCGCTGCAACCGCAGAGGAATTTTCCTCTAGAGCCATCGTCGCCGTCAGATCCGGGATAGAAGACAGAAACTCTGAGGAAAAGGGGTTAGTAGCCATAAGACTCTGCTAAAAGGGTAGATAATTGCTGGAGAAGAAGAAAATGGGATAAATCGTGATCGAGGAGAAGAAATGGCAGAAATTGGGAACAGTGCTTGAAAAGAAGGAAGAAGAGAAAATAGAGAATTCTGCTTGAAGAAGGGCGAAAGGGTAAGGGAAATAGTGAACAGAAACCCTATTAAATGAAAATAGGGAAGATGGGAGAAGTTATGAGGCGTAATTATTGGGCACGTTTCCCAAAAAAGAGTCGTTACACCTTCTAAATTCCGTTACAATAAATGTGGGAGAGCTCGATAGGACTAAAAATTGTCCTCATTCTCAGTTCCTGATGATTATTGAATACACCAGGAACTGGGGGGACTGATGTTAACCCTCTAGAAATAAGGAACTACCGGATAACTAATCCCTCGGGACTTAAATGACTTGAACAATAAAACGATACAAATATGCAACTCCCAGAGCATCCGATACAAGGCACTACTAGTCTTAGATGACTATACGATGCCTAAAGTAATGATCACCGAAAGTATTGTAGATTAACTAGTATCGCAACTAGTATCGTAACTAGTATCGCAACTAGTACCGCAACTAGTATCGTAACTAGTATCGCAACTAGTATCGTAACTGTATTATAACTCCGACAAGAGAATTGCTCAAAGAGTGCCCGATGAAAAAATAGAGTTCCCATAAAGAATAAAGTATCGTAGCTCCGATAGAAGAATTATTCAAAAGATCTTTTATAAGATTCCCACGAGGTTCCTACATTTGTCTGAAATCAGGTGTCATCACAGTCTAAGATGTATCAGCACAATAGATACCAGGTGTCATCACAGTCCAAGATGTATCAGCACAATAGATACCAGGTGTCATCACAGTCCAAGATGCATCAGCACGATGGATACCAGGTGTCATTACAGTCCAAGATGTATCAACACGATGGATACCAGGTGTCATCACAGTCCAAGATGTATTAGCACGGTGTCATCACAGTTCAAGATTTTTCAGTACGATAGATACCATGTGTCTTTGTATCAAACATATGCATTTTATGCTTAAAGGGCTATAAATACCTCTACTCTGGGAAGGAAGAAGGACATGTTGAAAAAGGAGAACAAAAACAGTTTATGCAGTAAATTCTGATATTAATAAAATAGATTCAAAGTTAGCGTTCAGGCAAAGCGTTCCACAATACTTAGATATAATTTCTCATGCTTGAGTTAACACTTAGAAACTTTGATACCGCCTAAATGGTTGGAGAGCAGGTGACCCACCACCGCAACCCCAGAAATCTAGGGCCAGAGGAAGACTTGCATCTGGAATTAGGGGAGAAGAGCGCGAAGACGTAAATGACAACTTGAGGGATCGTTATAGGTCAAGAGTTCAAGAAGAGGAAATGTCTGACCCAATAAGAGAAAGAAGAAACATCGCTAAGAGAATGGAACAGCTAGACTGCGAGAGGATGGAGATTAGTCGAAAACTGGCATTGGCAGAGGGCCATAGGACTTTGACCCCATTATGTGCGGAGATTGAGGCAAAGGTATTGGAGAAGGGGGATAAGGTGATGCAAATATGGACACGGTGACAAAAGAAGAAGATTACAAGAATTCAAATGAAGAAGATGTCACAAGAATGGACCAAATTTGCATAATTAAATGGGCCAATCACAAGAGGGCTTGCTAAGAAGATGGAAGCATCTCTTTATGGGCTAATTAACCAAGTTTGGGACCATAATGATAAAGGAGGCCCAAATGAGCAACAAAGATGGTCAAATCTGATCCAAGTGACCTTTTAAAACATGGTCAAAAGTCAAAAACGAGTTTTGACCACTCTTTCATCATTTCCTAGTCTAGTTAATGTATTTTCCTTTTCTAGAAGATTCTTTCATCATTTCCTAGTCTAGTTAATGTTTTTCCTTTCCTAGAAGTTGTTGTAAGGTCATAAGTTGATTTCTTAGTGACTAAGTTTGTCTCTCCTATAAATTAGGAAGACCATTTTCATTGTAAGACAACACTTATCATATTTATAAACTTTGTGAGATTTATTCTCTTTGGTTCTTTGAAGAACTATTTCCGAACTTATCAAACGGGTTCATCACCCTCGTTTGTGGCGTTCAAATCTGACTTATCAAACGGCACCCTCCATAACCGTTTGTGGCGTCTTCATTATACCAAGGTTCGTGTTTTGTATCAAGTAGCAGGTCGCGGTCTCCATACCAAGGTTCCTATTTGTACTAAGGCAACGGGTCGAGGTTCCATCCAAACAACCTGAAGATAACGATCCTACATTTAGCATACGAATATCATTCATCATTGGTGGATATCGTATCATTTGGTATCTAGAGCAAAGGTTTTATCTTTCAGGTCCTATCCGTTCTTGGTTTAATCTTTGGATTACCAAAAACATCTATCTTTAGTTTGTGTTTTTTATTAGCAAAAAAAAGAAAAAATAAAAAAGGGACACAAAAAAAAGAAAAAAAAAACGTCAAAAAAAGAAGAAGAAAAGAAAAGAAAAGAGTACCAAGAAAAAAAAAGGAAAAAAAATAGTGGTAAAAAAAAAAGAAAAGAAATTGAAGTATCAACTTTATTTCTTTTGTTGCTGATTTCGTGTTGGGAAATACCTTTGGTGCACTTGTGAGAAAAAAAAATATATTTGGGTTTGATTTGTTACTTGGGGTTGATACAACTTTGTTTGATTCCGTTCGATTTAGTTCGAGAAGAACCTTTTGAGAATATACGAGTGGAAAAAGGCAGTGAGCGTGAGATTATTAGAGGGAAAAAGCCAATATATTTGAGTGATACACGAGTGATATATTTTGAGTGAAAAAAAAAACTTGTGAGTAAACACGTAAGGGAGTGTTGTGAGGTTTTTTTCTTTCTAACATTTCTTTGCAAGTTATCATGTCTAAATATCAAGAAGAAAGTGCTCTTTATGCCGATTACACTTCGGTTACACGAAGAGTTTTAAATGCACAATTGAATGATGAGGACAACGATCAACGAGAGAACATCTTTCGAACTAGATGCCATGTTCGTGAAAAGGTGTGTAGTGTGATAATTGATGGCGGAAGTTGCACCAATATTGCTAGCACCACGCTCGTTGAAAAACTTGGGTTGTCTACGGTGAAACATCCACGACCATACAAGCTTCATTGGTTCAACGATTGTGCTAATGTGGAAGTTGACAAGCAAGTGATGATTTCATTCAGCATTGGGAAGTACAAAGATGAAGTTATGTGCGATGTAGTTCCAATGCAAGCCGGACATATACTTTTGGGGCGTCCATGGCAGTTTGATCGTAAAGTTAACCACAATGGCTTTACGAACAAGTATTCTTTTATTCACAATGAGAGGAAAATCACTCTTGTTCCTTTAACACCAAAAGAAGTTTTTGATGATCAAGTGAGATTTCGAAAGAAAGAAAATGAACAAAAAAATGAGAGTGTTCAAAAAGAAGAGAGTGAAAAAAACAAAGTTGCCAACAAAAAAGAATTTGAAGCTTTGGCAAATGAGAGAAAAAAAGAGAGTACTCAAAAAGATGTGAGTGAAAAACAGAGAGTTGTCAACAAAAAAGAAGTTGAGGTTTTGGCAAATGAGAGAAAAATAGAGAGAACACAAGAGAGTGTTTTTTCAAAAGAAAGTGAGTTGGAAAGTGGAGTATTTTTGTGAACTAACAAAGAAATTTCTTCATTGCCAAGTTCAAAGGCTTTTCTCTTGCAGGGATATGATGGTCTCTTTCCCAATGATATACCGCCCAATTTGGCTTGTTTTCATAGGATGTGCATCAAATGGAAAGCAATCCGAATTATGGTAAAGTATCATGGACCCATACTTACTTTGGATTATATTTTAACTAAAAGGCATGAATCTTGTGTGGTTATGAAAGTTGATTTGGGAAGTGGTTATCATCAAATCACAATGAAAGAGAGAGATGAATGGAGAAGCATTATTATAGAAACAATTTGTTTGTTTAAATGGATAGTGATGCTTTTTGATTTTACTAATGCATTTAGTACTTTCATGTGATTGATGAACCATGTTTTTATTAGGAAATTCCTAGTTGTTTGGTTTGATGATACTCTCGTGTTTAGCAAGAACTTGAATAGTCATGTTAGACATTTGAAACTTGTTTTGGATGTTCTAAGAAAACAAGTGTTGTTTGCTAACTTGAAAAAGTGTACTTTTTGCACGGATAATCTTGTGTTTCTAGAATTTGTTGTAAGTTCACAGGGTATACGTGTTGATGAGGAGAAAGTCAATGCAATACAAGAATGGCCTAGTCCAACAAGTGTGGGAAAAAGTAAGATCATCGGGACTGAAGGAGTAATATGTTCTGGAAGCAATGTTGGATGGATGTTAAGCCAATTGCTGGTCAACATTGAAACCAGAATCCTGACTCTCGCCACAATAATTGAAAGAAGTTCTGGAAGCAATGTTGGATGGATGTTAAGCCAATCGCGGGTCAACATTGAAACCAGAATCATGTCTCTCGCCACAATATTTGTAAGATGTTCTGTAACCAATGCTAGATGGATGTTAAGCCAATCGCGGGTCAACATTGAAACAAGTGTGGGAAATGTTCGAAGTTTTCATGGATTGGCAAGCTTTTACCGACGATTTGTGAAAGATTTTAGCACCATAGCTGCACCAATCACCGAAGTGATAAAGAAAAATGTTGGATTCAAGTGGGAAGAGGAACAAGAAAAGGCTTTTCAATTACTTAAAGAAAAGTTAACCAATGCTCATTTACTTACTTTGCCTAACTTTTCTAAAACTTTTAAAATTGAGTGTGATGCTTCAGGAATTGGAATAGGTGCTGTTCTTATGAAAGATGGGAAGCCCATAGCTTACTTCAGTGAAAAACTAAGAGGAGCAGCCTTGAATTATCCAACTTATGACAAGGAGTTGTATGCTTTGGTTCGGGCCTTAAATACATGGCAGCACTACCTTTGGCCTAAGGAGTTTGTGATTCACAAAGATCATGAATCTTTGAAGCATTTGAAGGGCCAACACAAGTTGAATAAGAGGCATGCACGATGGCTAGAATTCATTGAAACATTTCCTTATGTCATTCGATACAAGCAAGGTAAGGAGAATGTGGTTGCCGATGCCCTTTCTCGAAGGTATGCTTTACTTTCTACTCTTGATTCGAAGTTGCTTGGTTTTGAGTACATCAAGGATTTGTATAGGGATGATTCTGATTTTCATGTTGAGTATCAAGATTGTGAAAAGCCTGCTAGTGGTAAGTTCTTTAGGCAAGATGGATTTTTGTTTAGAGAAAATAAACTTTGTGTGCCTAATTGTTCTTTGAGGGAATTACTTGTGCAGGAAGCTCATGGAGGAGGACTAATGGGACACTTTGGCATTGCAAAAACCTTAGCAATTCTACAAGAACATTTCTTTTGGCCACACATGAAAAGGGATGTTGAAAGAATATGTGGCAGATGCATCACTTGTAAACAAGCTAAGTCCAAAGTGCGAAATCACGGTTTGTATACTCCTTTACCAATTCCTACTACAACTTGGATTGATATTTCTATGGATTTTGTGTTGGGATTGCCAAGAACAAAACATGGTAGAGATTCTATTTTTGTGGTTGTGGATAGATTTTATAAAATGGCACATTTTATTCCATGTCACAAAACTGATGATGCTTCTCACATTGCTGATTTGTTCTTTAAAGAAATTGTGAGATTGCATGGTATGCCAAGAACCATTGTTTCGGGTAGAGATACAAAGTTTTTGAGTTACTTTTGGAAGACCTTGTGGTGTAAGTTAGATACAAAGTTGTTGTTTTCTACTACTTGTCACCCACAAACTGATGGTCAAACTGAAGTAGTAAATAGGACTTTGTCTATGCTATTGAGGGCAATCATAAAGAAGAATATTAAGACTTGGGAAGATTGTCTACCACATGTTGAATTTGTTTACAATAGAACTGTGTATTCTGCTTCTAAATTCTCACCATTTGAAATTGTTTATGGTTTTAATCCTTTGACACCATTGGACTTAACTCCATTACCTACTTCTGAGTATGTAAATTTAGATGGCAAGAAAAATGCTGATTTTGTGAAGCAGATACATGAGAAGACAAGGCTCAATATTGAAAAGAGAACTCAACAATATGCCAAGCAAGCAAACAAGGGGCATCGAAAGATGATCTTTCAGCCGGGAGATTGGGTTTGGTTGCACATGAGAAAGGAAAAGTTTCCCGAAAAGAGACGTTCCAAATTATTGCCAATAGGAGATGGACATTTTCAAGTGATTGAGCGCATCAATGACAATGCTTACAAGTTGGATCTTCCTGGTGAGTATAATGTTAGTGCTACTTTCAATGTGTCTAAGTTGAGTCCTTTTAATGCAGGTGATACAGATTTGAGGACAAATCCTTTTCAAGAGGAGGGGAATGATGCAAATATGGACACGGTGACAAAAGAAGAAGATTACAAGAATTCAAATGAAGAAGATGTCACAAGAATGGACCAAATTTGCATAATTAAATGGGTCAATCACAAGAGGGCTTGCTAAGAAGATGGAAGCATCTCTTTATGGGCTAATTAACCAAGTTTGGGACCATAATGATAAAGGAGGCCCAAATGAGCAACAAAGATGGTCAAATCTGATCCAAGTGACCTTTTAAAACATGGTCAAAAGTCAAAAACGAGTTTTGACCACTCTTTCATCATTTCCTAGTCTAGTTAATGTATTTTCCTTTTCTAGAAGACTCTTTCATCATTTCCTAGTCTAGTTAATGTTTTTCCTTTCCTAGAAGTTGTTGGAAGGTCATAAGTTGATTTCTTAGTGACCAAGTTTGTCTCTCCTATAAATTAGGAAGACCATTTTCATTGTAAGACAACACTTATCATATTTATAAACTTTGTGAGATTTTATTCTCTTTGGTTCTTTGAAGAACTATTTCCGAACTTATCAAACGGGTTCATCACCCTCGTTTGTGGCGTTCAAATCTGACTTATCAAACGGTACCCTCCATAACCGTTTGTGGCGTCTTCATTATACCAAGGTTCGTGTTTTGTATCAAGTAGCGGGTCGCGGTCTCCATACCAAGGTTCCTATTTGTACTAAGGCAAGGGGTCGAGGTTCCATCCAAACAACCTGAAGATAACGATCCTACGTTTAGCATACGAATACCATTCATCATTGGTGGATATCGTATCATAAGGTCCCCACCATCAAGCCCTATCACGGGAAGAGTGGTCTGAAGGATCATCTCTACAGTGTTGACATTGTGCTGAACTTGCATAGGTTCTCACACGGTATTAAGAAAAAAATATTGGCCATGACTCTAACCTAGCAGCTCTGGATTTGTTTAGTAGAATCGAGATGGGATCACTCACCAGTTATGAACAGATGAGGGAGAAGTTGGAAATCCAGTTTTCCAGTCAGAAAATGATGAAAACAAACATGCATCATCTGAATGCAATGAAGCAGAAAGAGAAAGAGAGCCTAGATGAATTTATGAAGAGATTCAATGATGAACTGATGAAGGTGGATGAACCGCAGGGCAACCAAGTGATGCTCATTCTATTTAATGCGACGGCGCATAGGAGTTGATCAAGCTTAATTCACTGACTATCAATTAGATCAATGACCTAGCCCATAATACCAGTTACCAGGACAATATGATGGCAACAAAGCAGGCCCCATAGCACGCCAGTCGCAACAAAGGCAGAGAAGGCTGGAACAGAGACAGGGGCGGCGGACACAGGTCACCACGAAGATACACTCCCCTAAATCAGGATATTCTGACCGTATTTGCAGTAGCTCAGGGGAAGAGGTGGTCGAATAAACCAAGAAAGTGGAGAGAGACTGAAGGCACCAAACGATTCAGGAAGTAATGTGAGTACCATCGCCAGAAAGGGCACGAGACTAAGGATTGTACTGATCTCAAGGATGAAATCGACTCATTAAGGAAGGCAAGTTGATCGAGTATGTATGGAACAACATAGATTATGATGATCAGGATGATCGATCCTGCTCCCCCAAGAGAGACAATGCGAAGGCTATAGAGGGCCCCAATGGGCGTGGTAACACAATTGTCAACGCACCCTGTAGAGGAGTGATCAACATGATCAGCGGGGGGCTAGCTGGAGCAGGCTCCACAAATCAGAGGAAAAAGATTACAAGAGGACTGGAAGAGGACCGCTATGTCGAATTCATATCATTGATAGATGAGCTGCCAGAGGAGAACATTGCCTTCTCGAACCGGGACCTCATGGATCTGACTCTCGAGGCGATACATGCAGATAAACTTGATTTTCCCTTGGTTGTTAAACTTGACATTTCTGATTATGGTGTTCGCAAGGTGTTGATAGACAACGGAAGCTCCACGAACATCATATTTGCACATGCTTTGGAGAAGATGGCATTGGGCCACCATGTGGTGGAACAAGTCCACACCCCTTTAGTTGGCTTCAGAGGTGCCGAGGTGATACCACTGGGACAGGTGAATTTACCAACATCATTCGGGGAAGAGCCGCATAGGAGGATCGTCGACATCTAATACGCAATCGTGGATCACCCTTTCGCCTACAACATCATTATGGGCAGGCAGGCTCTCAACGCCATTCCAGCAGTGGTATCCACATACCACCAGAAGATGAAGTTCCCAGCAGCAGAAGGCGCAGGGGAAGTCATCCCCAATCATGAGGAAGGATGGTTGTGCTACATAACTTCCCTCACTCTCCCAAGGATCAGGGACGCTGCTGGGGGAGCCGCGAACTTAAATGACAACCACGCTGCTGACATAGGAAAACCATTTGGAACACTCTTTACTTTCAGTAATGTTTAACATTTTTAAATTTCCCTAAATTGCCCCATCAATGGGCTGGACTGTAATTAAAACAGGGAGAACTACGTCGGTCTGTTTCCCACACAATGGGATATATAGGCGGGTTAGGATTTACCTAGCGTTCAACCGCTATCCTTTATAACCTCATTTTCTATCCAATCGATATACTCGATCGAGGTATATATGTATGCTTTACTGCAGGTACATACCCTTACGAGGGAATGAGTGAGATGTGCAAATATGCACACCTTCGTTCAAAATTATTATATGATTATTTCTCTGGTAGATATACGCGTATCACTTATACGTCGCATGTACAGTCAAACCCTTGCCAATAACAATGATGATACTCTCCGTTTAGCGGGACAAAACACGAAAAGTGGAAAGTGGATCTTATCTACTCGTTATCTCTGACTTGAAATGACTATTTCTCAGATTTAAAAATAGGAACGTGATATCGGTGCATTCCACAAGAACCAGGGAGAATTCTCTACCGAGAAACCGAGAAAGGTTAGAGATCTACAAATACCTTAGGATAACTCCGCTATCCGTTGAGATATGCAGAAGACAACCCGGCATAGAAAAAATACAAATGCCTTGGGATAACTCCGCTATCTGTTGAAATACGCGAGAGACAACCCGGCATACAAAAAATACAAATGCCTTGGGATAACTCCGTTATCCGCTGAAATAGGCAGGAGAGAACCCGGCATACAAAAAGTACAAACACCTTGGGATAACTTCGTTATCCACCGAGATAGGCAGGAGACAACCCGACATACAAAAAATACAAATGCCTGAGGATAACTCCGCTATCCGCTGAGATAGGCAGGAGACAACCCGTCATACGAAAAAGGAAATATCAAAAGTGAACCCGACATTCGAAGGACTTCGCTCAACTACAGACAGCCAAAGGCGACACTGCTAAGATCAAGGGAAATTAAATCTCAAAGAAGAATAGTTCGATTACAAGAACAAGAATGAACATTACAGATGCCAAAAGGGCACTATACACAATACTTTAATATAAAGACAATATTACAAAACAACATAAACCCTTAGCCGGGATATCTGGGGGCACCCTTGGTATGAATCAAAACCAGACTCTTCTGGTCGAGAATCTCCTCATAGACATCTTCTACAGGATCATCGTCAATTTCCACATCGGAATCCTCGACAGGTTTCCCGTCAAGGCCCAACAAAGGATCTAGAGGACTAGGATCGAAATCATCTCTAAAACCATCAAGAAGGCGGATCTGACCGATGATGGAATCCTTCGTTTCCTCCCTCTCCTGCACCCCGCGTTCGGCACAGATTACCTTAAACGTTTGACTCAAAAGGAAGGGCTTTGGGGTACGAATCCTTTGCTCTCGAGTGAGCGTCATACGTCGGTTAGCCCTCTCGGCAAAGGCTAATTGTTCTCGCACCGAAGTAAGTTCTGCTTCTGCCTTCTCCCGTTTTTCCCTCTTAATAGCAACACACACGTTGGCTTCATTGAGAGAGTCTATCAGTTCCTTGTTCCGACAAGGAGGTCGTTCACTTCAGTTGCGCTAAGAACGCTCAAGGCATTTTCTCGCTCATGCGAAAACCTGGCGGTAGCAACCGGGTCATAGTCGGCCAGGCTTCCAAGAAGGACAATAGCCTCCGAAATAGATTCCACCTGGGCAACGTTATTTTGACTCGCCGTCTTTAAAAAGTTGGCGAGAAATTTTTCGACCTGGTAAACACGCATATATCAACACCGTAAGAACACCAAAGGGAACTAGTAATGAATGGATCCGCATAAGCACTCAAAAGAGAGAGATCACAAACTTACAGATTGAGACAGGGCGCTCTGACCGACCGTAGAACTTCCTTCCTCAATCCTTCTCTTCTTATGAGCTGAGGCGTCGGCACCACAAGTCTTTGGAGCTTGACTCCCACTACGACATGCTCCAGTTCCGCACTGCGAGGGTAGATTATTACTCGAGATCGCGCCTGTCGCGACCTCCCCACACTGCGAGGACCGGTTCAGTTTTTCTTTGAGTCGAAGACCTTCGCACCCACGCTTCTTAATAATGATGGGAAGCATATTATCACCCTCGGTTGTCGTCCTAGGGACGGCATTGCGTTGGGTAATCACGTCCAGCCTCCGATGTTCCACGAGAGCGGCTACAGATAAAGAATAGAAAGGACAATTAACACAAGTACATGGAATAAGCTACCGGAATAACGATAGGGAAGAACTTTACCAAGGTCATGGGGGCCTCTATTGGGCCTGGGAGAAATACCGCTCGCACCAACCACATCTTCATCACAAAGCATGGTAAGGTTGTAGGGATGATCTAGCAACTTCCATAAAAATTCAGACGTAAATTGAGGGCGGCCAAGGCCAGTAGGCCTCACATACTTATCCAACGTAGACCACTCTTGCGGGAGCCCATCGAATTCCCCAGCCACTTTCTCCTTTATATAGAAATATTCATTCTTGTTTCCGAAGCCATAACTAGACTGGCCACAAAACCGAAATTTCCTTCTGTTTTGCGAACGAACGAAATAGAGACCTTTATCACCACCCTTCTTGTTGAGGATGACAGTAAAGAGACTCCAGAATTCATTTACGCCACGTGGCATCCCGAGGGCCTTCATAACGCAAATAAAGCCCATGATATACCCAATGGAGTTGAGTGACAGTTGCCCAAGGCAGACGCCAATACTTACCAAAATAGCGTTAACGACGGGGTCAATAGGGAATCGCAGGCCATTGGAAAGATGTTTTGCATGGACCGTGATACAACCCTTGGGTGGTGTATGCATCCTCTCATGCTCTTCAGGAAATATGATCTCATATTCCGCATCAATGTGATATGTCGACGCATAAAAATTAGGATGATGAGGAACGTGAGACACCATGTCCTTATAACACTCAAAAGTTTTGAAGTTCTTCATCTCATGAGCTATGGGTAAACCCAACTCATCAACCTCCACGTTTTGAGCCCCCGAAGGCACATGGGAATCCTCATCCACGCTATCACCAACATCATCCCGAAATAACTCATTCGTCCCGAAAAAATCGTTATCAGCAAAAGCAGTTCTGGAGCCTCCAGCCTCCGTATTCTGAGACTCTAAACCCATAAAATTGAAATCATTCCCGTTCACCATGAGGATGTCGAATACTGAGAAACGTAAGAAGCTCTGAAAGAGATAAAAGGGCAGCAACTCGAAGATAACAACCTGAGAAGATCAGAAAAAACAAAGACAAACATGAATATCGAAAAACATGTCGAAAATATATCGAAAAACATGTTGAAAATATATCGAAAAATATATCGAGAGCATATCGAAAATCCCCCACATACCTCAACTTAAAGATAACGAATTTCACTAGGAGACAAAATGATCTTCTCTCTCCTCCCAAACCGCTATTTATAGACGTCGGGCGTCAGGCACGCATTTATGACAAAAGCATATCTAATTCACATTCGACATCCATATCGAAAGAGATTCGATATAATATGAATGTTCCTAAAAGACAGGAATTCAAATGAGAACCTATAAATATGCGCCAGTTGCATTGGGGGGCATCAATATTTCTTCAAAACATCAAAATGCAATTCACGCATCAACTGTTCATCATTTGAACTGGCGGGACAAGAGGTAATGGTAATCCAAAAACTCATACTTAATTTGCAAATCATTATCTTTAGATAATAATTCCCAAATTGGGGGACTACATGATATGGGTATTTTTCGTATTGGGCCTGCCTGGTTTTCACTTATGTCTGAGATCACCCCCGATATGGTACAGCTCACGTGTCTATCACGTAAGTGGTCTCCGCATCTCGAGGCCTATAAATACCCGTTTTCCGATAATCAAGGTAAGCTTTAACTATCCGCAATTACTGTACATCTATATCGAGCCTCCCCCGATATAGGCTTCGACATCATACCCGATATATATCACCTGCACCACCTTCGATGTATCCAGGAAATCATTCTGGACATAGAAGATTCGATGTTGTCCCAACTTAATCCTCGACATCATCTCCGATATATCCCCGACACCTTACCTTGCATTCGACGTTAGTTTGAGGTGTTCCGCACCAAACTTATTCGAGACTAATATAGCTAGAATAAACCTAGTTAACAATATGCTCATTGTAATACTCTTGTAATCGACACATTTATATATATACGAGTACTGTCAAACTACAATTCCATTAAAAAATATATATATAGTTCTGCGTAGATCCGTTTTAATGATATTCAGTCTCAGCTATTGGGCGCTCCCTATATTTTATTTTTTTAATTATTTTTTTTAATCCGCTCATGAACGTTGTATTAATGAAAAGTGTAATACAGTCAAGAATAGTATGTGATGTGCTGGGCTGGAGGCTCTATTCAAATTTTGCGAATAAAAAATAGAGCACACCGGCAGCGTCTCAATCGGAATATAAACTTGGTAAATTAGTTACTCATAAAGAGAATAATCACATTATCATTTCGATTGTTATTTTACAAGTGATATATACACATAGCAAGTGGGATAAAACTAAAAGACCATTGCTGCTGCTTTTAGGCACAAAGAAATTGTTTCATAAAAACGTATATCAGAATAATTGAGAGACAAAACATGAATGATTATCATTCAGACAATAATGTCAACATCGGAGACAATCAACATCGGAGACAATCAGCTTCATTACAATAGAAAGTTGTAGTTAGTTTCAGGAGTGGGACAATCTTCAAACTTCTAGATTACGATTTTTTTATTCTTTGCTATTTTATGTCGTACCAAAATGACTATTCATCAAGCTATAACTCAATAAAATAGAAATTGAAGAGATGAGTGTTCCGATCAATGTAACGGGGTTAAAATTTGGCTTAGCTCCCTCCAGCGTCACACACATACCCCAAACCCTCAACACAAAGCATAGAGATTGCACAAAGGATAAAATGATGTCTATTGATTAGTGAGTAAAACCCCATTACATACCTAAATCATCACTCATTAAACTCTGCACTGTGTAAATTCCTTTGTCCAGTTCTAAAGAACAAAATACAAAGTATAACACATGATAGTGGGCCCAATCTAAGTTATTGCCACTGGTAAAATAGCAAAACGAGTTCAAAGTATGGATTGCACCAAGCACCCTGAATGTCAAAAGAAATGCAGATGGTACTAATTCACACTAAAATTTGAAGTAAAATCGGACAGATATATAAGTTTTGAAGGTCCCCTGGTTCACTCGGAAACTCGTGGTACTATTTTCCGCTAAAAAAGTAATTTTGGTGCACGTATGAATAATATAAAATTTCCCAATTCGAAACACTACCACTAATAATAAGCCAATCTTAGGAGTGAAGCTAAAGCTAAACCGGGGTTCTGTATATGCAGCATCTAGGATCTATCCTTCTGCATATCCCAAGTCTTATGAGAATCTGTTTATTGCATCTGAAAATGAATTCATGCTGTACAGAAACACTGATACTTTTGACATTTGAAAATATCATGACATGCTGCAATGAAAGGATGATATAAACACAAAAAATGAAACAATTACGATAAAATTCCCAGATTAGCCAAAAGTGAGTAAACACAATTTTAAGATCTACAAAAATCATGCTAAGAATGCCGATGTAAATTGTGTTATCTCCCAACCCTGTGTTGCTTGTGCGCATAATAAGTGAAAGCTTCAAAAATAAGGATTATGCGGCCACGACCACTAGAAATTGAAGGGTCGGGAATTGCAGCATTTGAACCACTTGAGCAGTCGAAGGTGACTTCAATTCCTTCTGTCAAATTTGAAGAGGGGGGGGGGGGGGGGAAGGCAAACTAAATAGCAGTTCTTGGATGCTGTCTTTGGATAGTCAATGAAAAAGAACGAGAAATTTGCTTGACCGTTTCTCAGACTAGTTTGCAATACAACATCCATGCAGGGAAAACATATGAATTACCTATGGTATGACAACACGATTCTCCTTGGCCTACTCTGGTCTTGCTAGCTTAGGGAAAACACTTCATTCTCTGTGTCACATGAAAGATCCCTTTCTAGTGAGTAAATTAACTTCTTTTTACTCTGAAGATATCGAAAGTTACTTAGTGTTGATACCTGTTTTTCAATTTCAACAGCTGATGCAGAAAGCCTCCTTTTCAATACCAACCTGTCCTCCTCACAAGTTTCCGTATTGGTATCTGAGAAATCACAGAAGGATCTATGTTTCTGAAAACTTTAATGAATAAAATTGGACCTATTTAAAGTAATAACAATCTGTATGCTAGTGTTCCATAAATATGTTCACAAGGTCGGTCTTTACCAAGACAGAAAGACATCTAGACGCTTTAACTCCACAAGCCACATTGATACATTAAGCGTAAATATCTACACAGGTGCATTATCGCATTGCATTTGTCGAACTACATGTAACTACTCTGCAATGCTAAAGTAAAAGTAATCCGGTACTTTGCTAATCAAATAGGAGGTGCATGAACTGCACCTACTTTTGCATGTAACAGCAAGTAAAATCTGAAACGATATTGTAAGGTACAAATTAAAGGACCAATGCCTGTTTAGGAGCCGGATGACAATTTAAAGTACCAGTGCAGGAATTGAAGAGGAATTAGTTACGGGGACCTTTACTCAAAGAAATTTGCGGGGACGAAGAAGGGAGGGGAAACACAAAAGTTGACAGCACAAGCATGGTTAACATTTAAGAAAATTAAGAATTATCAAAATTATGTATCTGAATGTATATGCTGCAAAATGACTCATCAGTTTTTTTGCGGCTTCTGATTGAGTATGATCTAAGAAATTTAACAATGTTTAGCCTTCTAAACCACTATGGGTAATAATACTATAATTACTGAATCCCAATTTCACGATTTTAACCCCGCAACCTACATCAGATAGTCCCATGAACTTGATACAGGCAAGTTTCCAACTTAATGGCATAAACCATCTTTAACACACTTCGTCTTGTTCAAGATATCCAGGCTTACTCTTATAAAAAAACGATGACCCAGCATAGTTGTTTACTGATCTGATCTTACCAAGAAATTTTATGCACAGCATCTCTCCTACTCAAATTCAGAGAGCCCTTGAAGACATGAGATTTCTCCATACGACTTACATATCACCCAACATATATAGAGAAACTCAACTGTCCTATGTAGCAAGGATAAAATGGCCTACTTTATGCAACATTAGGCAATGCCAGCCAGCCAATGCACTCACTGGCCGTAGTTAGTCAATAATATGTAAGGATTTCACAACTTGTGTGGGAGAAGTGAATCTAAACATGGAGAAGAATAATGACAAAGATGGTTACCAAGATGAATCATCCAATACAAATCAAATAACCAAACTGCCAAAGTTGGGGCAAATATGGAGAGATGATCTAAATGGTGCATGAAAACAGTTTCTTAGCATTCCTCAAGTTGTATATGCATCATAAAAACTTAATATATCTTACCATAATAGTATGTCGACAAGATAGTTATACGCTCGGTTGGCTGAAAAAGGAAAACGGGAAAAATATAAGTCCAACATTCAAAAAACAAAATTCTCAGGAAGTGATGTGAAACTTTAATTACAGGAGGATTAATAGTAAAAGTAACTTTACCATTACAAAGATTCCTTCTTTCCTTGTAGGAAGTTGCTCAAGCTTTTTTAAAGTCTCATCACCTTTAGTAAGTTTACCAAATATTGCATACTGAAGCGATTCAAGAGGTGCACGCAGTAGTGAAGATTTATTACAACAGAGCGTAGGATATAGAAAGAAAGAAATACAATCTTAAAGTGTATGACATAAACCTTGGCATCAAGGTGTGGAGCATCTCCAAGGAGTATTGAGAAAGAAGACTGTGCACTGTCTGGGTCGGAGTATCTATATATAATAGTAAAACAAGGAACACACAAAAAGATGCTTGTAAGCAGACGGAAGGGTAACAATTGGCCCGGCCTCAAAGGTGACAAATAAAAACCTTACTACCTACCTTCCCATGGAAAGAATGCCTCTGACGTGTTTGACGTCACTAAATTCACCAGCAATAGTTTTATCAGCTTCCAGCCTCTGCAATTCATTCATAGGAGCAGTTCTACCTGAACTAACATCGGCCACTTGGGCAACAAATCCTTTATCTACCTACGAGAGACAACCATCCGCCAAATTACGACAATCCTTTATCTAGCTACGACAATTAAATACAGATAGATACAATAAATATGGGTATGAGATTCAGAATGTAGTGTACCCACCCGAAAGAAATGATTGGTGTTATAGCCTCCAAGGCGAACAAGTTTGAAAATGTGTTCAACAGTCTTTGGTGCAACACTGGGATAGAATCCGAATTCAATGTCCCCATAATTGGTCTGCATTGCATTGCATTAAAATAATATATCAATCAATCAATCAACAGAAAACAAAACTTGATGTTGTTACTTCAAATTTCATTGCATGCCAAGCCCTAATCAATTTTACACTAAAAAATGAGAATATGCACCTGAAAAACCACACGCGTTGATCCCAATTCAGGAACTGTAGCTACTGCACAATTGATTGCACAGCAGAGGAGGAGAAAGAAGCCCAAACATGATAATATCCTTCCGCCACTGCCCATTTACGCTGCTGTAACTGTTGACCTTTTTACAGTTTATTTAGGATTTATATATTTGGATGATCTATATCCGGATGGATTCCAAGTATTACAAAAATATCCTTCTTTTGTCGATTTTTTTCATTTCTCTCTCAAGAAATAGACCAAACCTGCTTAAAATATATATAAAAAAAGGAAAATTACATCAAACCCCTCAACGTTTGGGGCCATTTGCAGTCAACCCCTTAAGTTTGTTTTAGAGCGGTCAACCCCGTATCATTTGAAGAAATACACAATTTGCCCCAAGTCAACATTTTGCACTTTCGACAATTTTCTTTTTAATCTTTAGACAATTTTTTTTTCTTTTTGAATCTTAAGACAAGATTCTTTTTTTTTAAAAAAAAATATTTAGACAAATTATTTTTTTCTGAATGACAATAGTAAAATAGTCCTCCAAAATAATTTTATTCAACAATAAATGCTTAAAGTCTAAAAAGAAAAGAATTTAGGCTTCTTTAAAAAAAATTGTTAAAAAAGAAGCCCAAGTTCCATGGTCTTAAAAAAATAAGAAACAAAAAAGGTGGGTTAAATTTTAAAAAAAAATTATTTTTTCTTAAAAACTGTTGAAATTCTTATAACAATAGGTTGGGGGCCAATCTGCACACAACTCAATACGTTAAGGTGCACATTTAACTTATCAAAAGGTGGGATAAGATGATTTGACGAAAATACCCCTGATCAAAAGTGCAAGATGTTGACTTGAGCAAGTTGCCTATTTCTCCAAACGATAGGGGGTTGACCGCTCTAAAATAAACTTAAGGGAGTTGACTCCAAATGGCCACAAACTTTGGGGGTTTGATGTAATTTCCCCTAAAAATAATAAAAAGCCTCATTATTTCCATGCAAAACGACAGAAAATTTAAAAATAAAGGATATTTTGGAAATAAAAATAAAATATCTGCTCCGGATTTAGAGTCGTAAAGTTGTCTTAGTTGCTTTTTTATGTGGCATTTGTATAATTTTTCTAACACGAGACACGAGAGGTGTATGTATAATTACCACACACCTCAACAAATATTTGTGTAATTCTCTCTAAATATTAACCTAATCCGTTATTTACGAAATCTTGGTTGAGGATTGAGGTAATTAACTAAAGTGACTTACGGTTAAAATGATTTACATTTACTACTTATTTATATTTATCCTAGCAAAAAAGTGCACGCGCAATTGCGTGCAAATTTCTCTATACTACAAAGAATACTTTTGTTTGACACGTATTTTTGGTATAATATATGTGGTAATAATGAGTATATAAGTGTAACGTTATTTACATGTAATTTATGTCATTACTAAAGTTTAAATTATTTGAGAACATTTTTCTTTTGGTCGGGCAAGAAAAAATATTATTAATAAGAAATAAGGATTACAACGATCAGAGTATAAGAAATACTCTGAACCACTAAAACAACCAAGAAACACTACATTAGGCACTCTCGTGGACAACTAAACCAATCAACAAAAGAAAAACAAAAGGACCGATTTTACGCTTTAATCCACTCCCATGAGAGAGCCTTAACATGATCCACAATCTTATTAAGCTCAGGTTGTAAATTGTTGAACACCTTATCATTTCTTGCTTTCCAAAGAAGCCAAATAACAGAGAACCAAACACAACCCCATATTTTTCTACCATAGAGGCCTTGAAGAATGTTGTTTTATTCCCCAGCTTATGATAGTAGAGAGACCAAACCATTCATAGATATGCATCTACAATGAATATGCGGCATTCAAAGAATAAGTGATTCGTATTCTCCTCCAAATCGTAACAGAAAATACACTCATTAACATTCTCAACTCCTCGCGGAGGTTGCACCTGGTTGGAATTCTGTCATAGAAAGCTTTCCACGCGAAGGATCTAACATTGAGCGGGACTTGAGGAGCCCACAATTTTCTAAGGGTGGGGTCTTTGCTTTCAAGGGATGTACGATTGATGCGTGCATAAGCGGAGCGAATTGAATACATACATGAAGGGTCATCCTTCCATTTCCAAACGTCTTTTTCATCATTATTAGGGTTGAAACCTTCAAGAACGCGCAAGAGATCAACAAAAAGAAGTCGTTCCCATTCAAAAAGGTTTCTTCTCCAAGTCCATCTCCAATTCCAGACGTTGTTATGCCAGTACCCCTTCTCCGCGATAGAGATATCCTTATCTAGCGCAATAGTGAAAAGTTAGAAGAACCTCGAGCAAAAAGGTTAATTTTCAATCCAAGTTGATTTCTAGAAGTTTGTGTCTTTGCCGTCGCCCACAACCCTTTTAAGCCCGTCGAGAAACCACGAGGTGTTATGAAATCTTTGGTTACTTCCCATGAGATCACACTACCAAATAGACGTTGAATGAGGAGGACTGTACAACTCTTGAAAGCTGCAAATCGCTTCACGACCGTATTTAGAGATGATGATGTCCTTCCATATCCCGCTACCATCCTGCAAAAATCTCCATTTCCATTTAAAAAATAGAGAAAGATTAAAAGAATATAATTCCCTCACATTTAGGCCTCCCGACTCTTTTCTTTTACATATAGTTTCCCATTTAACCAAAAAAAAAATCGGTTCTCTTCATTTCCTTCCCAAAGAAAACGACGTTGCAGACCCGTGAGTTCCCTAAGAAGAAAGAAAGATTTATAAAAAGGAAAAGTGGGGGGTACTACATATAAGACCGAGTGATGTACCCAATCACACGGTCAATCAAAAGAAACCAATCATCTAAGGAGGGGTTTATAGGAGCATCCCGAATATTTAACCGAATTGGCTAGATAAGTGTCATCAAAACTAAAGGGAACTTTCCCGCAAATGTAATGACCGCCCGTGAGAGTAAGGTATCTAGAAGTCACACCAAAAGACGAAGTGTGCAATCCAAGTACCCTCTCCCACATAGGAAGGCCAAGACATACCCGTGAGTTCTCTAATAACTTTCTTAGTAGACATGAACATTGTGAAAAATTACACATGTAAGCCTACCATGACTGAGTTGAGGAGAATAATTCTTCCACCAAAAGATATACTACTGCCCTCCCACAGCCGGAGAGTTTATTCTTCATCAGATTAATGATGGGATTCCACATATTAGCCCTTCTAGGATTTGCACCCACATGCAATCCAAGGTAAGAAAAAGGAAGAGTTCCCATCTTACAAAATAAGATATTGGAAAAATCATGATTATCCGAGTTGCTCACATTGATCCCGTATATGCAACTTTTAGGAAAGTTGACTTTAAGCCCGGAGATGAGCTCAAAGTTTCACAAAAAAGCTTTCATCGCCCAAATGAGTCTTGGATTGTTCTCGCAAAACAACATGGTATCGTCAGCGAATTGAAGATGTGAAACCTTCACCCTTTCCCTTCCAATCTCGACACCTTTAAACAAATCTAAGCTCTTAGCATTCTTCAACAAACCGCTGAGGCCCTCTGCCGCAATAAGAAAAAGGAAAGGAGAGAGGGGATCTCCTGCCTTAACCCACGAGATACAGTGAACTCATCAGTCGGACTCCCATTAATGAGGACAAATAAAGTAGCGGTTCAAAGACATTCGTATATCCATTCTCGCCATTTAATATTGAACCCCATATGGTGCATCATGGAATCCAAAAAACCCCAACTAATGTTGTCAAAAGCTTTCTCAAAACTTGCCTTAAAAATCACGCACGATCTTTCATTTCTTATAAAGTCGTCAACAATCTCATTTGTCGCTAACACACAGTCAACAATATGCCTTTTACCAATAAATGCAATTGGTCCACGTATATGACGGAGTCAAGCACCCTGCTCAGTTTATTAGCCAACACTTTGGCCAACATTTTGTAAACACATCCGATAAGCGAAATGGGGTGACTCATTAATGCTCTGTGGGTTTTGATTCTTTGAGATAAGGACGATAAACGAGGGATCCCTGCCCCATACAATTATGTTTTTCACTTGCATTGGCATTTGAGGTCTCTCCAGCAGTAGCAGGTGTAGAATCATTTGCATTAGCAGACGGAGGATCATGTACATCATCAGTAGGTCTCTCAAGATCAACATCTTTAGCATCAAGATTATCATCTTCAATTGCATCATTGCCAGGATCTACATATCCATCAGAATACTCATAATCTGACCCCACATATACCTTCTCTTCACTATCATCACTGTTCTCCAAGTCAATAATAGATGCCACTACTGGTCCACAGTTCTCCAATATCCAGCTTGGCAAATCTCCAACACTCTCCTCTTTGCCATTTAACTCAGGTTGATCATTTCTGTCAATAGTACCATATGCATTACCAACATTATCCATCTCTCTGTAATTGTTGTCATTTCTTTCACCAAACGCGTTAATCTTTGCTCTTGTTCTTCTTTTTCTTCCTTGGAGCTTTTTCCCTTTGCCCTTCTCATTAGCTTCATCAACCTTAGCAGATTCAACACCATCACCAGACTCCACTTGACCTGCAAATCTTTTCAGTTCTACTTCAAAACCATCAGGATCTTCTTCACCTCCACATTTAGAACAACCTTCATCATCACCAACATAGTCAAGTGGTTCACTGATAGGAGGGAGAGGATCTACTTCTTCAACAAAGACATCATCAGCAACCTCAACTACTTCATCATCTGACTCAGAGGCAGCAGTGGGTGAATTTGGTTTAAGTAGGTAAACCTCAACAATCCTTTTTTGAGTACTAATTTCAGCCATGAAATAAACATCACTGCCATTAGTGATGCATGCCAAATGTAGTGATGGATGACCAGGATCATCTTTGTAAAAAATATCCAATTATCGCCCAAACCTAACTCAACAGCCATATTTATCAACTCAATTCTTAACATCGTATCCGTAGTGCAGTAGTCAACAAAACTTATTTGTCCCTCTAGGTAGGTTGGTTCTCCCAAAAACATCATACTACCCGAATGATGTCATTATAGTAAAAAAACTCCTTGTCACTACCTGCCTATACACAACAATACCATCAAAACCCTAATCTTAAAATAAACCCTAACATTATTTTAATGAACATTGTTGACCAAAATCCTAACCCTACAATATATTATATGTAAAGTACACACCATTTTGGTGAGTGGGGAACACATTGAACCAAAAACCAAGCAAAAACAGTAAAATAATTGTTAAAAAAACATAAAATAGCACAACCTACTAAACATCAACTATACTTCTCAATAAATTGTCAGAAAACTAACCCTTGTGCTTAATAAACAACTACATTGTCATTAGGAAAGGATAAAACGACGGTTATAAGAAAACCCACTCACCATAGTCGGGAATCAACGATGACAGGGGAATTATTGTGTTGTCGTCTCGTATTTTCCACACCATCGACTTCTCGTCCTCGAAGATGACGAGTTTAACCAAAATCGTTACAAAATTTGAGTTCAATTGGGAGAATTTGGGGTTTAGGTTGAATTGCGATTTTAGGGTTTTGAGAAATCCCCAATTTAGAGCGGGAGAAATAAGTGTGATCATACCAATTCCCACCTAAATACCCATCTAAAACAAAATGACTATATTGCCATCAATGGAATCGGAGTAATGACGTAATAACGTCGACATGTGACATTTTTGGCTCGTAAGTATAGGTTAGGGATAAATTTTTTCGAAATGAAAAAGTGAGGTATAATTTTGCAACTTTTGAAACATTGGGTATAATTTCGGGGAAACGACGAAACGTTGGAGTTAGTTTGTCATTTTCCCCTATTTTTTAATAAACAATGAATTTAGTTATTACTTTTTTGATTTTAAAAACAACATTTCATTGAAGTGTTATATAATATATAAATGTGAAGTTTAAATAAAATTAATCTAAAAAGTATGTAGCAAGTACGGATACAAATTGAATTTGAATATTGGTTAGTAATAATAATAATAGTAACAACAACACAAAAGAAATGAATCGAATTTACAGACTCAGCTCCGTAGTGAAAAAAGGGCAGGTAAACCCTAGCGCCGCCGTGTACCGGCGGTTGTCAACGAAAAGCGGCGAGGACGAGTGGAACGACACGTGGGAAACGGCATGGCTCCCCGACGATCTGTCCGGAAAATCATCACGCGCTGCATGGGAATCCGAGGTGAGCACCCCACAAAGTAGCCTTGTTGTATCTGACCCGGAAACACAAGCATTCGTGGAGGACATGAACGATAATTGGGAGCAGAGGAAGGGTAAATCGGTCCTCCCAAAGGAGGATGTAGTAGCAGTAGTAACATCGAATAGTAAGAGGGATTACAGAGTGATGAAGCAGAAGATACACGCAGGGCTTTGGGTCAAGGAGATTGAGAAATTGGACGAGGCTAAATTGGGGAATAATAATAATAGTTCCTTTTCGAATGACATTGATAAATTGCTCGATACAGCTTCAGAGTAAGTATGTTTTTATATTCGATTTCTTTTTTTTTTTTTGTTATAAATTTGGATCGTTTTTGAGTAGTAGGCAATTTATATATATTCCATGTGTTTAATTTAACTGTAACTGATGTAGAATATTTGACTCAACAAGCAACAATCCCGATTTTGAGCTCAAAAATAAACCCGATGGCTGGGAAACAACTTCAAAAACACAAGAAGGGAGTATCTGGGATATTTCTCAAAGAGAAGAAGACATACTGGTTCAAGAATTTGAGCGTCGAATTGCATTCAATAAGTTTCAGGTTTCTATTGTTTCTTTCTTTACACAAATTATGTTTTTTTTTTGTTTAAACTTCATTCATTTGACCACCAACCATTGCCTGCCTTTCTATGAAATGAATTTCAGATTGCAAGCTTCATAAAAACTCACATATTTAGTCGTAGAAGGCCCATTGATGGGTGGAAGTATATGATTGAGGAAATCGGACCAAATGCAAGGAAAGGAAAGGGAAGTGCTCCAAGGTTGCCTAGCGTATCAGATGAATCTACTCAACCTTTCAGAGAGGAGAAGGAGAAGCCTACATTTTCTGGTTCTCGCTCTTCTTCCTATAAAGGGAGATAGATGACTTTTGTCATAAATACTCTCTCTCTCTCTCATCTTAGTGCTAAGGTTTGTGTCATAATTTGAAATTGATTATTAAAGCAATTCAACTACTGCAAAGGGACTGGACTGGACTGGACTTCCTTCACATTCTGCTTTGTTATATTCTACGAGATTTCGCATGTTACACACACTTCCAGTGTCGAACTTGAATGCTGTGATGATTACAGAATCCACAAATGTTCTCTTTCGCTAAGCAAATTTACAATTTTACTTCATACAGATTCTGGTGCTTTCACAATCTTACCCGACACTACTTTAGAGCTATATCTGATTCCGTGCTGTAAATTCTGCACAAGTACAAGTTTGCTTTGCTACTTTATGCTTGCAAATTGGCAATTGTATGCTTGATTCTAGGTTGCAGCCATGCAGTGAGTGCACAAGTGTCCAAGTAAGTTTTTGTAGATAACTTCATCGTTAATTATGACTTAAATCAGAAATATTGAATTATATTAACAGTTTTGAACTTTATTATTAAGTTAGAATTCTGACCAGAAGTTCGTGTATGTTTAATTTTCATAAACTAAATTTATTTACTTCTTCGTTGTCGTGGTGTTAATTTCAGGAATTGGGGGCACCAAAGGTCCTTTCAGACTATTTCCATTTTTTTGTAATTCACTATGGAATCCAGAGATAGCTGGGGGAGTGTCATGTATGATATCTAGTATAAAGAATCTTTGTCGTTTCAGAATAGTCCACTCAACGTTAAGTTATAAATTTATGGTGACATTTCTTTGTATGTATATGATATATGGTTTCCTATTTATGATGTGGTGAAATTATGGGTACTACTAGTAATCGATGTGGTTTAGCTGTGAGAATTTATAGGGAGGTTATCGAGGTCTTGCTTTTGGGAGTTCTGGTCAAATGTTCTAAATATTACAGAATGTATGAAAAACATGTTTCTAAGTTAGTTTCAAAACAAAACATTAAAGGCGTAAGATAATATTACAGTGAAGTGTAGTTTCAGTGATATCACAGAGGAGTTGGCATTGAGACAGAAACCGACTGATCGGAATGCCTGGTCCTGTATATGGCTTGGTAGGTAAAACAGGAACCATGTTAGTATGGTTCCGGTTTATCGAACCAGGACTATAATCGTTAAATTGCATTAAACTTAGGTTTCTGATTTTAATTGGAAATCCCTAACTCTAACTTGTGAATTGCAAAAAGCTCTCACAAAATATGTAACTATAATTTCATGTTTTTAGTATGTTTCATGTTTGTCGGTGAATAATGATGTTTCATGTTTGTGGTTTGGATGAATATGTTTATCTTCTTTTTTGCCAAGGAACTCAAAATGAGTCGTTAGACCATTTCAGACTATCGGGGAGGGTGGAATTTCCCAAAAGAAATAACTACTCCTATCGTCTCTACTCATCTTCCCAAGCATGTTTGTCATGATTCACCTCTTTCGGAATTCACGTGATTTTGCACTCCCACCGCTTCCTAATAAGCTCACGGCACTCACGAACCAATTCAGCCCCTATTCCTTTAGGATTTTTATCATTCGTCAATTTCTTGTATGAAGTCATAAAGTTCGTTTCCACCAAAATGCGCGGATATCGTCGCTCACATGCCAAAGGCAGCCCTTTGTGCAACACAATGATTTCGGTTTCATGTACAGTCGGCAAGGGAACCTTCAGTCAAGATCCCCATATCCACGTCCCAATCTCGTCTCGTCTCGGAGAATTCCTGATGCGTGACATTTATTCCAGTCAACATCCATGCCTCCATCAGTGTTTAACTTGAACCACCCGAATTCGGTTTCATCCAACAAATCCCAAGATCATGGCCAAGGGTTTTAATTTGCGAGATGCATCCCCTCGTAGTAGCCATCTTGCCATTGAAGACTTTAGCATTGCGGTTTTTCCATATCGTCCAAATGCTGGCCGCAAATAGGAATTTCCATCCCCTCCAACCATATCGCTGCTCTTTATTTTTTCATTGCCAAACGCACATCTCAACCAGCTCTCATATGGGATGTTATCGAACTCCGCGATGCTATCCATGTCGATCAACTCTTCCCATATTCGACGTGCCATCTTACATCGTCTAAGGAGGTGTATCACCGTTTCCTCTTGCTCATTACATACCGGGCACCACGTAGACGTAGGAACTCCCCATGCACTAGGTACCGCGTTGGTCGCTAATTTATTTTGGGCCGCCAACCATAAAAAATGTTGGAGTGTATTGCTAATGTCCACTTTCCAAACCCAACGCACATCAACACTCAATGGCTGCTCCTCCGTATAATACTCTTTGTACGCTCTGTATGCGGATCGGCACGTGAATTCGCCGTCATGTGGCCCATACAACATAATAACCCCTTCCACGTCGCGCTATCCGTACTCTTAGCCACACACTCCAAAAATCTACCCTTCTTCAAATATTTGGATCAGTTCCTTCCACACTCCTTCCTCTCCTCGCATAACCTTCCGTGCAAGCTTTGATAGTAATGCTTCATTGTTGGTTCGCTTCACTCTAATCCCTAATACCCCATCCTTCTTCGCTTTTGTAAACTTCGATCGCCCAACCAAATGCATCTTCTTCCTCATAATATCCGAGGACCATAAAAAGTCTCGATTCATGCGATCAATTTGTGAGCAAATATATTCGGGAAGCCAAGCCGCTTGCATGTGGTAAACATGGAGTGATGAAAAAACCGCTTGGATCAACGTATCTCTTCCCGCAAGAGTTAAGAGTTTGCTCTTCCAACTCGAAAATCTTTTCATAATTCGGTCAATCACCACGGCATAATCTTCTCGCGTCCTTCTACCATGTGTTAAATCCACTCCCAAATATTTTCCTAGGTTGAGCGTTTGCCCAAAACCTAGGATTTCACATAAGCGCCATTTAAATTCGGACTCATCACCCTTCGAGAAGAAGACTTTTGATTTTTGATGGCTATTTTTTAATCCCGAGGCCCCGCAAAACTGTATCTAGAACCCTCTTGACCGCGCGTGTCGTGCCCTTAGTTGTGCGGCCCATGAGCACCAAATCATCGGCAAAGAAAAGGTGCGTTAGTTGTAGTCCGCCTCTACACGGGATAAGGGGCTGCAATTTTTTTGTCTCCACCTCCTCTTGGATAAGATACGCAAGGCATTCCACGCATAAAACAAAGAGATAGGGTGATAAGGGATCACCTTGACGGAGGCTGCATGTGTTATTAAAGGAATCAAGAGGAGTGCCATTCCAAAGAATATTTGTTGCCGCATTCTTGACAAAAATATAATGAGACCCGTGAGCTCGGGCAGAAATTTGAAAGCATGTAGCGTGTCTTCAAGAAAATCCCAACTCACCTTATCGTATGCTTTCTCCAAGTCGGGCTTCATGATCATACACCCGATTTTATTTTTCTTCTTCCTACGTAGAGAATGAAGAACCCTTGAAGGAGAAAGATATTATCTTGGGTGCTCCTACCTTTGATAAAACTTAATTGGGTCGGGGCGACAATTTTTGGCATTATCCTGCAAAGTCGAGACATAATTCCCTTTATGATGACTTTGTAGAGAACATTACATTAGAAAATTGGCCTAAACTAGGTGATATTTTTTCGGTGTGTGTAACTTTGGAGTTAGACAGAGAAAGGCCTCGCGTATCTTCGGGTCGAAACTCTGCTCTCTAAAAACACACTCCACAAAACTGAAATGTGACTCCTTAATAAACTCCCAACTCTTTTGATAGAATCCTGTTTGGAGTCCGTCCGGTCCAGAGGCTTTAAAAGGGTTCATCGAAAAGACAACTTCTTTCAGGTAGCGCGAGATCGGTAATTGATTCCCCATGTTACCTCCAATCGGTGATTCCATGCCCGAGAATAAATTTGCATAATAATCATATGTGTGGGCTTGAAGCACGTTCTCATCATCTATCCAAATATCGCCAATTTTCAGACTTGTAATTTCATTGCGTCGGCATCGGGTGATTGTATAGCGGTGGAAAAATTTCGTATTTTGACCCCCTCTTTAATCCACTTAACCCGAGATTTTTGAAACCATAATATTTCTTCTTGAAGCAACACTTTATTATACTCGGCGATAAGTTTCTTCTTAAGGTCCGCGAGAAAGCCATTAAATTTACGCCCTAAGGCTTTTTGTATCCCATGCTATCTTGCCGATAACATCTTCTTCGTATGGAAAATATTCCCAAAACACTCTTTGTTCCATGGAATTAGAAGTGAGAATGTTTGGCGACCTCTCCCAAATATTCTGTAACAGGGACATGCACTCCGGATGATAAAACCACGTCGCCTCGAAGCGGAATGGTCTCCTTTTGTTTTGACGGCCCTCACTCTCACAAGCCATAAGTATCGAATGGTGGTCAGAATATACTCGGGACAGATGAACAACATCATTATTCAGGAATTTGTCGACCCAAGCTTGGTTGGCTATGGCTCGGTCAAGTCTTTCCATAATAAACGCGCCATAGCGTTTGTTAACCCACATGAAGGCCGGTCCTCTAAACTCCATATCTAGTAGGCCCCAGCAGTCCATGAACCCCCAAAAGAAATGGAGTCTACTCAATGAGACCGTGTTGCCCCCGATTTTTCATAAGCACACCGTACTTCACTAAAATCCGCCATCGCCAACCATGGCAACGTTGATGACCGTGCCATCTCTTCTATCTTGCTGAAAATCCTTGCCTTGTCTTTCCTTCGTGTCTGAGCGTAAATATCAGACAACTTCCATGGGTCTTGTAGGTTCGGATTAATAAGAGTGTGAATCACCTGATCGTCAATCTCTATTATCTCAACATTTACCTTAACCTCGTTCCATAGCATCCACACACCTCCTACCATCCCAACAGTAGGAGCAAGCACGTAATTAGTAAAACTAAACCGTGATGCAATCTCCGTCGCCTGAACTTGATTCATTCGAATTTCAAAAATAAATACAACTAACCAATTTACCGTTACACAAGTCGAGTTATTCACGAACCCTTTCTATATCTCAATAATTTCATTCTATAACGCAACTATTGTTATAATAAGATGCGATTAAGTACGTAACCATTTAACCTATCAAAGAAAAAATAATTTACTTCCATATTATTTATCAATCGGTCTCTCGATTCTCTATAATTTATTTCCTACATAGGTAAATTCAATTGCATGCGCGCTAGGTAGTCTAGGAGTGAATTGTCGAGCATAATTGAGCTTCGTAAGTTGGGATTTGTATCTTTCAAAGGATTTTGCTCGATGATTTGAGTAAGACACGTGAATCTAAAATGCAAGAGATAGTTTTTGCTACAAATCGAGCACTCGACGACATGGTTGTTGCACTTGCTGTAGAGCCCTCAGCTCGGCTGCTAAAGCTTGTCATTCGATGTCATCTTCGTATCTTAGAGGATGAAAGTAGTCTTTGGCCATTGAGATATTCTCAAAATTATGCAAATAGAGTATTAGATTATAATATTAACAATACAACAGGAAATTATGAAGGTTATATAGCAACTTTATTTTTAACTGGGTAATTTAATTTATTAATTTAGCATAGCGGCAAAAGGGTAATTTGCAAGGCCATTTTAAAATAAAAAGTTGTGTTTTATTTACATAAGTATCACGGATTAGCAAACTATGCCTTTCTACTTTTTCTAATTTCACTAAAAACACTCTATAGTTGATGGAAAACAAATCTTAGAAAAGTAAATAATTACTATTATTGTCCGCAAGTAGAATATAAATTTCTTTCCCCAAAATTTCTTATTTTCCTGACACCTTAAAGACAAGTTTTGAAATTATGGAATGGTATCACCACTTCGAGCCCGCCCTTCTTATACATCTAGCACAAAGAAAAAAGAGGAACCAATATAACTAGTTAATACTTGTTGAACACTAATATTTGTTGTGGTGAATTATAAATTCAGTTGATTAATATTATTTAAATTTGTTAAAGATTCGACGAACTAATCAACGCCATCAAGGTTCCCTTTACGAATTAAGGTGAGGTTCCATTTCTGATTTGTTCTAGCCCCGTTTGGCATCCGGGCCTGAGGAACTTGGACAGAAAAGCCACTACTCCGTTACCAAACCTCGAACAACCTATATTTCATCATAATCCTGTTTGACATTTCATTTCATAACATGATTTTCTTACTCATCGTTAAATTATTTATTATTTATCTTATCTATTCATAATCATGATAATTCTCCAATATTATAATCTCATCTGCTGGTTCTTGAATTGTGCAAAGAGCAACGAACTATGTTCGGGACATGTAGCTCAAGGGGCAACGGATATTATCCTGTTTACTAGCTTGCTTGTTTATTTGTTATACCCATTGGGACGCCTTTGGGAAGTTGGGCCCAGGGATTGAGTCGAGTTACTGTCGGGCAGTAAGGACAGTCGGTTTAAGTAATTTTACTTGATACCCATCTATCTAGGCGCCGCTTGCAGTCAGAAGTTGGCTGTAAACCGCGTGCTGGATCAACATGTACTCGAGCATGTCTCTTGATTGTTTGCGAGGTCGCTCCTCGTCGGGAGGTATAAGATAGAATAGTAGAAGTCATAAGGCTGAATTTGTTTATTGTTAAGCACAAGTTCATTAACTATTCTATGAAAACTCCAGTACCATTGTTACATCAAATTGTCTAGTTGAACTGTTTCTACCGGTAAGATCACTCTTCGAAATGTATCCAGTAGGTCACAGTTAATTCTTGCATTACCAGTTCTTTTATATGAATCTCACTAAGTCATTAAAGACTTATCCCTCGTTTCTTTTGTCCATTCCTCAGGATAAAATCAACATGGCAGCATGGACCAAGTGAATAATTGTTCAAGCGTGCATTTTGGAATATTCGTGTTTTGTCATTAGTGCATAATCATTAAAATAGTCACATTATTTGTAATACTAAGACTTCTGCTGTATATATCAAAATATAATTTATAAAACGTGTATGGTTTTGATCCTGAACAAGTGAGACCCCTTCCTATGAGTTGCGCTTTAGTCTAGATTGGGTAAAGTGGCTGGCCACCACTGAACCAACTCGGATCAGAGCATGGCTCGTGGGGCGCGGTCGTCACAGTATGGTATCAGAGCCATTGGTTAAAATATTTGGACAAACATTAATCACTCAAAGACGTTTCACTAAAATATTCATATAGATTAAAACATATATTCTTACATCAAACACTGATCAACATAAAAAAGTTACAATTGGAGTGTCGTATCTACATGTAAAGCACGTTTCTTACCACGATTATTGTCACTACTTATCTGCCATTGAATTTGTGACAAAATAAGATATACTTTTGGTACATAAGTTTTAAGTTTGTCAATCAATTCATTTGCAGTACGTGCAGAGATGAAAATTCCACGAGCTGTCGGCTTCATAAAGTCCTGCTCTACGCAATGATCTAGAAAGACAACAATCCATCATAGAAACCATTGACATTGTAGAGCCCTAAAGGTTTTTGATGCATGTTTAACTGTGCCCATGAAGCTATGCGGAAAATTTCTTCCAGTGTTCCTAACCCCCTAGGTAATGCAATAAAAGCATCAGAATTATACAACATATTAGCTATTATTTCATGCATGCTAGGTACTATAACCTCCTCCCATAAGATTGGACCATCGAAATTCATGTCAGCTAAGACTTTTGGTATGATCCCTTACACACTACCTTTATTTGAAAATGCATTAGTCGCAACACACCCCATTAACCCTGAACTTCCTCCCCCATACACCAACTTAATCTTTCTCGCAGTCAATATGTTTCCCAAACTGCTTGCTACCTCCAGAAACTCGGGATCTTTTCCTGTACTAGACCTACAACATACACAAATGGATTTTATTTGTCGAGTTGAAGATTTTTCCATCTCAATTTTTTTTTTCTGGTAATATGGTAGGTGTCAATGTGTGATCTTCGATATCATAAAACCGCTATTTATAAGAAAACATAGTAGGCGTACCGAGAAAGCTTTCGAAACAATAATAAAACAACGAATTCAAAAATAATAATTAATTAAATAGCGTCTCCAACAATCCATCTTTTATGAATAACTTCCCCTACAATCCATCCTTGATGATATGACATTTACCAATCTGAAAAAACACATTCATATCGTTGTACCCCATCATCTATTGTTTGTGCCTATTAAAATTAATATATATATATATATATATATATATATATATATGTGTGTGTGTGTGTGTGTGTGTGTGTGTATAGCTAAGATCGTCTAAAGTTTTATTTGTACTAAAAACTAAATATATGCATAATTCTTAAAATAAGTGTATGCACTTATAAGGAAAAATTATGCCACCTTATTTTCCTCCTGTGTTTTGTCTAAGTATCCAAATTTATTCATTTGAATACAAAAATTCCAAAATAATGATAATATCAATAATAATAATAAATCACAAAAATTTTATGTTATGTTACAATTAAAATTACTCGTGTTCTTTGTGATAGTTATTTTTTTTAATTAGCATGATTTATCGTAAAACAAAATTGGATTAAAAATTTTAGTACTCAAAATTTTAAGAATATTAAAGATTTTTCTAATTTCTCTATATTATGCTCGTTTGTTAAAACCTTTATTTTAAGATTTTGAAAACACAAACAAATTTTACACAAACAAGTCACATACTTCTAAATCTTAATTTTCGTCCCAATCATCATATCATTAAAAAAAAAAAATTCCTCCCAACGATTATAAACGGCTATAATGGCCATATCTCCTTCTATAAATACATCATTTTTATACTACAAAACACACACTCATCTTCATCCAACTTCTCTCTACCAAAAATGGATCATTTGGTTCAAGTAATTCTTGTTGTAATTTTTGTTATTTTAATTTTATTTTTCTTCTAAAGGATGAAGAAACATCATTTGAATTTGCTATTGTATTTTTAGAATTCGCAATACCTTTTCTATTTCTTGCTCTTGATATGAGTTTACTACTATTATGTAAGTTCAATTGAAATATTGCATCTTGGATAATAAGACATTTATTTGAGTAGTCTTCTTTTACCTATATAGTTGTTATAATGTGTGAAACGTAAAAAAAAAACTAATAAACTCTCTGTTATTATTAGACAAGAATCATAAAAATTTAATTTTCTTCTTCCGATAAAAGGGTTTTACAACTTCCTATAGTGTTAAGTGTTAGTCCTTAAGGATAAGATTAATCGAAATAGCGGTTATAAATACTTTATCTTCAAAACAATTCAGGTTAGAATCTGGGGACCAGATTCTTTTAAGGAGGGGGATTGTAACGCCCCAAAAATTAGGAAAAAAACAAATTTATACTTTAGTCCTTGAACTTTTGAAATTTTTTATTTTTGACCCTAAATATTTAGAAAAATTTGCATTTTAGTCCCTAAACTTAAAAGTTAGTATTTTAATATTTTTATAGATCTCTAATCCTAAAACATATATTTCAATTTCAAATATTAACCAAGTTGATTGAATTACCTAGAAAAATTACATAAGTGAAGATGTATGTAACAAACAAATCTAATTATACCTATTTGAATTTTAATTATAAATAATTGAGGGACTTGATATGCAATTAATCAATTGATGAAGTAAGCCATGACATATTTTTTATGAGGTAATCATGACATCCTTAAGAGCACGATTAAATATTTTTTGTGATTTATTATAAAATAATCAAGGTGAGATCTAAATAAGTATGATTAAACTACTATTTTCGCCTATAAATACTCACCCTTCTTCACCATCTTTTACAGCCCAAAATAATTCGATTCTGCAAAAGTAAGAAGAAATGAAAGTTGTTCATTTTTGTGTTTTCCTTCAGAAAATAAATTTTTCTAGATTTTTATCTTGCCATTTTCTACCCAAAAAAAGACGCCAAAACTTTTACTGTGCAGGAAATGTCGATTCTGCACATTAGAAAAATCATAACTAATTGTAGAAAAATCATTTTTGATCAAGGCCAATGACTAAATACTCTCATTGGTGTCTTCTATCTTTTGTATGAACATCTTTCTCAAATAATATGATCTAGGAGGGCATAATCCATAAATCGTAAACTGCTGCCAGAAAATTCGATAGCAACTCTTATGTTGCAATAATTTTTTAGCATAGCAAACCTTTGTGTTTTCCCAAAATCTTGGATTCCCACATCTCTCATGATGCTAGAAACCTTAAAGCATAAAAAGATTTGAAAACCAAGCTCATTTGGATGTCCGATCAAAGGTAAAACCAAAATTGCGGTGATTTTTCAGTTTATTTGGCACAACCTTTGTTTTCTTAATTTATAAGTTTAATCGCCATCATAATTCAATGTATTTATCATGTTTAACATACTATTTTCATAAGTCTTACAAGATTATTCTTGTCACTTCATGACCTAACCATCAAATAAGATTATTTATCATCCCTTATCACATGTTTTGATAAACCTCTCATGTTTTATATCTTTATATTTAAGTTATAAAACAAGTATATGCATTTTTAAACTTACTATGTAAAATAAAGTAATAAATGACTAAGTTGTACATTTTAAGGTGTTATTTCGTATGATACTTATATGGTGTGTGGTTATTAAAATTTTTGAATTTATTAAAGACTAAAAAGACGAGTTTTCCTAGAGTTAGTTAAGTAATGTGTTTTTCCTTAAATTCATCATCTAAGTTTTTCATGTTTTGTGTAATGACATAAATTAAGCTTATGTAAGATTTACATTATAACTCATATTCTTAACAATAACGTTCTCAATTTCACCAACATGAGAATTGAAGAAAAAGTACTAATATTTGTTGTGGTGAATTATAAATTCAGTTGATTAATATTATTTAAATTTTTTAAAGTTTCGCGAACTAATCAACGCCATCAAGGTTCCCCATACGAGTTAAGGCGAGGTTCCATTTCTGATTTGTTCTAGCCCCGTTTGGCATCCGACCCTGAGGAACTCGGACAGAAAAGCCACTACTCCGTTTACAAACCTCGAACAACCTATATTTCATCATAATCCTATTTGCATTTCATCTCATAACATGATTTTCTTACTCATCGTTAAATCATTTATTATTTATCTTATCTATTGATAATCATGATAGTTCTCCAATATTATAATCTCATCTGCTGGTTCTTGAATTGTGCAAAGAGCAACGAACTATGTTCGGGACATGTAGCTCGAGGGACAACGAATATTATCCGGTTTACTAGCTTGTTTGTTTATTTGTTATACCCATTGGGACGCCTTTGGAAAGTTGGGCCTAGGGATTGAGTCGAGTTATTGTCGGGCAGTAAGGACTGTTGGTTTAAGTAATTTTTCTTGTTACTCATCTATCTAGGCGCCGTTTGCAGTCAGAAGTTGGCTGTAAACCACGTGCTGGATCGACATGTACTCGAGCATGTCTCTTTATTGTTTGCAAGGCCGCTCCTCGTCGGGAGGTATAAGGTAGAATAGTAGAAGTCATAAGGCTGGATTTGTTTATTGTTAAGCACAAGTTCATTAACTATTCTATGAAAACTCCAGTACCATTGCTACATCAAATTGTCTAGTTGAACTGTTTCTACCAGTAAGATTACTCTTCGAAATGTATCCAGTAGGTCACAGATAATTCTTGCATCACCAGTTCTTTTATATGAATCTCACTAAGTCATTAAAGACTTATCCCTCGTTTCTTCTGTTCATTCCTGATGGTAAAATCAACATGGCAGCATGAACCAAGTGAATAATAGTTCAAGCGTGCATTTTGAAAGATTCGTATTTTGTCATTAGTGCATAACCATTAAAATAGCCACATTATTAGTAAAACTAAGACTTCCGCTATATATATCAAAATGTAATTTATAAAACGTGTATGGTTTTGATCCTGAACAAGTGAGACCCCTTCCTCTGAGTTGTGCTTTAGTCTAGATTAGGTAAAGTGGCTGGCCACCACTGAACCAATTCGGATCAGAGCATGGCTCGTGGGGCACGGTCGTCACAGTTTAAATGAATCAAAGATAGTCAAGAAAGCCATTGATGCCGCTTTTGGTCATAGTGATGATGAAGATGAAGGGCATCCAAAAAATACTACTCCTGGAGCCACGTCTAGGTCTACCATCTTTCTCTCGAGTCCTCCTAAGCCAACATGGTCTCAACCTTTGCCATCAGCGACTCTGGAGAAACGGAAGAAAGTTGTGCTGATTTCTAATACTTCTGGTCCGACTATGACTTTTTTAACTGGAATGTATCTTCCTCGAAGTTCTGGAACTTCATTAACCGAGGTTGTTCTACCAAAATCGTTGTTCAATGACCAATATTTTGTATCTCCTAGTAGATATCAGCTTGAGAGTATCCCCAAAAGAGAAGCTGTTAATTTTCCCGAAGATTGGTCACATGCAAATGAGCTGGTGCTCATGGCGGATCAAATTCAGGGAAATTGCGCCAATTATGCACGTTCCGTGGGTGTGATCCTTCGTCCGGAGTTCCCCTAATCTTCTACTGAGTAGTTAATTTTAGTTCATATCTTCTGATGATATTAAGCTTTTTGTTCTTCGAACAACTTTTTGCATTTCAATTGCAACGGTTCTTGAATGAGACCGATTTTGTAGCTTGATATCATATTTTTTTTGATTTATACTCTATTTGTATAATTCATTCTCGTTTTAACCAAGTTCAATGCACGTTTAATTTCTCTTTGTCCGTTGTCAATTTCATAATTGTGTTATGCCTTATAATCAATATCAATCTCGCGTTGCATCTCTATCATGACGCTTGCGTCGTACATGAGGGATTCGGCCACTTTAAGCCATTTATACCGCCGTCAGACGCTTGTGTCGTGCATGATGGGTTCAACCACTTTGGGCCATTTATACCGCCGTCATTACGCTCGTGTCGTGCATGAGGTGTTCGACCACTTTGGACCATTTTTACCGCCGTCATGACGCTTGTGTCATGCAGGAGGGGTTCGACCACTTTGGGCCATTTTTATCGCCGTCATGACGCTCGTGTCGTGCATGAGGGGTTGGACCACTTTGGGCCATTTTTACCGCCGTCATGATGCTCGTGTCGTGCATGAGGGGTTGGGCCACTTTGGGCCATTTTTACCGCCGTCATGATGCTCGTGTTGTGCATGAGGGGTTCGACCACTTTGGGCCATTTATACCGCCGTCATGACGCTCGTGTATGAGGGGTTCGACCGCTTTGGCCAAATTATTCTGATAAGACTCCACATGCGTAATTTGGCGGCTATAAAATATAATTAGTTATTTGAAATAGGCTGAGCTCGATTCTTATCGAGGTGCCTACGTTTCCCAGTTTGCATGCGACTCAAACCTTCGTAGTTTATACAATTATTTGACTACCGGGTGGTATTGTTTCAATTCCTATGCATGGTGGCGTCTAAGATGTTGCACATTCCACGGACGCTTCTGCTGAACACCCTGCATAGTCTCCAAGTAATAGTATCCTCACGAAATTGCTCGTATGACTTTGAAAGGCCCCTCTCATTTCAGTTCGAGCTTCCCGATGTGCTGTTTTTTTTGCAATGCTTCTTAGGACCAAATTACCTACTTCGAAGTTTCAGAACTGAACCCTTTTATCGTAGCTTTGGGCCATTGCTGCCTTAAAAGATATTGTGCGTTGATAGGCATCTTTCCTTGTCGATCCTATCATATCCAAATCCATTTGTCTTAAGTGGGCCGATTGTATAGGGGTCGTAATCGTTAATCATACGCATCAACATACGTATTTCTGCAGGTAGAACAACCTCGGTGCCATAAACAAGAACAAATGGGGTCTCCCCTATCGATATTTTTGGAGTTGTTATATATGGCCACAATATTCCTTGAAGCTCTTCTGGCCATGTTTTTCCTGTGCTTCTCACCCTCATTTCAAGATAATCCTTCAATATTTTGTTGGTGGATTTCGTTTGACCATTTGACTGGGAATGATAGACTCAAGTCAGATTGTGAGATATCTTTAACTCCGCGAACCATAATTTAATCTCCCTTCCACTGAATTGCGTACCATTGTCACATATAATATACCTCGGAATTCCAAAATGGCATACGATGTGTTTCCAGATAAACTCAATCATATTCTTCTCATTGATCGACGACATAGACTCTACTTCGACCCACTTGGTGTAGTACTCAGCTGCCACTACCAAATATCTCTTTTGACCTTTAGCCAGGGGAAAAGGTCCTAAGCTTTTGATTCCCCATTGATCAAATGGACACGCCACGTCGATGGGTTGCAGCGGTTGTGTAGGTATATGAATGAGATGAGTGAGGTACTGACAGCTGTCACATCTCTTCGAAAAAGCTGTTGCATCTTTTAATAGAGCTGGCCAATAATATCTCTGGCGTAAAATTCGTTGAGCCAAAGCTCTTCCCCCGGAATGATTTCCATAACACCCTGCATGAATTTCCTTCATTACGTATTTGGCCTGGGTTGAAGTCAAGCATCTCAGAATTGGTCCTTCGAAAGATCTTTTGTAAAGCTCTCCATTGTGGATAGTAAACCTGTAGGCCTTATATCGCATTATGCGTTGTGCATTCGGATCTGTCGGGAGGATACCCTCCTGAATATAAATCATAATTTCGTCCTACCAAGATGGGTCTTCTTGTATTGCCATTATAAATTCCACCCGCGCCTCCGTAGCGTTATATTTTGATATCCCAATCGAGGGCTTATCGGCGGCCATAAGTGTTACTCTCTTCTTTACTAAAATCTATGAAGAACATGTGAATTTAGAGAGCGCATCGGCTTTCGCATTGTCGTCCCTTGGGATCTGAGTAATATCAAAGAATTTAAAACTCCTTGCCAATTCTTTTACTTGTGCGGCATATAATTTCATCGTCTCCTCTCTCGTCTCGTATTTTCTCAAAAAATAATTTGCCACTAAGAGCGCATCGGTAAATATGTCCAAATGTCCAATGTTGAGTCCGAGAGCCATTTTGATACCGGCAATAACTGCTTCGTACTGGGCTTCGTTGTTCGTCACCATGTAGTTTAGACTGATAGCAAATTCAAACTCTCTTCGATCTGGGGACAGAAAATGAATCCCTATCCCTCCCCCATGAGTGGTTGCAGACCCCTCGTGTGTAGTATCCATGTTGTGGTTGCTCTGATATAGAAAAGATACAATTTGCGGTTTCGGCTACACTGTTACCCAATATCTCAGCCATGAAATCCGCTAAGGTATGTGGTTTAATTGCAGTTTGCGGCTTGAACTTCAATCCGAATTCACTGAGCTCAATCGCCCATTTAACCATTCTGCTAGAAGTTTTGGGCCTCGCCAGCACTTGTTTCAAAGGTTTATCCGTCACCACCGTGATTGGGTGAGATTGAAAGTATGGTCTTAATTTCCGTGCGGTGGCAACTATTGCTAGCGCGATCAACTCTATCTCCAAGTAGTTCCTTTCTGCCCCCTGCAGAACTCTACTCACATAGTGAATGGGTAACTGTTGGGTTCCCTTTTTCTTGACTAGTACCGTGCTAATAGCGTGCGAGGTTACCGCTAGGTATAGATACAACATTTCATTTTCCTCCGGTTTAGCTAACAATGGCGGGCTCACCAAATAATTTTTCATTTGCCGGAAAGCCTCCTCACACTCCAGCGCCCAAAAAAAATTCTTGCTTCGCCTCATGAATTTAAAGAAATGGAGGTTCTTTTCTGCAGAAGTCGATATGAACCTTCCCAAGGCAGTCAATCGGCCCACTAGACACTGCACATCCCTCATTGTCTTTGGTGATGGTAGATCCAACACCGCCTTTATCTTATCTGGATTGGCTTCGATTCCTCTTTCGTTCACCCCATAGCTTAGGAACTTCCCCGATGTTACCCCAAAAGTGCATTTTTTAGGGTTCAACTTCATTCCGTAGGTTCTCATGATGGCGAAAGCCTCATCTAAATGATGCACATGCTTCTCAGCCTTGAGACTTTTCACGAGCATGTCGTCGATATACACCTCCATTGACTTCCCAATTTGATGGTAAAACATTTTTTCCACCAGTCTTTGAAATGTCACTCCTGCGTTCTTCAACCCGAAGGGCATTACCCTGTAATAGTATACTCTTGTATCCGTGACAAAAGTTGTTTTGCTCTGATGTTGTACCGCCATGAATATCTGGTTAAATCCACTTTTCGCATCCATCATGCTCAACAGCGCACATCCTGCAGCCAAGTCAACGAGTAGGTGTATCCTAGGCAATGGAAAAGGATCCCTAAGGCAATGCTTGTTCAAGTCCGTATAATCCACACACATTCTCCATGTCGCTTCTTTTTTCATAACCAACACGACATTGCTCAACCATTCTGAAAACCTTAATGCATAAATGTGTCGTGCCGCTAAGAGTTCCTATACCTCTTTTTTGGCGGCTTCATTCTTCTCCTTGCTAAAATTTCGCTTCTTCTGTCTTATCAATTTTGCTCTCTTGTCTACATTCAACCGATGTACTATGATTCTGGAGTCTATTTCGTGCAAGTCGGAATCAGACCAGGCAAGTATACCTGAATTACGCATGAGACAGTCCACCAAGGCTGCCTCTATCATTCGCTCCATTCCTGCCCCAATCTTTATTATTTTTTCGGCGCTCTCCCTGAATAGCTGCACAATATTGAGTTCTCCTAAGGGTTCCATTTTACATTCTTGCCATTGTTTCAATAACTGATTTTTTGCTTTCCCCCGTCCCTGCTCCTTACGCTCGTGTCGCTTTCTATTTTCGCCTGTTACCACTTTGGTCTTCTTTCTTGTTTTCTTCATTCCATCTGATCGCGCACGACGTCTCTTTGTCATTCTAGCTACTTATATCTGAAAACAATGTAATCGGTGTTCCCACAGGCGGCGCCAATATTTTGGTCTTATTATGTCCGGGTTACAATACACCAGAGATAAATACAAATGGGTCCCACAATGCCAAAATAATGCTAATCCAATATAATAAATGGACTAACTTGGTCCAGAACACCTACTGTCTCTTACAAGTATTGAATTGCTCTAGATATCCTAATAAGACAAATAATCGTGTAGATCGAATATAGGGCATTTGATGTGCACATCGAACGTGGCTGGTTCGATGCTGTTGTAAGTCGAACTCGATTGGTTCGAGAGTGTCGTCGGTCGAATTGATGAAACGCCGAACCGTCCTGGTTCGTTGTTGGTGTGTCGAATTGAGCCGATTCGATATAGTAGAACCTCAAATGGGGACTTGTTCGATCTTAGTCAACGTTAGCTTGGTTTAAGTCGATCAATAAAGTATATCAAACCCTTGTGTTCGATGTGGTAGTATGTGTTGGGTGTGTGTATAATGAATCGTCAGAAGGTTAAGGGGCGGGGTATTTATAGACCCTGTCATGTGGGACTCTTCACGCGTCGAAGAGTGAGCGCCGAACAGGCGTGGTTCGATGCTGAATCCACATCGAACCTCTTCTGTTCGATGCGCCCGTTTCTGCGGGCCTTCACTGTTCGGCCGGCCCAATGTCAAATTTAGGCCTATCCTAAATACTCCCATCATAGTATATGATAAACCAAAATCATTCCAGCACAACAAATTAAAGAAACAATATGAGTATTAGTATCAGAGTTAAGAATCAAAAAAAAAAAAAACGTATCAGAGTTAAAATCAATGATGTGAAGTTAAAAGTTACATATCAAGAGAGGAGAATGAAATGGAATGCAGTAAGTGTTTATGTGGATAAAATATATTTAACCATTTTGAGGTTTTGTTTCACTTTAATTTCTTAAAGACATAAATATAGGTAACTAATAATAAATGAGTGAAATATTGAAATAAGTTTTAGGGCAAAATTAAGAAGTGCCCTACAACTTGTATATTAAACATTTTATTTTTGTGATTTAAATAATACTTTATTTTTTGGATGTTTTTCTAAATTTTGTAATTGCTGTACTAGTATTATGAAATTAGAGAGATAATATTTTTTTTCTTCCTTTATATATATATTATATATTGTGGTGCAAAGTACAATTTTAAAATCATAAAGGTAGTTTTTAAAGTTAATTTTCTTTAATTACAATGTTATAGTACAAAAAAATTAAAAAGGAAAAAGTTTAATATTCTCCATGTGCTGAAGGAATTATGAAGCTTAATTAAGGTATAAATTCTTGTTTCACCGCTCGTGGCGAATCCTCTTTTAATTTATTTTTTTTAGTTATGCACAAATCGTGTTAAAACTATGGCATGTTTCCTTTGACAAAAGTAATTTTCTATCATTAGAACCGATATTTCATCATCATTATTATAAGTTTGAACATCACATGTTTCTCCGCCTATATTGTTATATATTGGATCTTTTTCCTCTTTCACCAGCATCTTAATTAACGTTTTCCCCCCTTATCTTGTAATGGCTGCCTTTGTACTGCTGGTGCTGGTAGCAATGGCGGCTACTCATCCAGGTAAGTCCTTTTTTTTTACCTTCATATCATACATATGAAGAATAATAATTAATAAATTATTGCACATGGACTTATCTGCTTAATAGGAATATATAATATGTTAGCTAGGTAATATTTATCTTCAAATTTTTTTCGCTTAAATCATTCATGTAGCTGCGGCCCTTTATTGTCTCTGTGATTTCGGTGCGAATAGCAGTGTTTTACAAAACAACATAGTTTTTGCTTGTGGAAGTGGAGCTGATTGTTCAGCTATTGCTCCCAATGGCGCTTGCTATTATCCAAATACACTTGCGGATCACTGCAACTATGCATGGAATAGTTACTTCCATAATAGCCAAATGCCTGGAAGCTGCAGTCCAAATCGTACGGTCATGCTCAGTCTTTCTCCACCTAGTAAGTGTCTTACTTCATAATATATATAAGTTTCAAATATTTTAATAACGTTTAGTTTCTTATATTTTCACAGTATGGTCACTTTTCATGTTTTAATATATTGTTTTTTGTTTCGTGCAGATGGAAGTGCTCCTGGGTGTGTATATCAGTCAACCGGTCCCAGGTTTACTTCTCATATCTTATCATAAATCTATAGCCTCTAAAATTTTAAATTTTGAAACCGTAACTTTATTTTTCATTAACCATCCCCCAAAGATTTAGTTGTTAAAGGGGAAAAAGGCACAAATATCCAACATAACTTGGAAATACTTTTTGCAATTCAAATGCTCAAGAGTTTGAATTTTATCTAATGTAATTCTTATTTTGTTTATATATGTAGCGTTCTTGGAGATGTTAGCGACGTATATGACAAATTTCACACAGCCACTGCCACAACCAGTGCTACACTCCCATCTATAGGCCTCATTTGTGTGCTCGTTGTCTGGTTTTTCTTTTTAATGTAAAGAGATTAGTGTCTTTAATTTTTATTTAGATATGTCCTTATTTAGAGAAACTGGATTATTGGATTTATCTTTGTGATAGAACTTCCTTCCATGGATTAAAATTTCATTTAGCTGAAAAATCTCGGTTTTTCCTGTTCAGAAAAAAAATCGGTTTTTCTTGTGAATACGATGGAACGAATTGCGTACTTTTTATTGTTTCTTGGATTATGTGCATTGTTCCCTGAAAAAAAGTGACGTGTATGATCAGCAAAAAAAGCCAGAAATATGGGCTATTGGGCGCTTTTGGCAAAAAGCCGAAAACATAACGGGCATTTTTAACGCCCATTTTTTTGGGGGCACTTTCGTAAAAAATGCAAAGTTATTGGGCATTTTTAATAATTCGTCCTTTAAACTATAACAACAACATACATAGAAATGTTCATTCTTTATTTATGACATTGTTTAGGTTGCATTGGATTTGTTCATATATTTGTGTTTTTTTTTTATCTCGGCAATGTGCTTGGGCTTATGTTTATCATAAATCTGCCCTTTATTTTTTAAGGCTTTTAGATGAAAATATAATAGATTTAAATTATACTATATTAGTTAGCTCATGTCGGTGAGTCGCCAATGGGCTTGAGTTGCCCACAATCTGAGCCCTATATTATGTTTTGTTATGCATCTTAGCCTACACAAAGTAGTCGTATTAGATTTTTTCCAACATTGATTCGAAACAAACTTTACCCCAACACCATCATAAAATATTTTAGATGAAAATATAAGAAAAGTTAAATTTAAATAATTTGATGATCAATATCAAAGATGAGGCATGACTTAACCCACGATAAATAATTTAAGTGCTTGCAACATAAAGAAGTTCCATCGACTGTGACATTATTGACCATTGAACCCTCACTCGCCAATCTTCCATCCTACTTATAAAAGGAATATAATTATTTATGTATTGGTATATAAGATATCATTTCACAATAAAGTCAAAACGAAATAATTTGGAAACAAATATTTGATATAATTTTAATTTTCGAAGTATAATTAGTATTCACTCAAGATACATGATCTTTTATGTGATTGGATGGACAATTAATTTCTTAAAAGCGGAGGGACTAAGAGAAAGCCCCAACTGATTCGGGTCATTTCCACCTACGCATGAACTGGTTGGTAACCCGAATATTAATTAATATTTATAAGCCTTGTGGTATTTGCCGTTTCCACCGCATTTTAATTTTCTCTCACACTCAATCAATAAACAGACGCCATGTAACGGCCCGATAATTTCGAGATAAACAGAACAATATCGGAACAACTATTACATATCTAAATGTTAAATATCTGAATCAACTATACTCAATGTACGAAACTAATGAAAAAGAACATAAACTTAACTAACTCAATACCCTCCTAAACTTTGAACGCTCCCCAATGCCTAAGGCTCCCAGGTCCTGACATGGCAGTAACCTAGTCCATCTTAATCTAGAAGGAAGGAAAAGAAAAACAAAATTTTACGTGAGATAAAAATCTCAATGAGTGCTCATGTTATGTGCAAGTGTAGCATTTTCTTTCCATAACTTTCTTTTGAAAAAAGTTTAATAAAGGAACTTTAACGCATACAAATGCCATGCAATAGAATCATAAATTCAAAAGCATTCATGGTTTAACAAAAACTCTTTAACAAAAGAACGGATTCACGTTTGATGATCGATGCCCACGTTATTTTGCTAATGTAGCCCACCTTATCACCTCATAACAGTACTCCTTATCTCCTCATTCAATGCGCGACATTGGAATCAAAAGCGTATGCCATGGTAGATACGAAAGTCCTACGACCCAACAAAGACACAACCTCCTGTTATGTCTGACAGGGAATAGACACATGGGGACAAAAGGTCCTACCGGCAAGCTCACCACCACCCTGCGGTACTCCCTGCACTCCCACGCCAAACACTGAATCCAGTCTAATCAATTTCGAATACAACCCAACGGGACACCATTCATTAAATCAATCCCAATCATTTAAAGCAATTAACCAATGTGCGGGTAACTTGCTTTGATAAAACTGAATAGTTCAAATACTCAATTTACATACTTTCTTTCAAGAAATAAACATTTCTAGAAACAACTTTCTTTGAATAAGTGACAATTCAATATGCAAAGTTCAATATGGAGAGATTCATGAGTACACACACACACACACACACACACACACACACACACACACACACACACACACACACACACACACACATATATATATATATATATATATATATATATACATGCACGCATTCCTTCCAGCTTTGAAAATAATAAAGTTTAAGAACACTCATCATAGTTTAGTTGAAATACGCGATGACGTCTAGTTGAAATCACCTAAGTGGTCCAAAGAATTAACATTGAATGTTACTTAATTATAGTTATACTAACAACAAGAAGTATGCACGTTGCATTAACCACGATTTCATTTGCATATCCTCATCATATAAATTGTTACAAGTTCAACAACTCTTCACTATTCTTGTTCTACTTCAACCGCACCAGTCTCTCTCACTCCACAAGGTATGTCTATTATTTATTTTTTCTTTTTTACGATCTTAAGATATCAAAATATACAAGATCTACAGTTTCTAAGGAAGGAAACATTAAAAATTTAGAAAATCACCAAATTTATAAAATGGACTTCTTAAATCTGAAATATTTGTGATTCATTTCTAGGTAGGAAGTGTAATTAAATGAAAAAATGTGATTGATGCAAAAAAAAAATGTGTCTTATTAACAACCATTCTTGTAGGAAATAAAATTGAAGCATAACACTGAGATCCGATATCAGTTGACATATAAGTTTGGAATTTGACCACCTCCTTGAATAGCAAAAACAAAGGTACTAGATTCAAATACGAGTGTACCTAAATTCAATATTTTTTATTTATTTATTTTGAATCAAGCCACAATATCTATCGATCAATTTAGGTCAAATGCCCAACTACAGTGTGTATTATATTTCCAGATCCAATAGACTCAATAATTGGACCACCCCGACCCGACCCCATCCTATTTTACACGTTGCAAAACTACATAAATTGAACATTCTTTTTCCACATTTGTTTAGGTAACATTCTTTTTCTCATCACATTTCTTGAAAAGCGAAAAAGAAAGCAGGATAGTACACAAGGGAAATCAACTGAAAAACCAAAAAAAAAAAAAAAAACCAAAGAAAGTTCTCTATCCGATGTTGATAGCACCACCATAGCTGCTAACAACTAATAATTTGACACTTGTGTGAAGTTTGAGATAATTTTTCTTCTTTTTCTTTTCTAATTTGTTATACCTTCCAACTGCCAACTTGAAATGTGTCACGAGCATATAACCTTTTTTATATCTAACTAGAAATATTGGCACGCGATTCTCGCGTGATTAAACATTTATTTTAAACAGTGTGATATTCTTAATTTACTTGGTATATATAATAATTTAAAGATTTAAAGATTCTATACGTTAGGATGAAGAATTTATATATGTTAACCTTCCCTTTATGTAAGAGAGAATTGAGAGGCGGTTTTTTTCTTTAATGGGAAGATTTCAATAATGATAAAAAGTTGAAATAGATTTAGATTGATAACCTAATTCTAATAGTTATAACAAAATTTTAATAGTTTGTTTTAGGGGTAAGTATGAGAATCAAAAGATTGGTATAACAAAGTATCCACTAGTGTTTTATTTGTATATTACTATATAGATAATGGTGACTATGAATAAACCATGTTCCTTGTTTTTTATTTTTATTTTTGGTTACTAACCTTCTCACATGCTTTATTTCAAAGGTTTATATACCTGATATTTTTTATTTGCTATCTTGATCTTTTTGCTCAACTTTAATTTATTTCTTGAAAAAAAATTTGCCCAGCTTTAATGCCTGCATGTCTAGCTCATTCTACTATATACATGACAATATAGAGGGTTGTATTTTGCTGGTAAAAAAGACATTTATGCTATTTTTCTCAAATATATTTATATCTTTATTTTACACTATAAATTATCAAAGAAAATATACAAACAAAAATTATATAGAATAATTTAAAGGGATAACTTACCAATTTATCATAACTCAGATAGAGTAATTCATGAACCCTTTTTAAAAGGAAAAGTTGTATTTCATATATCCAACATATGATTTTCTACTTTTATTCTAATTTCATAAATACAACACTTTTTGGTGGTGACGTCGCGAGTCTACGGTAGGGGATACAGTGGATCTTATTAAGGTTAAAGCGCGGACTTGGTTTAAGACTAAGGTGCTGAAGTTTTTGTTTTCCTTTACCGACTAGAGCTCATATCCATTGTATCACATAGCTGTTGGTGTTTATGATTTGTGACAAGATGTCTCCGACTTTAAATATCTAGTGCTTCTTTTTCATGAAGATTCAACTTGATAAAAAAAATGATAAGGTTATCACATAACATTTTCATTAGAATCTTACATTCATATTTTTCCGACACCTTAAGGAGGCTCAAACTTCTTGGCTATCCATTACCAAGAAAAAAAGGAAGGTTTTCAGTCATTCAATAATTTCGTGTTATAGTAAGATGAGATTAGGTGATCGTTTACCTTATGATCGAAGAAAACATAATTTACTTCCATATTTTTTATGAATCGACCTCTCAACTCTCTATAATTGAGTTAAGTAGCTATGTAATAAAGTATCTAGAATGTTTAATTCATTTCATATTTTAGATATGTTGTATGTCTTTGTGGTAGGTGGTGTCTGAGTGAATTGCCGAGCATAATTGAGCTTCGTAAGTATGTAACTAAAATGCAAGACATAATCTTTCCTACAAATCGAGCACTAAGAATTGTTGGTTGTTGCTTGGGTGCTATAGCTTTTCATTCGGTGTCATCTTCGTACCTCATATAATGAATGAAGCCTTTGAGCACTGAGATATTTTCTCCCAAAAGGTTTAATTGTGGCACATTTAATTGTTATCTTTAGGACGATCAAACAATGAGCATGGGCTAAACCAGTTGCTGAAAAATGTTCCAAGTCATTTAAGAATAAAATTTATTGGAGTAGGTTCTATCTATTAGATACATATGTAGTATATTCTACTTTGATTAGTATGTATCTTTTATTAGGCAGATTATCTTAATTAGCCTTGTATTGTAATCTATTTATCGTACCACACAAGTAATGAGGATTATTCAGTAAATTATATTCTTACATAGTATCACGAGTTTAAACCCTAGTCGTGATCCTTCTCACTCTCTCTCTAGGCGCCGACCGTCTATATCCCTCTCTCTCTCATGTCTGACTCAAAATTTCACCCCGCTCTAGTGGTCTCTAACGTTCAGAATTTTATTCCCATTACCCTCGAGATGGAAAAAGGCCAATACTCATCTTGGTCGAAATTATTTCGCATTCATTGCCGAGCTTACCAAGTCATGGGCCACATCCTCCCACCATTTCCTTCACTGAAAGCTACTCCTAAAAATGGACATCCACCTTCTGATTCGGCCGCCGCAACCACTGATAAAGGCACTGACAAAGTTGTGGCATCCACCTCCTCGTCCGTCGCCGCTGCCCCCTCTACACAGGAATATCCCTCCCTTTGGTCTCGACTTGATGCTATCGTGCTTCAATGGATCTACGGTACCAGATCTAACGATCTCTTGCACACAATTCTCAAGAAGGGCTCAATGGCTCAACAAGCTTTGGAACGCCTTCAAAACATATTTCAGGACAACAAGAAGTCTTGGGCCGTTTACATGGAAAACCAATTCACAAAGGTACAATTGGATAATTTTCCTAATATTTTTGCTTACTGCCAAGAATTGAAAACCCTTGCAGATCAACTCTCGAATGTTGGTGCCCTTCGTCTCCAATCAACGCCTAGTTCTCCAATTGATTGTTGGCCTCAATGAGAATTATGATGGCGTCGCCACCTTCATTCAATAGAGTGATCCACTGCCTCCTCCCTACGAGGCTTGATCCCGCCTTGTGTTAGAAGAAACACGCAAGGCAAAACAGGCATCTACCGCCCCCTCATTTTGATGAACCGCCCAACCACCGCGAGTCATCCTCTTCCACCCGCGGCCAATCCAATAACAATCGCGGTCTTCGTGGTGGGAATCGAGGTCGTGGGTGCGACTGCAATCAACAACACGGTACGCCCGACTCATCAACGCCTAGGGCTTGGCCACCGAACTCGTGGGTCACCTACCGATTATGGTCCACAACGTCGTGGCCCTACCCGTCGTGTCATTACCCTACCAAGAGTTGGACACGTCTTCTGGACTCCTCTCAGCCTAGAATTATTGGTCCATGCCCACAACAAGCCTATTCCACAAAGGCTCCGTCCTTCTCATATGCACCTACACATATTGATACGGCCATGCACACCTTGTCATTACAACCACCTGATCCTCAATGGTATTTGGACACCGGAGCAACATCTCAAATGACATCAACATCAAGTACTCTCTCATCTTATTCTTTTTCGGGCATGAATCATAATATACTTGTCGTCAATGGTCATAGAATTCTCGTAAAAGGTCAAGGTAACACATTTTTTCCTTTTTCTTCTCTTCATTTATATTTGAAAAATGTCTTATATGCTCTTAACCTCATTAAAAATCTCATATTCGTTCGCCGTCTTACTACTGATACTCATGTTTCCATTGAATTTGACATGTTTAGCTTTTTTGTGAAAGATAATCAGACGGGCACTCCCCTCATAAGATGTGATAACACCGGTGACTTATCCCCCCATCACTCCCTCTTCCGTTCCACTTGCCTCCACACACTCTCATTTTGCCGCATCTTTTGTCGTCCTCTCTCCTTCGCTATGGCACCAACGCTTGGGACATCCGGGCTTATCTACTTTATAATTTATGCATAAGAACAATTTTATCAATTGTAGTCGTTTCTCTACTTCGTCTCTATGTGAACCGTGTGTTTTGGGAAAGCATATTAAAGTCCCCTTTTATCCCTTTTCAAGTTTAACTTTGCATCCGTTTGATATAACAGATAGTGATTTATGGACCTCGCTGACCTTAAGTTCTAGTGGTCATAAATATGCATCCATTTGTGTTATTCTTGGACGATTTCTTAAATTACTTATGGACTTTTCCTATTGGTCGTAAATCCGAGGTGTTCTCTATTTTTTCGGCCTTCTTCACATTCATTTGAACTCAATTTGGGTGTAATATTAAAAATTTGCAATGTGATAATGGTAGGGAATTTGACAACGACCAATCCAAAACACTATGTCGCAATAATGGCATGACGATTCGTTTCTCTTGTCCCTACACCTCCGCTCAAAACGGCAAGGCTGAGCGCAAGATCCGTTCCATAAACAACATCATTTACCCGGCCATCCCTCTAGCCTCACGCCCTTCAAATGGCCACTTATCTCACAAATATTCTTCCTACCAAAACAATCAATCATCTCTCTCCCTCTCAACTGTAATCCCACTTATACACATCTTCGTACATTCGGGTGTCTATGCTACCCGCTCCTCCCGTCCACTACCACACATAAACTACAACCTCGCTCCACTCCATGTGAACTCTAATCCACCTCAAAACTACTCATTCCAAGATAATGGTGTTCATATGTTCCTTCTTCCACCTCACGCAACTCCAAACACCCCGCCTACCCCACCACCAAACCCTACGCTTGTCGCCGCTCTAACCCTACCCGTGGCCCACACACTTAGCCCACCCGCAGCCCATCCAACTGGGGCGCCTCTCTCCACGGCCCAGCCCACCGCCGCTCCTCTCTCCACGGACCAACCAACCGCATCCCAACCCAAACTAGCCCCTACACCCACGACCCCATTATGCCTGGCCCATCCCGCTGCGGTCTCTCTCTCTCCAACCCTACCTCGTCTCTGCATACTGTTGCCGCCCCAATCGCAGTCACCTTGCCCGACCTAGTCGTCCCTCCTACCCCATGATCGCCTCCCACTTGCATTATCACTACCTGAAGCATGCACGACATCCACATGTCGAAACGTCCGTTCGATCTTTCTACCATCGTCTCTCCATCTCCTCTTCCCCAAAAATCCTAAACTTGCGTTATTTGACCCCAACTGGAAATTCGCCATGTTAGACGCATTTAATGCTCTGATTAAGAATGAGACTTGAGAGCTAGTTACTCGTCCGACTAATGTGAATGTTATTCTTTGCATGTGGATATCTTGTCATAAAACTAATGATGACGGTTCTTTTGAGCAGTATAAGGCTCGTCTTGTTGGCGATGACAGGTCTCAACAGGTTGATGTTGATTGCTTGGATACCTTCAGCCCCGTAGTCAAACATGCTACCATTAGAATCGTGCTCAGCATTGCCCTCTCTCGTTCTTGGTCTATTCATCAGTTTGACATCAAGAACACCTTTTTACATGGTAATCTTCATGAAACCGTGTATATGCATCAGCTGTTGGATTTTTGGGATTCCCGTCATCCGGACTATGTTTGACTCTTGAAGAAATCACTTTATGGACTCAAACAAGCTCCACGGGCTTGGTATCAATAATTTGCTAATTTTGCTTCATTTGTTGGCTTCACCCACAACAAATCTGATCACTCTCTTTTCATCTATCATTGGGGTAATGATGTTGCTTACTACTTTTCTATGTCGATGATATCATTCTTATCGCCTCATCTGCCTCTCTGCATTGTTCCATTATTGCTCAGTGTATTTGCTATGAAAGACTTGGGTAATCTTCACCATTTTTTGGGTATAGCCGTTTCTCACACTACATGTGGTCTATTTCTGTCTCAAAGTAAGTATGCAGTGGCCATTATTGAGCAAGCTGGCATGACATCTTGCAAGCCTGTCGCCACTCCCGTTGATACCAACCCGAAGCTCGGCTCCTCGAGACCCTTCTTTCCCGACCCGACGTTATTTTGGAGTTTGGCTGATGCATTGATGTATCTCACATTCACTCATCAGGATCTCTATTATGTCGTGCAACGAGTGTGCCTTCATATGCATAACCCTCACATGGAAAATATGGCTGCCCTTAAACGTATCATTTGATATGTGCAAGGGACTTCTTATCTTGGTCTTCATCTTACTCGATCTCGTATTGACTTTTTAATCTCCTACACCGATGCGGATTGGGCATGTTACGTTGATACACATCACTCCACTTCCGATTATTGCATGTTTATTGGGGACAACCTTATATCATGGTCCTCCAAGAGACAATCTACCATATCACGCTCTAGCGTTGAGGCCGAGTATTGGGCCATGGTCAACGTGGTCTCGGAGTCTTGTTGGATCCGTAACCTTCTCATCGAGTTACATATTCCAATCTCCAAAGCCATTTTGGTCTATTGTGACAATGTGAGTGCTATATGTCTCATGAATAATCTGGTGCAAGTCCAACGCACCAAGCATATCGAACTTGACATTCACTTTATACGAAAAAAGTTAGCTCGTGGCAAAGTCCGTATTCTCCACATTCCATCTCAATTCTAAATCGCTGACATCTTCACTAAGGGCTTACCACGAGTCTTATTTGATGATTTTCGATCCAGTCTTACCATACGTGATCATGTCGCTTCGATTGTGGGGTGTATTAGATATATATATGTATTATATTCTAGTTTAATTTGTATATATTTTAGATTAGGCAGTTTACCTTAATTAGCTTTGTATCGTAATCTATTTATTGTACCACATAAGTTATGAGGATTATTCTGCAAATTATATTCTTACACTATCTATAATGTGGGAAGTGATGAAAATGTTAAAGATGATAATTGCAGTTGTGGTGCGGATTTGCAAGGTGGGGTTAGTGATGAGACTCATTTTGGTGGGGTTGATAAAAATGGTTTTGTGGGTGTGGATTGAGGGTAGAAAATGAGCGGAGAAAATTCAGAAGATGGAGGATCACAAAGTTGACTGTCATATGCAAAGTTTGGTTTGGTTTGGGGTTACATTCATCGGCTTTCTCTTCCTGGTGATGAGCCCTCTGAAGCTTTTGCAAGGTTAGTGCAATTTGCCAAGTTCGAAAGGGCCCTTTCGAATGGAATGAGGGGGAAGAAAAGAAAGGTAGAAAATTGCGAATGAAGAAGGAAGTGTTGGGAAAGGCGAGGATGCTCGATGATTATGCCTTACCTTTCTCAGCCCACGTTGCTTGACAGCAATGACCTCAACCTCATCAGCATTGTTGTCTACATCAACTCTAGAGTCTAGCTTGTTAGCAGCACCAATAGTTTGAGATTCATCTGAGACACCAGTTTCAGATGTCGTTCCATCTAAGGTGTACTCCACCTTTTGCTTCTTGACGTTTTTTGCCTCTTATATAGTTTCACCACTAGGAAACATGATTGTTACACTTGGTGAAAAGCCCTCAACTTGGCTTCTAAAGCTTGCCATTAAGTGTAAATGTAAATTACAAGCTGGAGCTCTCTTCTTTAGCCTCAAAATTTTGACCAAAAGTTTCTTCACATGTTGATCTAAAACATGCCGCTGATAAATTAGAAGATTTCGGCCCTTTAGATGATGATTTGGTCTCGAATGATAAAACCGTGAAAAAGAAGCTAAAGATCATGACGGCCATTTTGGAGACAACAATTCAGAATTCTCGGTGGAGGACAGAGCTAGCTTGAAAGATGTTTTCAAGTAGTTCATGGAGAAGGTGACAACAGTGAGTAAGAAGGTTAAGACCGTGAGCGAGAAAGTGAGGGTGGCAGCTGAGAGCTCCAAATCACAATAGGAGTTGGTCTTAGTTGAACATTTGTTTCTTGATTGACTTATTTTCTTTTTCTTTCTTTTTTTGTCTAGATAAGTAGTTATGTTATCTATTAGAATTCATGCATGACAGTAGGATAATTCGTAGTGGTTCTGTTATACTCTATTCAACCGTGATAACTTAGATATATTAGCACCAATTGGTAATTGTTGAATATTTCATTGTTACTGGCTTTATCTTTTGTGTAAACGAGTAGTTCGTGAAATCTCAATATATGTGCAGTTTTGGAGTTTGAAGTAGAAAAATAGTTTTTGTACTGACCTTTTCTTGAGTAATTCATGAATGAATCTGGGGGAGCGAGGTATTTATAGATATCGGGTTGCAGGACCCGCTCTGCGAAAGGGCAATAACAACCGAATGCAGATGTTTGATTGTCCCATAAGAGTCGAACCACCCTGGTTCGATTCTTTTCTGTTTGGACTTCTAATGGGGTAGGTCGGCCTAGTTCGTTTCTGGGCCACCTAAAACACCCCACCAACCACAATAGCTTATGTGTACTACATTTTTAAATTTTGTATATGAATCATGTTACAAATTTGTATTTCATACAATTAAGCAATCCAAGTGTACATCAACAACTCATCATGAGCCATCCAACTACATATCAACAACATGTGAAGAGTTCAAATGCACATCAACTCATAAGCAATCAAAATGCATATCATCAACTCATGAGCAATCAAAATGCACATCAGTAACTCAGTTAGTGGCGTCAATATGCAACGAGAGATGAAGATAACAGTGTAGTAGTTTGAGAGAAATACTGAAGGTGAAATTATAGTTATGATGAAATTGTTGTTGAAATATATATTGCTTCATGGGATAATCACTATCTAATGTAATGTGTTACACTGCAAGGCCAAATGTCTCACCAACAAGAGTTTGAAATTGCCAAGTCAGTAATTTTCAAAGCATTATATGATAGAATTTTCTCAAATGATGAAAGTGAGAATTTCAATCCGGATCATGAAATCCCAATATTTGGTCGAAATATAAGCCGTTTCCTTTGTTTAGTAGGAAATATAAGGAAACTTAAGAATTTCGACAAAACTTTGGATAAGTCCTGTTAGTATTTTGATTCTTAGTTATCCTAATTCTTTTAACAAGATAATCACAAAAAAAATATCATAATCAACTCAAGATAAAGAATCTCATAAAATATAGAACTTATAAAATCAGAACTTAAAACATGTACTTATTATATTCAATAAACCAACAATATATTAATTGTATCAAAATCAACAATGAATAATAAATAAATAAAAATATAGGTATTTTTGACTAATTTTTCAGTGAAAGCAAGGAGCAAGATAAGATGGTTAACAACAAAATATAAATAAGTTACTAGTACTACGGTTGGTGTTTGCAAACTCTAGTGGAAAATTAGAAATTTCTAATTTTAAGTTAAGCTTCAAAAGCATTTGAATTTAAACTTTGAAAGTGTTTGCAAGATATTCTTAAATTTAAAATTATTCAATATTTTTTTTTTAAATATCCACCATAAGCCAAAAGCACCACCACACCAGCTTTAAAATTGTAGAATTTTTTAGCTTAAAAAAATATGTGTAACTAAAAAACCTAGATTTGCTAACACTACAAAATCAGTTATTCAAAGATGATTATAACTTTTTTTAAGAGTTTGCATACAGCGCACACTTATAATAAAAAAAGAGATGAGACGTTGTTATTTATATATATATATTTAAATAAATGTGATGCCATCTAAAATTTAGAGCTATTTAATTAGAGGTCCTTTATTTGTTGTTAAATTTTGCAAGAAATCACTGCATTGTGTGCATTAATTAAAAATCAAAGCAAGATGAGAATTGAGAAGTAGAGTGAGGCGAAATGGGCTGGGTGAGTTTTTAATCAGCAAAAGGCCCAACCCAAAGATATAAACAATATTGGTTTATATTTTCTAAATTCTAATTGAAAGACAAAACACAGACACAAAAGCAAGCAAGCAAGCAAGCAGTAACATCTAACAATGGCGACGGAGCTGGAAGAACTTCTGGACTTTCTCTCATCTCCTTCTCCGCCTGTAATTAATTAATTCATTCGCTCATTTTTCTCTTTACTTACGTACACTGCTTCTTTCCTTTTCTTTTTGGATAAAAAAAAATCAGTTGATATTTAATAAAATAATTTTGGATAATTTTTTACAGATTAGAAAAGTAGCTGTTGACATCGTTCGGGATTATACAGGGTCAGAGGATGGTTTAAGGTCTCTTGGGAAATACCAAGATGTTGTTTTTCCTTCATTGTCGAACCTTCTTGCACACAAAAAGGTGTCTCCATTATTTTATCACTATTCTATTTATTATTATGATTAGGGATAAATGCATCAAAACTATGCACGTTTTTTGCAAAATCGTCCTTAAACTAAATAAATAAGTGATTTGCCCTTTAAACTATTTTATTCTGTTCGATTTGCCCATGGCCGGGTTTTTTGTTATTTTAGGGCGGAATATTTCCCGTTCGAGGTATTTTTTCGCCTACTTTTTGTCATAAACTACCAAAATAAATCTAGTACAACATATATGAATCGTGTATGAGGAATATTCCGGCTAAAAATGGCTGAAAATACACTGACGAGGAAATCGCATTTTAGCCGGAATATGTCCCGTTCGATGTGTTTTTTCGCCTACTTTTTGTCATCAATTACCAAAATACATCTAGTACAACACATATGAGTCGGGTAAGAGGAAACATTCCGGCCAAGAATGGCCAAAAATAGCCGAAAGCCCGGCCAGGGGGCAAATCGAACATAATGGTATAGTTTAAGGGGCAAACCGCTTATTTATTTAGTTTAAGGACGATTTCGCAAAAACATTCATAGTTCAGAGGGTTTGATGCATTTATCCCTTATGATTAACTCTTTACCATGGGTTAAGTCAAGAGCTTCTTGCTTGCGTTAATTCTTGATTTTGCTGAATGTTCAGGATGTTTCAGAACCTGCTGCTGAAGCTCTTGTTAATCTCTCTCAGAACCCAGAATTAGCTAAAAAAATCGTTGAATTGGGTCTTATCAAAACTGTCATGGATATTCTTTATAATTCAGACTCTAAAGAAATCACTCACTTACTACTCATGCTTCTTGTCAATCTCACCCAACTTGATCTTGGAATCCAATCTTTGCTACAGGTCGGTCGCTCACTCGCTCGCTCTTGTACCATTCCTTTTCATCATGTTTAAACATAATACATTGATCTAAATGTTAATCCTTGCAGCATGGGGATGAGAAGATGCATGGTCTCTATATCATGAAGCTGGTCAGATCATTCTGTACATCAACAACTGAAAATAAAGGTCAGCTTTGTCTTTAGACCTATCATCATACCTCATAGATTCGTTTTCCATATGCTTATAATAAGTTATGCCTTTCTCAGGTGATCCTTTTGAACATGTAGCTTCTATACTTGTAAACATTTCAAAGAAGGAAGCCGGAAGAAAGCTTCTACTTGACCCTAAGCGAGGACTTCTTAAGCAAATCATTAGGCAGTTTGATTCACCTAGCCTACTGCGAAAGAAAGGGGTAATAATAATATGACCTTTTATCTTTTTATCCCTTATGATTGATTGTACACAATTATTTTCTCTCCTTCCTTTTGCTTCTTTTCTAAATGAAAGGCTGGATGTTAAAATGAATTTTAGCCTGATAACTGAAAGTATAAAGGTTAGGTGGCATCTGTAGCTAAAAGAAAGATACTTGATTCTTCAAGTATGTATCTTGTCTGATATATGTGCTACAAGTCGGTTTCAATCGCAATGGCCCTTCCCCTCCACCTTTGTCAGACGCGGCTTCTAGCACTTCTTTTAGCCAACTTTTTGTGAAAATGTTATGAGTAAACTTATGTTAATTCTTTATATTATTCCTTTTTACAGGTCTCTGGAACTATCCGTAACTGCTGTTTTGAAGCTGACAGTCAGCTGCAGAATTTACTTCTGACATCAGAATTTCTTTGGCCAGCACTATTGCTACCAGTTGCTGGAAACAAGGTAGTGTTTTTCATAAATATTGCCCATTTCTAGGACGTCTCTGTGAGCCTTTGGGTTAATAAGTGTTTCTCAAGTAGAGTATCATATAGGAAATTAGATAGAAATGACAAGAGATTCCAACTATATATTTACCTCCCTTCGATTTCTTTATAGTGTAATTTACAGTTACATTGGAGGGTTTTGTCCTATTAGTTAGCGGACTTCATGAAACCATTAAACAACAGGAATGAGTAAAAAGAATATATGTCGTCTTCTTCTGTAGTTAGATTGTCCTTTGCTTGAGAACATTCATTGTACAAAGTGACTGCAAACCTAAAAGTGACATTCTAAACTTATGCACTTGGAGAATCCAGCAGGTTATCTGGTAATATAACTTTGGTTTCTTTTCTGCATTCAAGTATTATTTTTGATACTTTAATGACTTGGAACAGATATATAGTGAGCAAGACACGTCTAAGATGCCTCTTGAGCTTGGGAGTGCACTCTCAATTGAACGAGAAACAGTAACAGATCCTGAAATACGTGCCCAAGTACTTGATGCCATTTACTTGCTCGTTTTACAGGTAAAGTAACCTATCCCCTGACTAAAATAAAAGTGTTACTAGTTTGATCCTGAAAGGTGATAGTGTTTTTTACATTGAGAATGGTTTGCCTAGCTGGGCGTACGACCGAAAATGTCTAAAATTCAGGATTTCTCTGTTTCTGTATGCTGTGTTTTGTAAATGTTTCAAAGTTTTAACATCTTTAAAATAGGTACAAAGATACAGGTAGACTTGAAGCTCCTTAGACAAGCCCATTTTATGTGTTTTATAGCCGACTCTGTAATTATTAACTGGTTGCTAGATTTACTAAAAAGTTGTGAAGGCTTACAAATATAATTCTAAAGTCTTTGTAAAACATTTTTAGATTACATAAGCAGCCCTGGTGAAATGGCATTGTTAGTACAAGACTTTGATGTATGCAGAGTAAAATTGACATTTTAATGGTTTCAAGAAATTGTTAGACTAGCAGCTGTTTCGAACATCTTCTGTTTCACCCTTGAGTGTTCTATCTGGGTGCTTGACCTCTGGCGTCTCTAAATTTGTCAATTTTAATCTGACCAGTCTTTTAACCGTGCAATTTCTCTTTTAGGAAGCTGGTAGGAGAGCATTCTGGTCTATTAATGGACCTCGGATACTACAACTGGGGTATGAAGACGAGCAAAATCCCAAAGTAATGGAGGCTTATGAACGAGTTGGCTCATTGGTACCATACACTTCTTTTGCCTTCCATCAATTCTTTTTCTTACAAATAATCCGGTCATGATAAATCTGCGTAACTAAATTAATTCTTCTTATCACCAGTTGATTGAAGAGAGTGGCACGAGCGAAGTCGCCACGGGGGTATCAACATAGTTACTCGGGTCAGTTTTGTTTGTCTGGGAAGTTTTTACTGGTGAGAATTTGGGAGGATGGCCACCACATTGCTGGAAGGCGGGTTTGAGTTATAAGATCACTACGGAAGAAACAGTGTGTCTCTGTGAGTTTGTTAAACACAATTATTATATGTATTTGCCAGTAATTTATTTTTATTTTCAATGTTTGTGTTGCGAAGGAAGAAAGTAGAAGTTACTCTTGGATTGCTTGGGTGTAATTAGGACTTCAAGCCTTTCTAGCTTACAAACACAGTTTTCTTGATGTATTCACAGTATTAGTACATCCAGTCTCCAGATGGTGCATTAAATTACTTAACAAAATTTATGTACTAGGCTTGCACGATTTTTTTTTTTCTAGTTCGTTGACGTGGACTTCACATTATATTAAGACTTTAAAGACTTTTGAGTTGCTAAATCGGAGTCCAGAACACCTGTGTAAAAATCTAACAAACTTGACAGTAACACTCAGTCTTGAATGAATCGCAAAATAGTACTTTTAGTTGCCATTGGGAATATACTCTCTTTCTTCAATGGGTAGTTTTTGTAGGAAAAAAATCAATTTTTTTTCACCTTGTTATCTATAACTTAAAACGTTGCACTTTGTTATCTATACTAATTATCTAAGGGAAGGTTGTTTTTACTCACAAAATGAAAGTTATGATACCAAAATTTGAACTGTCTAAATTGCCCCTACTTAAAACAAAATTCATGTACAGCTCTAGGGGTTCAAATGTAATCTGCTCTAAAGTAATAGACGGTTTATAGGATTCAAATTTCAATTTTATGACATGCAATTAGTTGTAACTATCAGCCACGTATGACCACCCCCACTCCTATTAATATTCTGAACATCCTATGCAACTTCACATTCTCCTAACCGGAATCTGAAAATTTCACCCACTTCCACATTTTTCTCCAACTTATCTTTTCCAGTTCCTTTTCTCTCACACAGTAACATTTTCGGAGATTTGATACTTCATAGTTTTGGTTAATTTTATTTTATTCATTGTTAACAAAAAAAGTTTGATTTTACAGATTCTTCTTCTTATAATTTGATGAGGAAGGAGAAGCAACAAGGTCGTGGTTTGGTTTTGATACAGTTTTGAAGGTTCTATTTATGGCTTTTTTAATGTGTTTCATCTTCTTACGTTTGCAGATTGGATTTCACTCTTCAAGTACGGCTCGCATTGAAATTTTGGTTAAATTTGTCTATTTTGAATTGTAAGAACTACTACTTGGTACAAATATAAGGATCGTTATAGTTGTACGTTTTCATTTTATATTTGTGACTACTTCAAGACTAATGTAAATTAACTATAAGAATGGTACATATGATGAAAATACATTGTTTATTATCGTCGACATTGTTTATTATCATTCATTGAGCACTAAAAAGGCGAAATGACATCTTTAATTTAGATGATTGTACATGTTATACACTTAATTTTATTTTGAAACTAATTTATGCATCATTGTTTTTGTGTAGATATTAACTATACTATTCTAATTTATGGATCTCTACTTTAAACTCGATTTTAGGACTTCGCATTATTTTAGGATGATAATTATGAAACTGGGACAAGTAATTGCCTCTGCAATGTACTTTTCAGGTTTCAGCCTCTCCGATTTGTTTATACAACTGAAATTACAGTCTCCAACCTTCAATTGTTTATCTTTCTTCGTTTGAGAAGAGTACATAATTTATGCATGTTTCTTTTCTCTCTTTTTTATCTTTTTTTTTTCAAAGCATTATTCTTAGAAGGAGTTTTTTTTTTTTTTTTAAAAACAAACAATTTTCTCAGAAGGAGCTTCGTCTCCAAACAATTCGTGTGCTCCTATTCAATTATCTGAAGTTGATGTTCCCATTCTTAACATATCTACTAACTCATTTTAATCAATTTATATAAACTATAACTATTAAGTATAATTATAAACTATCTTAACAATATCGTATAATATATGTGTTACACATATTTTTTTAGATAAGATTAGTTTAATTACACGCGGTCACCGCGTGTGTCAAATTTGCTAGTCTAAACTATGTAAACGTTGCAATTTGCTACTTAAGCTATGTCTAGTTTACCAAACTAGGGTGTTACTTGAACTAGTAACTTTTGTTTTTCAGGTTAAACCACGTCGCGATTAGAGCGGATGACGTATTAAACACGGGTAAAAGAGAACACCTTAAAAAAAATTGCTATATCAATTTGAAAATGCCCTCAAATTATCCAAACATCATATTCCTAAATTTGAAAACCTTAGGGTTTTGAAATTGCACCAATTACCCATGAAAACTCTGCAAATTTGTACTTGTGGATGATGAGCTTCAGCAGCAACTGTATGGACAAGTCATATCCAAGACGTAAGTTCACAAGATGCACGAAACACCTCGTAATTATCCATTGTCCATCCCTTTGTGAATCATTTTGGGTCTTCGATTTTTCAACCCATCCTTAAACAAGCAAGCAAGACCAGACAGTTCTTTGATTTGAGGTCCAAATTTAATTTTGAAATTGTGTTGATCGATTGTTTTCTCTTGTTTGATTGTTCGTTTACAGTGTTCTTATTCTATCCTTGCTTAGTACGTCATCTGCTCGAAATGTGATATATTTTGGAGTGAAAAACAAAAATTTCATGTTTGGGAAGCATTGTGGTAAACTAGACATAGTTTAGATAGCAAGGTGCAACGATTTAAAGCATGTGTAGGAAAAGGCAACAAAATTGATAGAATCTTAATTTGATCTTTTACCTTACATTATATAATTTCTAATCCATTATATGTATAGAATTAGATTAAGTGGCCGTGGATGACCAATTCACGTCTTCCCTACTAATTATCTAAGATTTGTCGCATGGGCTGAAGATAAAGAATCAATCGAGAGACCTTTCGAGAGAAAAGAAATAAGTAGCCCTAACCCTACGGCGACACCGAGCGAAACCCAACCGTCGGCAACTGAATTCGTCCCCCCGAACAAGTTCATGTTTACGGGCAGATAGACGAAGAGGTCAAGACCTATTGGAAGCGACATGGACTGTCCCATGCATGAACCTGTGCATGAAAACCTGAACCGTAGTCGGACTCCCCCGACATATGCGGCAGTAATGAAATCAAAGATTAAACAGACTGAAGTTTAATTTGATGCAACTCGTGCAACGAAAATTCGTAAACATCTTATTGTTCATGAGGCGTCCGCTTCATATCCTACCAAAGTCACATTAACTGAAGAATTGGAGGACAAAATTCAAAATGAATGGAAAGACCATCTAATTATTAGAGTTCTTGGATGTCCGTGGTACTACGAGGCGTTACAAACCAAACTTGACATAATATGGACTTAGGTAATGGATGATATTGCTTAAAAGGGCTTAGCGCGCCGAAGAGAGAGATGATCTTGACGAAGGGTCCGTGGCATTTGGCCGGAAGTTTCATTTCCATCCAAAAGTGGTTTCCGGACTTCAATGCTGATATGGACAAAATTGAGAGCTCAATCACGTGGGTGAGGTTACTCAACCTACCGATGGAACTATTGTCTGAAAGCATAGTGCATGGATTGGCTAGTTGTATTGGTAACCCTATCAAGATTGATAGCAACACTCTAAACGCGACGCAAGGGAAATTTGTGAGATTTTGTGTTGAAGTGAGCACCTCGCTTAAACTTGCATTAGGAGTTCGAGAAAAAGTATATCAGATCGTGTATGAGAATCTTCCCTCGCTTTGTTAAGTGCTTGAAAATCAGTCACCTAGAATTGCAATGCGAGTTTGTAACTCTGAAGGCATCACAAGTTCAAGCTACTGGCACACAACCTACGACCACGACTTCACAAAGTCGTGATGAGCGCTCGAACTGGTTGCTTGAGAAGGTACAGAAGAATGAATTTGGGAATTGGATGCAAATTTCAAGAGGGCGAAGGAGAATTTCGTCTAGCACTTACCCGGCAAAGGGAGTAGGCCGAACCATCGCAAACCCGATAATTTTGTCGCGGCCAGTTCCTCTTATGACAGAACCCGCGGGTAATGAACACGCTACGAGACAGGGGAAGGATCAGGTTGCGATCCTACCGGCTCGACGACAATTACCAAATTCTTTTAATGCTAAAGAGACGGTTGTTGCAAGGAATACAGCTAAGGAAATAAATCCTAGGAGGATCACCAAAAATAGGAAACCTACCAAAGCTGCTAATAGGAGTCCTAATCGGAGTCATAACCAATTTGATGTCTTAGCTATATTAAAGGACAATGAGAGTGTGTCTACTGATCAGTTACCATAAATGGGACAAGGATACTAGCGTGACCTTAGATAGTGAACAAGATGCAAGAGGATCATTGGGATTGGGACAACTTGCTCTTGGGACAGTTGGAGTTAATGGAGATCGAAACGAGACGACGAAGATTCAACAGGCCTTCGTGGACAACACGGATTGCACTCGAACACCGGTTGAAAACACTTTTGCGTTTATGTTCTTCCATAGCGTCCACACGGTAGCGACAAACACATATTTCCACCCCACTTTCTCATTTATACTACTGACATCGATTTTCTTTCAAGCATGCACCTGATCCAGATTTCATCGGGAACTCTTTCGAACTCTAACCTGCTGCTTGCTCCTACGACCATGTCCCATAAACCATGTGCCATTGGACAATGCCGAAGCATATGAATCACTGAATCATAATTGGTTTCGCATATCGAGCAATCTGCAATTGTACAGCAGCCCATTGTCTGTGTCAATTGATTCGTCGCGAGTTTCTCTTGCGCAGCAAGCCACAGAAAATACTTCACTTTATTGCTGATATCATTCCCCCATATCCACTGCAAGTGTGCGTTTGTTGATTGATTCTCTGAATAGTATTCCAAATAATTCGTGTACGCCGTTTGACAACTGAACTCACTATTCGACGACGCACTCCAAAGGATTCTGTCCTTGTTACGATTCAGCGTCACCTTTCGATTCAGCACCTCTTTCTTCAAGGAGTCCAGCATTCTTGACCTCAACTCATCTACTCGCCAATTACCATACGGATTTATGACCTCGTATAATTTCAGCTCCTCCTCCATTGGGTCAATAATACAATCGTCGTCAGACTACCTAACCAATTATCGTACCAAAAAAATACTTTCCAACCATTCCCAATCCTCCACCTCAAAAACAGATGCATAAGCCCAACCCATCTAACAATACCCTTCCAAGTTGCACTATCCATTGACTTGGCTTTGCATTCCAAGAGTAGGCCCTTCTTCAAGTATTTAGTCGTAATAAATTGAGATCAAACCATGTTCTCTTCTGCCAAAATTTTCCAAGCGGGCTTGGAAATGAGAGCTTTGTTGCTAACCCGTGCCAGTCTAATGCTGAGGCCCCCCATGTTTCTTTGGTTTTGTAACCATCTTCCAACTCACCATATGCAACTTTTTCTTCGTGATGTCTGATGAGCATAGAAAGTCCGGGTTCAGTCGATCAAATTATAAACAAACATTCTCGGGTAGCCAAGAAGATTGCATGTTATAAACCAACTTAGCCGAAGCAACCAATTGTATGAGAGTGGCGCGACCCGCCAATGATAGGATTTTATTTTTCCAGCCGTTGAACTGCTTAATAATACGGTCAAAGATTTCTGCAAAATTAGCCCTAGTGAGGCGCCCGTGGATCAAGGAAACTCCCAGGTATTTTCCTAAATTACGCTTTTGCTCGAAACCAAGACATCACAAATCGTACGTTTCAACCCCGAGCCCTCACATTTAGAGAAGAAAATCTTAGATGTCTCGGGGCTTAATTTAAGACTGGAGGCGCCACAAAATTTATCCAACACACCTCAGATGGATTTAGCTGTGTTTTTCGTCGCTTTCCCCATAAGCACTTAGCTGTCGGAAAAGAAGAGGTGTGATAGGTTCGGACCTCCTCGGCATTGGACGATCGGCTACCACTTTTTCCTCTCAACCTCTTATTGGATGAGATATGCTAATCTTTCGACACACAAAACAAACAGATACGACGAGAGAGTGTCACCTTCGTAGTCCACACGAATAATTAAACAGTTCTATAGGTGAACCATTCCAAACAATCCTTGTGGCTGCATGTCGAACGCAAAACATAATTTAATCAATGAGTTCGGTCGGGAAAGCGAACGCATGCAAGGTTTCCTTTAAAAAATCCCAATCGACTTTATCGTATGCCTTCTCCAAGTCTAGCTTCATTATCATGCACCCCACTTTGTTTTTCTTCTTGTTCCTAACAGAGTGTAAGAGTTCTTGTATGATATCATGGGTGCTTCTCCCCTTTATGAAGCTTGATTCGGTTGACGATATGATTACTGGCATCATTCCCCTTAGCCTCATTGTAATGCTCTTAGTTATAAGTTTGTAGAGCATGTTACAGAGTGAGATTGGCTTAAATTGGGAAATTCTCTCCGGACTCTGGGTTTTTGGAATTAGACATAAGAACGCCTCACATAGTGTCGGGTCAAAACACCGTTCCTTAAAGACCCCATCCGCAAACTCCTTGAGCGATTCGTACAACCAATCCTAGCTTTTTTTGGTAGAATCCTGCCTGAATTCCATCGGGTCCCGGGGCCTTGAACGGGTGCATGAAATTAACAACTTCACGTAATTCATGTATATCAATTCGCCCCACCAGTTTTGTTAGGTCCTCCATAGATAAGGTCGCTTCATATCTCGACTTAGGCAACCTATTGCGTGCGTTCCCATAGTCGGACTCACTCCCCCCGGGAAGAGTTTCTCAAAGAACTCCCGAGCGTGAGTCTTGAGGATGTCTTCGTCTTTCGTCCACTCATTCTCAATTTTCAACGTCGTTATCTTGTTACAACGTCGTTTGTTAAGAGTACAACGGTGGAAGAATCTTGTATTTTGCTCCCCATCCATTATCCACTTGACACGGGATTCTTGGAATCAAAAGGTTTATTCTTGCCTTAGCGCATCATTATACTCTCAAATTAATTACATCTCCAGGGTTTTTGAGATACAAATTAAATTTGCGCCCCAATGCTTTCTGGATCTCGTTAAGGCGAGCAAGTAAAACCTTCTTCTTGTGAAAAATATTCATGAATGTTTCTTTGTTCCATGGTTCCATAACTAGACGCACCTCCCTAATCACTTCTATCATATTCGGTTTATGAGCCCAAATATTCTAGAGTAGGGGAGTACACTCCGGATGATAAAACCAAACTGCTTCAAATCTAAACGGTCTTCTATTCTTCTTACTCTCTCGACCTTGACATAACATCAGCACTGGGTGGTGGTCTGAATGTATACGTGGCAAGTGTGAAACTTCATTCCCCGAGAATTTGTCAATCCACTCTTGATTGGCCATCGTTCTGTCTATCCTTTCTCTAATGATAACTTCATCATCTCGTTTATTGGTCCACGTAAATGGCGGTCCTTTAAATCCCAAGTCAACTAGTCCACACATGTCCATGTAGTTTCGGAAGAAATTAAGGCAACTGAGAGAATTGCAAGCCAAGAAAATATTCAAACTCGTAGCCAACCCAACCATGTTGCTGAAGACCCGTTTCATATCCTTGCGACACGGGTGCACATATATCCCCGAAAGCCTCCAACGGTCATCGAGCTTCGAGTTTATAATGGTATGTATCTCCTAGTCACCAACCCCTATGATTTTTACATCCACAATTTCCTCGTTCCATAACATCCACACTCCGCCAATCATTCCCACAATAGGTGCTAGGATATATTTAAAGAGTCCCAAAAACGGTGCAATCTCTCTCGCACGCTCCTCGTTCACTCTAGTCTTAAAGATAAAAACCACTGAAGGTTCACGAATACAAACAAGCTCACGGAGGTATCCTATAAAATCAACATGTCTCGCTCCCTGGAAGTTTCATGAAACAATCTTCATATTAAATTGATAAAGATGGTGCAGTATTATTGGGTAATCAACAGTTGATCCCCTCCATGTCTCGTAAATCAGAGTCACCGCCTCTATCGCTATCGTGATCTGTCGACTCCATCCCATCTGCTCAACATTGTCTTTTGCCACCATGTGTTCGTGTTGTCCTCCCTCAATATTGGGTGTATCATCGTCTCTACCTCCTAAACACTCGTCGGTATTTTCAACACATGAATCACTTGTTCCTCCTGTTCTGTTTGCAATATCCTTGAGGGTCCTTGGAACCGATGGTGTAGTGTTTCGAAGTCCAGAATTGCCCAATGAGCCAATAGCATATCGGCCAAGATGTTGGGTTGCTCGTGTGGTGCGTTGAACTTCATCTCCTTTACTCAAGTATTCGCCTTTCTCAAAAGAGGCAATATTCTCAACCTCCTGATCTTTAAAGACTCCAAATGCGTCAAATTTATTGAGATTCCTATTAGGAATTTTCTTCCCTTCTTTTGATATTGCTCTTTCCTTGATCATTCTCCTAACAGGTTTCCCTTTATCACCAAAATTCTTTCCTTTGGACCCACTCGAACTTTGGGAACAAGAGGCTGACTCTTTCCTTGCGCCTCAAGGCTCTTTGCTGAAAATTTTAGAGGTGGGGTAGGCATATCATAGTTTATAATCTGCTGCGAATTAGAGACCAAATCATTCCTTGTTAGGATCTTCACCGCCGGCCTTGTCCTCTCCTCTTTATTTATGTTATTTTTTTCGGTTTCCATTCCTTTCTTACTGTTTCCGTATTCGTATTCGTTGTTTCTCACCTTAGACAGCAGCCATTCTGTTTGCTTATTGTTGGTATGTTCGGGACATGTAGCTCAAAGAGCAACGGATATTATCCGGTTTACTAGCTTATTTGTTTATTTGTTATACCCATTGGGGTGCCTTTGAGAAGTTGGGCCCAGGGATTGAGTCGAGTTACTGCCGGTTTAAGTAATTTCATTTGATACCCATCTATTTAGGCGCCGCTTGCAGTCAGGAGTTGGCTGTAACCCGCGTGCTGGATTGACATTTACTCGAGCATGTCTCTTGATTGTTTGCGAGGTCGCTCCTCGTCGGGAGGTATAAGGTTGAATAGTAGAACTCATAAGGCTAGATTTGTTTATTGTTAAGCACAAGTTCATTAACTATTCTATGAAAACTGTATTACCATTGCTACATCAATGTCTAGTTGAACTGTTTCCACCGTTAAGATCACTCCCGAAATGTATCCAGTAGGTCACGGTTAATTCTTGCATTACCAGTTCTTTTATATGAATCTCATTAAGTCATTAAAGACTTATTCCTCGTTTCTTCTGTCCATTTCTCAAGATAAAATCAACATGGCAGCATGGACCAAGTGAATAATTGTTCAAGCGTGCATTTTGGAATATTCATGTTTTGTTACTAGTGCATAACCATTAAAATAGTCACATTATTTGTAATACCAAGATTTCCGTTGTATATATATATATATATATATATATCAAAATATAATTTATAAAACGTGTATGGTTTTGATCCTGAACAAGTGAGACCCCTTCCTATGAGTTGCGTTTTAATCTGGATTGGGTAAAGTGGTTGGCCACCACTCAACCGACTCGTATCGGAGCATGGCTCGTGGGGCGTGGTCTTCACGGTATGGTATCAGAGCCATTGGTTAAAATATTTGGACAAACATTAATCACTCAAAAATGCTTCACTAAAATATTCATATAGATTAAAACATATATTCTTACATCAAACACTGATCAACATAAAAGAGTTACAATCAGAGTGTCGTATCTACATCTAAAGCACGTTTCTTACCACGACTATTGTCACTACTTGTCTGCGATTGAATTTGTGACAAAATAGGATCTACTTTTGGTACATATGCTTTAAGTTTGTCAATCAATGCATTTGCAGTATGTGCAGAGATGAAAATTTCACGAGCCGTCGACTTCATAAACTCCTGCTCCACGCAATGATCTAGAAAAGACAACAATCCATCATAAAAACCATTGACATTGTAGAGCCTTATAGGTTTTTGATGCATGTTTAACTGTGCCCATGAAGCTATGCAAAAAAATTCTTCCAGTGTTCTTAACCCTCCAGGTAATGCAATAAAAGCATCAGAATTATACAACATATTAGTTATTTTTTCATGCATGCTAGGTATTATAACCTCCTCCAATAAGATTGGACCATTGGAATTCATGTCAGCTAAGGCTTTTGGTATGATCCCTAACACACTACCTTTATTTGAAAATGCACTAGTCGCAACACACCTCATTAACCATAAATTTCCTCCCCCATACACCAACTTAATCTTTCTCGCAGCCAATATGTTTCCCAAACTACTTGCTACCTCCAGAAACTCTCGATCTTTTCCTGTACTAGACCCACAAAAGACACAAATGGATTTTATTTCTCGAGTTGAAGATTTTTTCATCTCAATTTTTTTTTTCTCTGATAATGTGGTATGTGTCAATGTGTGATCTTCGATATCATAAAACCGTTATTTATAAGAAAACATAGTAGGCGTACTGAGGAAGCTTTTAAAATAATAATAATACAACACCTTAAAAAATAATAATTAATTAAATAGCGTCTCCAACAATCCATCTTTTATGAATAGCTTCCCCTACAATCCATCTTTGATGATATAACATTTACCAATCGAAGAAAACACATTCATATCGTTGTACCCCATCATCCGTTATTTATGCCTATTAAAAATAATGTATATATATATATGTATATATACACGTGTGTGTGTGTGTGTGTGAGTATAGATAAGACCGTCTAAGTTTTATTTGTACTGAAAAACTAAATATTTGCATAATTCTTAAAATATGTGCATGCACTTATAAGGAAAAGTTATGTTACCGTATTTCCCTTCTGTGTTTTGTCTAAGTATCCAGATTTATTCATTTAAATACAAAATTTTAAAAATAATAATAATATCAACAATAATAATAAATCACAAAAACTTCCATGTTATGTTACAATTAAATTACTCGTGTTCTTTGTGGTAGTTGTTTTTTAAAATAAATAAAACATTAATTAGCATGATTTATCGACAAAAAGAAATTGGATTAAAATTTTTGGTACTCAAAATTTTAAGAATATTAAAGATTTTTCTAATTACTCTATATTATGCTCGTTAGTTAATACTTTTTTTTAACAAACATATCTTTCACAAACAAGTCACATACTTCCAATCTTAATTTTCGTCCCAATCATCATACCATTCCAAAAACAAAATCGTCCCAACAGTTATAAACAGCTATAATTGTCATATCTCCTTCTATAAATACATTATTTTTATACTACAAAACACACGTCATCTTCATCTAATTCTCTCTACCAAAAATGGATCATATGGTTCAAGTAATTCTTGTTGTAATTTTTGTTATTTTTATTTTTATTTTTCTTCTAAATGATGAAGAAACATCATTTGAAATTGCTATTGTATTTTTAGGATTCTCAATACCTTTCTTATTTCTTGCTCTTGGTATGAGTTTACTACTATTATGTAAGTTCAATTGAAATATGTCTTGGATAATAAAATATTTATTTGAGTAGTCTTCTTTTACCTATGTAGTTGTTATAATGTGTGAAACGTCAAAAACTTGAATTGCATAATTATATTAAGCTAATCAAAATAAAATAAAATAAAAAATAAAACTACTAAACTCTCGATTATTATTAGACAAGAACCATAAGAGTTTAATTTCCTTCTTCCGAGAAAATGGGTTTACGACTTCCTATGGTGTTAAGTGTTAGTCATTAAGGATAAAATTAATCTAAATAGCGATTAGAAATACTTCTCTTTTGGGATACGTTAGTCTTGTTCGAAAAAAAAAGGATGAACTTTTAGGTATCAATTACAAAGAGATATTCACTTTGGAATATAGATTGACTATCCGATCTAGTTAATGGATATAAGTTTGTTAAATTTAAATAGTGGATACCAAACTGACAATTTGAAGGTAAAAGGTAAATTTGAGACATAAGGAATGGATTAAAACCTTAAGCAAATAATTATCTATGTGATTTTGAGGTCATTAGATATTCACACGTTGAGAGTGGATTGATAATCTTTTAGAAGAGACATTATAAATTTGAGTTAGAGGCGAGTCAAGTTATGGATGTGTTCATTGTCAAGTATTAATTCTATTAAAGATATGAGGATTCTTGAAGCAATGGTTAAAGAAAAAATTGATAATTTGTGATGGAATTTCCAATAAGTTTGAGAAGACGGAAATATATATATGGAATAAGTTTATTGGGTTTTTATAGGTTCTAATAATTTGAGATTACATAAATTAGAAAGATCGGAAAGTTTTTATGATGCATGTTTATCAGGACGGATCACTAATAAAAAGAAATTCGATGGAAAAAAAAAAGAGATGAAATCTTAATACTTTATCTTCAAAACAATTTAGGTAAGAACTCGGGACCAGATTCCTTTAAGAAGGGGGGATTGTAACGCTCTAAAAATTAGGAAGAAAATAAATTTATACTTTAGTCCTTGAAATTTTGAAAATTTCCATTTTGACCCTAAATTTTTTGAAAAATTTGCATTTGAGCCCCTGAACTTAAAAATTAGTCTTTTATTATATTTACATGTCTTTAATCCTAAAACATATATTTCAATTTCAAATATTAACCAAGTTGATTGAATTACCTAGAAAAATTACATAAGTAAATATGATGTAACAAAGAAATCAAATTATACCTGTTTGAATTTTAATTATGAATAATTGAGGGACTTAATATGCAATTAACCAATTGATGAAGTAAGCCATGACATATTTTTGATGAGGTAAGCCATGACATCCTTAATAGCATGATTAAATTCAAATGTTTTGTGATTTATTATAAAATAATCAAAGTGAGACCTTAATTAAAAGTATTTTAACATGATTTTTGCCTATAAATAGTAGGCTTTCTTCCAACAATTTTCACACCCAAAATCATTTCGTTTTTTCCTTCTTTCTTTATATGAATCTCTGAGTTAGTGAGTCCACTTTCAGGAAAAATTCATCCCAAGTTCTTATTTCATCATTTTCTACCCGAAAATACCCCAAAACTTTTATTGCACTGAAATTATCCATTCGGCCCTGCACCTTAAAAAACCATAACTAATTGTAAACAAATCCTTTTTGATCAAGGCCAATGGCCGAATACTCCTCATGATGTCCTCTAACTTTTATATGAAGACATGTTTTTCAAATAATGTGACTTAGAAGGTTGAAATTCCTAAATCGTAGATTGCTGTCTCAAAATCCGAAAATAGGTTCTATTCTTTCAAGAATTATTTAACATATCAAACCTTTTGATTTTCCTTCCCATTGGGGTACACATGTTCCTAGTGATGTTAGGGATCAGTTGCCACAAAAATATTTGGAAACAAAGTTCATTGAATATCCAATCAAAGGGTTGACGAACTAATCAACTCCATCAAGGTTTTCCGTACGAGTTAAGGTGAGGTTCCATTTCTGATTTGTTCTAGCCCCGTTTGGCATCCGACCTTGAGGAACTTGGACAAAAAAGTCACTACTCCGTTACCAAACCTCGAACAACCTATATTTTATCATAATCCTGTTTGGCATCTCATCACATAACATAATTTTCTTACTCATTGTTAAATCATATCCAATCATTTATTATTTCTCATATCTATTCATAATCATGATAATTCTCCAATATTATAATCTCATCTGCTAGTTCTTGAATTGTGCAAAGAGCAACGAATTATGTTCGGGACATGTAGCTCAAAGAGCAACGAATATTATCCGGTTTACTAGCTTATTTGTTTATTTGTTATACCCATTGAGGGTGACATTTGGGAAGTTGGGCCCAGGGATTGAGTCGAGTTACTGTCGGTTTAAGTAATTTTATTTGATACACATCTATCTAGGCACCGCTTGCAGTCAGGAGTTGGCTGTAACCCGCGTGCTGGATCGATATTTACTCGAGCATGTCTCTTGATTGTTTGTGAGGTCGCTCCTCGTCGGGAGGAATAAGGTTGAATAGTAGAAGTCATAAGGCTAGATTTGTTTATTGTTAAGCACAAGTTCATTAACTATTCTATGAAAACTCTAGTACCATTGCTACATCAAATTGTCTAGTTGAACTGTTTCCACCGTTAAGATCACTCCCAAAATGTATCCAATAGGTCACAGTTAATTCTTGCATTACCAGTTCTTTTATATGAATCTCACTAAGTCATTAAAGACTTATTCCTCGTTTCTTTTGTCCATTTCTGAGGATAAAATCAACATGGCAACATGGACCAAGTGAATAATTGTTCAAGCGTGCATTTTGGAATATTCATGTTTTGTTATTAGTGCATAACCATTAAAATAGTCACATTATTTGTAATAACAAGGATTCCGTTGTATATATATCAAAATACAATTCATAAAACGTGTATGGTTTTGATCCTGAACAAGTGAGACCATTTCCTATGAGTTGCGCTTTAGTCTGGATTGGGTAAAGTGGCTGGCCACCACTGAACCAACTCGAATCGGAGCATGGCTCGTGGGGAGCGATCGTCACAGTATGTGCCCTTGATTCCTCCCCCATGTTTTATTCCTAGGTTTCTATGGGAGTTTCAGGCTTGGCTGATTCTCAATCAACTTCAACATGTCCCACTTTCCCGCATTTATAACAGAGAGACGGGAGATTCTCATAGACGACTTGGTAAACTTTATCTCTAATCTCCAGCCCCAACTTTAGCGGCACCTCCGTGCTAACTTGAACACAAAAGCGTGCGAATTTTCCCCGAGTAGCGTTATAAGTATTCCCATCGATTTTGATCGGGTCTCATATGCATGATGCCAATGATTGAATGATCGGTTCCCTAAATAGTTCCATTGGGAGATTGAGCATACGCACCCACGTTATCGCACTCTCAACCTTATTCGTGTCCGCTCGAAAATTTGGGAACCATTTACGCACCGAGAGGAAGCTACCGACAAGTTGCCACGTCCCTTCCATCAAGATCATTTCACGCTTCAAAAAGGTTAAAGTTCTTCAAACAGTAGCAGCTGTGGCCTAATTCTATAAGTTCAAAGTCGATCTGAAGTGGCCACATGGTGTCAAGTTTGGTATGGAGAGCTGCGAAGTACCATGGTCTGCCCATTACCCGAATGATTAGCGTATCTTTCCACCGATTCCTGATTCTATTCTCGAGTTCATCCGTGAAGGTCACTTTTCGTGAGGAGTCTGTTACCCGTCGGCTCTTGGATAAGAATATGTTTCCTCTCTTTGGCTGTTTTCAGATCGTCGATCTTGACGCCGTTCTTTATGATTCTAGCCATAGTGGATGCCGCATATGTGATCGGCGTCCGACTGAAATTAGGGTTTCCCCCGCCTAAAGGCGCGCGTCCTGCATGTTCTTGTACTCGACCTTTTCACTGATAGGGCGAAGACACTTCTGTTGTCTCATGTTGTGCGATTGTAAGTCCTGCGGAACGGAATCGAAATCAAATTAAATATAAAATAGAATCTATGAATTTGTTGAGTTTTCCCCTACAAAATAAGTCGCATGGCTAGGGCTGTGCAAAAAGAATCGAATCGATCGAATCGGGTGAAAATCGATCGAATGATCCGATCCGAGGATCGGATCGAATATTTGATCCGACTTTTGATTTTTGCCTTCGGATCGAATCCCCCTTTGATTCGATCCTCGATTTTAGAGGCTGAGAATCGGATCGGATCGAATACTCATCTTATTTTTTAAAAATAAATAAATATATAATAGTATATATAATATTATATTTTTATCTATAATGCTAAGCCTATTAAGATGCTACTAAGATATTTCTATATATAATGCTACTATTATATTTTTATATATACACCTACCTAACATATTTTCCTTGGTCCATTTGAAGGCCACGTTTCTGTCTTTGGGAAACGTATACAATTGTCAAGAGGAAACTCCTTTGATTGGAGCTGAAGGTGTTGTTATTGCATGTTGGTGATATTGTGGTCGATGTTGGGAGTGAAGACATAACTTCGAATGAAACTGCTGCTGTTGGTGATACTGACATTGATCAAAACTGGGAGTGCTGGAGTAACCTTGAATGAAGCTGCTGATAAGCTAGTGCATAGTCTGGTGAATGAAAAGTGTAAAGTGGTGAAAATTAATTTGTGAAAGTGTATCTTTTATAATTGATTTGTGTTTTGTGTCAAAAAGTGTCATTGAGAATCATATGAAAGTGAATTTTGTAATTCGGTAACTCTGTTTGAATATTGTGGTTGGTCCCATTGATATTAAATTAAATAAGAAAAAAAAAGAAAAAAAGACCAAAATCGAATCGAATCGGATCGAAATCGAATGATTTTGGATCGAATCGGATCGTTTTAAATTGATTCGATTTCGATCCTCATTTCTCCAGGATCGAAATCGACTTCCAGCCTCGATTCGATATGATTCGATCCGATCCGATCCAAATGCACACCCCTACGCATGGCCGAAAGGGTGACCTATTTTGAAAATCGACTATATAAACACACACACAAAGAACAGTAAGTCATTTCATTTGTGAAGAAGAAGAAGAAGAAGAAGAAGAAGATGAAGTGGAGAGCTAGTAGAGGATTTCCCATTCTCAGTTACCAACACCACCAGCAGCAGCAGCGCTTTCACTTGTCAACATTCCTTTTTCGGAATGTACAACCCGCTCAAGCACGTGCCTTCTCCTCCTCCGCCGGCAGTAGCAGCAGCAGCAGCTCGCATGGTACTCTTTTCCTGTATTTTTTTAGGGCTTTTATTGAACTTGTAAAGAAGTCAAACAAGGTTTTGTTTCTTGTGCAGATTGAGATAGTAATATAATATTTGCATTTGTTTCCCCTGCTCTGCTCATAAGCTTGCTTATTTATTGTGCAGGTAATAATTCCTTGTTGGTGCCTGGTGCTACTGTGGCAACTATACTTATGCTTGGTGCTCTTCATGCTCGCCGTCTATATGAAGATAAAAAGGTGCTTCTCCTCCTGTCTAGTGCAATGCTCCTGGAAATTCTTGTTGGTGTTGTTGGCTCATATTGTTTTTTTTTTTTTTTCCTTTTGCTTTTGCATTTGTTTGGCTTTTCCTTCATTAATTGTAGTATCCCTTAATGTCATTGTCTGCTTCTGTTAAAGATATGCATTAGCCTAGTGAGTATTTTAGGTTTCATGGTTCTCGGTTATTATACCAGTCCTATAGTCTTAAATCATACATGTGTACTCTGATGAAACAGACAGAAGAGACTAGGGTAAAAGGTATCGAACTGGAGTTCCACCCTGATGTAAAGGTATAATCCACCTTTTTTTTTACTTTTCAGCTAGTATCCCATGCTCCCTTTGCATAACAAAATATATATATATATGTGAAACTTCTCATTTTTGACAGGCTACATTCTTAAGAATGCTACCATTGCGCTCTATATCAAGATTTTGGGGTTCCTTGACTGATTTGGTGAGAGTAAATTTTGATAAGCTAATATGTGACAGCTCTAGGGTATATAAACAAGCTAAATTTTTCTTCACCAGGAACTTCCTGTTTGGCTGCGACCTTATGTATATAAAGCATGGGCTCGGGCATTTCACTCTAGTATGATTCCTTATCTATATGCTGATCTACATTATTTCTTTATCTTTATTTGGTATGGAGTTTTGCTTAGTCTCCTATTGTGCATGTAATTTAGACTTAGCAGAAGCTCGACTGCCTCTAGAAGAATATGCCTCTCTACGCGAGTTTTTCGTGCGCACATTGAAAGAAGGTGTGAGGCCTGTTGATCCTGACCCTTATTGTCTGGTAACGGGTAACAAACTTCTCGAAAGTCTTCCTTTCCATTGCCATCCGTCTCTTGCAACCTATAACTTTCTTGATCACTGGGTACTTTGTTTATGTGGTTATAGGTCAGTCCTGTAGATGGCACTGTTCTCAAATTTGGAGAATTGAGAGGGACAGGGGCCATGATTGAGCAAGTAAAAGGATGTTCCTATTCTGCTTCTTCCCTCCTTGGTGTAAGTTCGCGTCTTCCGATGGTAGATTCAAAAGACGCTGATGAAGAAAGTAGTGGACAAGAGAACACCATGGAGGCCAAGAAGTCATGGTGGAGGGTTTCCTTGGCTTCTCCGAAAGTTAGAGAAACTTCATCCTCTCGGTAAAAATGGCAAATAGTTAACAGCAAGTATTAGCATCCAATTCGTCCTTCAAACATGGAAAGATAGTTTGCTTAGAGATAACAAAAATGCTATTATAGATACTCTCAGCATGTTGGCCCACATTGTGGGACATATTTTGAAAGGTCAAGAAGATGATTAAGGCATGTGTAAGTTATTGTTGGAGGGAATGACTCTAGTTTACTAAATAAATTTCGTAACTTTTAACACTGATGTGGCAAAATCTTGGTTGTAAACTTCCTTTGGTTCCTAATACCGCCTCAAGTTGAACATGTGCTCTCGATTGATATATTCAACTTGAACACGAGCACCAAAGTCCAATACCTCATGCAGCAATTCTAATGCTTACACCCTAGTTGTTCAAATGAATACCTACAAACATGAGCAGCCTGTTGAGTTTTGACTATCTCTGGTTAATCTTCAAGAGACATTTATATGTTTCCCACCAGCAGATCAATGTGATTATATGCATCTTCAAACTCTTCTATGTATTTCCTGTAGTATGCATCCTGTAGAGTTACTTAATGTCTCTGAATTTAATGCAGGCCACTGAAAGGACTCTTTTATTGTGTAATTTACTTGAGGCCTGGAGATTACCATCGTATGCACTCCCCAGTTGATTGGAATGTTTTCGTTCGTCGGCATTTTACAGGTAAAAGCTATTAATATTTAAATGCATTGGTTCGGTTAAGGATTTTCTCAGTGATGCTTCTTGCCCTGGGCTAAATTTATCAGTCGGTTTTGTGTGCCAGAAAAAATATACCTCGAGTGTGGGAATCCTGTCTTATCAGCTGCTCATTTCTCTCCTGTCACTTTGATAAATTTAATCATATTACATCCAGGAAGATCTCCTTAAATTTCTTTTTCAGCCTGCATCATTTTTACTTTGCTTGTCTCATCTAAAACTTCAAATTACATAATTCATGAATTTGGAGTGCATGATTGGGTAGCAATGGTAACTTGACGTCAAATAACATTAAGTCGTAGTTTAATTGCCGCAGGCTGATTGTAAGCAGAGGTTTTAGTTTGTCACTTGTTTAGTTTTCTTCTGCGCTAGTTCTTTATTTACCATTTCTTGAGCGTCTAACTTTTATCCCCTTGGCCTTGTAGGTAACCTTTTCCCCGTGAATGGCCGTGCCACAAGAACTATCAGAAATCTGTATGTCGAGAATGAAAGGGTAATCCTGATTCGAAAACCAATGATTTTTTTTCTGTGGACTTTATTTTTGTTCTTACTTAGTGAGTTAAAAACTGCACTTTTTTATAATCAAGTTATTGCAGTCCCCCAACCTACAAACCTTGCTAAGTCATTTTCTTTACTATGGACCCATACGACAAATCTGAATGAGTTCCATATTTTTAAATATATTTAGGAGTTAATATATAGGGCCACATAACTAAACTATCTTGAGAGATTAGTTATCTGATATTTTCCATTTTCAGTCATTCCACCAGATTAACTGAGTTGCTTGCGGAGAATCTGACCTGGATCCATTTGGAAGTGTTAAGAACATGTATTTTCTTTAACCACGGTGATCAATACTACGAAATGCTATTACCCAACATGATGCATTCATTATTTATTTTAGTCTTCCTAACTAAGAACAGTACAAAGATTATCATTTTAAAAAATAAATGGCCTTGGTAAACTTGAAAAATGCCAATTGCTGTCGACCTGCAACTACGCGGCTTTGCTAGGCTTCAGAATTGAATTTAAAAGCCAAGAAACCTGGACATTGCCACAACCTAGTTTACTTGTAGATTAGTAAGGAAATCCTGGCAGTAACATGGCCTCTTTGTTTACAGTCTTCATAAGTTTCACCAAGATGAATCAGGAATGTAGTAAATATGCTGATCAACACCTTATCTAACTTCTGCCCAATAATTTCTGCTTGAAATTGCAAGCCATCAGTAGTTTAAATGTAGTTTTTGCATACTTTTAGGGTACAATTGTTTTCCTGATGAACAATCATATGGAACAGGTTGTGCTTGAAGGTCGATGGCAAGAAGGCTACATGGCTATGGCAGCAATTGGTGCAACAAATATTGGTTCCATTGAGGTTGATTGTGTTTCATGATACTCATTTGTTAATCCTCTTTTTGTATGTGCGTTGCAGACGAGTCTGAACATGTTCTATAATGAAATTCCTTTACCAAAACGATATGTCACTTTGAATCATGGCTAGACTGAGGCTCTTGATTGAATATACCAAACAAAATGAGGTCCTTCGGATGTGCAGATCATCAACTTGTTGCCTTTGCCTTTGATGGTTGAGGAAGTTGTTTCTGCTTCTTTTTTATGCCAATTCTCTTTTTCTCTTTTTTGGTTTACAACAATTACATTTACTTTGCATTAGGACAGTCATTGATTGAGTATTGTCCTCTTTCTGCAAGTGAATTATGTTGCAAGCTTATGCTCAACTGTTTCATTAGATTTTACATTCTGTAGGAATGAATTTAACATATCCAGTTGACAAATCATCTAGATAGAGTATCCCTTCTCAAAAATGCATATTGATTGTGAATGGTCCATTACAGTTGTGGAATATTCATCCACATGTTTGGTATAAACAAGTCAACATCACATCTTCACTATATCTGAACAGATGCTGACTGGGCAAACATTCCCTCGGTGCTCATAACATAATGACTGCTAAGTACAGTTTTTTTTTTAGAAACTACAATTTGCACGGTGTTTTAAAAGGGCTGTGAATAGAGAATACAAGCTAATTATTACTTCGCAAATATGCACATGGAGGGGTATAGTTCTATCTAAATTCTGTTCTCCTACAATTTGGGTAGTTCACTTTCTTTGCAAGCTGTTTACTCATTCTGTAGAATTTCGCTTGTTATGACTTCCTTGTCTTTAGACAAATGATAATTTTTTTGTGATGACAGCTTTTTATTGAGCCAACTCTACGAACAAATAATCCTCAAAAGAAATTGCTGCATCCGGAGCCTCCAGAAGAACGTGTATATGAACCCGAAGGTGTGGGAGTGGTGATTAAGAAGGGAGATGAGGTATGCCATGGATTCAGCGCATTTACCTAAAATATTATATGGCCCATTCCAGTTTTCAGAAGGAAAAACATGTCATAACCTAAAGATTTTTCTTTTTCCTCTGTTGTGCATCACAATGGGTGGGGGCCAAGTGCTTGAGTTTCTATGCCAAAATCTTGATTTTCTTTTCCCAGTAATTGGTGAGTAACTCGTGTGAATTTTATTTGCAATTATGGCCACGTGAAACCAAGTTGTTTACATGTTCTGCCCTCTACCTATAATACTGGCTAATTGAAAGACAAATGTGGCTAATTTTTGCATTATACTGTTTCCTTTCGCCTCCATTTGAAGTGAATGTGTGAACAACACTATCGGGAATTTGGTGTTATGGCCGTTTCTTCCTAGTGTGTCTAATCACATGAATGACCCATCAAGAAGATTAGCTCTCTGCTTAATCTTTGACCACTCACTCCAGTGTTTTACCCTTGTTCCTTTGCAGCTAGCAGCTTTCAACATGGGATCAACAGTGGTTTTAGTCTTTCAAGCTCCAACGGCTGAGTCTGAGTTTCGGTTTTGTATGAAGAAGGGCGACAGAATCCGTATGGGTGAAGCACTGGGTAAATGGCATGATTCTTAAAAGACTATATTCACTTGTGCACATCATATATTAAGGAACCATATGTTTTCTGTAGTCGTAAGCTGATCCGCAGAAACAAAGTACTGTACCTGAATTAATTATCAGTACTCTTGGCTTAGCTAGCTTACCTGATTGTAAATTGAGTCTTTTATGAAGTACTTGGAACAAGCATTAAGCAACCCGAGAAGGTTATTTTACACATGAGATCCTTCTACTTGCGCCCCTTGCATTTTAGTCTAGTGAGGAGTGCATTGAGTTTAAAGGTTCAACACTGTACTGTTGTAAGAATTGGGGCATTTACACGATCAACGTGTAAATCGAATAAAAATTATGTAGTGTTTTACTTTTAATCTCAGGAAATGTTATTGGTAACTTTTGCAGTATGTTTATGTTAGTCATAGTACTTAATATAGTAGATAAGGTAGTTGAAGTCACTATGTTAGTCACATGAATTGGGTGATTAACATAAGTCGTAAACGCGAGCGCGTGCGTGTGCGTGTGCGAGTTCGGCTATTTTCAAAAATTCACTTCTTAATGCGCCTCTAATGCGTCTATTAAAAAAATATTAAAATATTAATAATATTAAGTAAAACTTTTAATATTAAGTAACAAAATGATTATTTTCACCAAAACAATACTAATCATAAAAAAGATAAATATTTTCATTCATCAAAATGTCAGTTTGTTTATCACTGCATCTAAATTACTTACTATTACATTCAGAAAATGAGTGACGTGGTGACATGCTATATTTCACTCACTTGCAAGCATCAACAAAATATATTATATCTTAAAAACTAAACTACTAGTATTTATTATTTTGCTTACTTTTTTATATTTATATCTTAAAAACTAAACTACTATTTAGATTTATATTTAAATTTTTTGATATTATACTATTTAAAAACGTGATAAAAAAAAAAGAAAATTCAAAAAAAAGAATTTCATTAATTAAACTAGATTTTTATTTAATTAATAATTAAGAAAAAACTTCATCTTGATCAAACGATATAAATTTTTAGAAATTAAAATTTTGCAACAATTATAATTAATACTTTTTAAGCTTGATGTTTTAATTCGAAATAGCTTTAAACTAATTATGTTTGTTGAAAATATTCTGCTTTCTGAAAGTATATGTTAAATTTTTGTAGGTAGAATTATTCTATTATGAACGAATTATTAAAAATGCCCATTTTGTTTGCCGTTTTGATGAAAATGCCCTAAAAATTCTACGTGGTGGCGATGTGGCCGCCACGTGGACCAAATAGCCCGAATAAGAGAGATTGGGTATTTTTGACAAGGTATACCTATAGTTACGGGATATTTTTTAAGCCCGAAATTCTTTTGGGTAGTTTTAGTAAAATGGCAAACTTAATGGGTAGATTTAAAAATTCCTCCAAATCTTAACTATATATGATTTTTGTTCATGTGAATTTCAAAAGTAAAAAAAAAAAGGAAAAAAACAAGAAAAATTTGTGCACAAATTACGCATTTACACTTAATTCGCGATTTATTAATGTTTAATTCGAGCACTATCAATGTATAAATCGCGAATTAGAATTTCTTAGTTCGCGAATTAGTATTTCTTAGTTCGCGAATTAGTATATCTTAATGCGCGAATTAGTAAATACTAATTCGCACTAGAGCGTCGCACGCGCACTCAATTCGTGAGTTCGCGAATCGTGCGCTAGTGCGTGAGGGGGGGGGGGGTGCGCGAATTATGTGACCTAGGGTGATTTCCCTCCTATATATGTGTACTTAATATAATGAAATACAATCTGAATTTCTATTTCTTATATTTCACATGGTATCAGAAAAGAAGGTCCAATGGCCATTTCCTATAAAGAAGGTCCAGTGGCCTAAACCGTAGGGCCGTCGCGGCACCACCTTTAGTCCGCTGCGATGGCCACCATAGCATAGGTCTTTTTTTTTTTTAAGAAATAGAAATTGTGTATTTTATTAATCAGATTGTGGATATATATATATATATATATATACATGAATTTTGATACAAGTTGGATATGAAATAAATCAACCTCACATACCTCTACATTGAAAACTCTCAACTATATATTTAATATATACATATAATATTCCACACTCCCCTTCAAACTGGCGCATATAAGTCATGTGTACCGAGCTCGTCACATATATATATATATATATATATATATATTATTCGAGGACTGCGGAGGGACTTGGTGAGAAAACAACCAACTGCTCATTTGAGTTAACAAACCACGTGACAATTTCCTTTCTGACCAATTTCTCCCTTATGAAATGACAATCAACTTCAATATGCTTTGTTCCCTCATGAAAGACGGGATTCGACGTAACATAAAACTTTTTTTTTTGTGCTTGCTTGCTATCATGACTGTAACTTATTATGTAGTTAAAACTATTACAGTTATGTATTTTATTTGTAAGTATTTTATTTGTAACATGCTTAGAGTGTAGTACACTCTAGCTTGAAGGCGAGTGTTAAATATAGTATTTAATATAGTAGATAAGTTAGTTAAAGTCATTATGTTAGTTATATGAATTGGGTGATTTTCCTTCTATATATATGTGTGCAATTTTCTGGATTCAACGAAGATTGAATCCAAAAAAGTCAAGATGGGCTTGAAGTCATATGGTGCTTGCTTGCTATTAGGACGATAGCTTATTATGTAGTTAAAACTATTATAGTTATGCGTTTTATTTGTAACAAGCTTAGAGTGTGTAGTATACACTAGATTGAGGGGGAGTGTTAAATATAGTATTTAATATAGTAGATAAGGTAGTTGAATTTATTATGTTAGTCACATGAATCGGGTGATTTCCCTTCTATATATGTGTACTTCTTAATCGGGTGATTTCCCTCCTATACAATCTGAATTTCTATTTCTTATATTTCACAGTTTAAGTGCTAACAACTTCGTCCTGTGGCTAGAAAATTAGGCTGGGTTTAGCATGCATGTCACTATAAATATCTAATCTTTTACAATTTGTCAACTTGGCATCATTGCTTTTCTTTTTTTGTTATACTATAGTTGTTGATGATAACAAACAAGATAAAGAGTAAATATAAAATGTGTGCCTGAAAGAGATGCTCCTTCCTGAAAGAATTAGAGAAAAATGCAAAACTAGACCCAACCTATAGACCTTTTTACGAAACTATATCCAACGTTTGAAAAGTTGCAAAACTATACCTAACCTTTGCATTTTGTTCGAAACTAGACCTAACGTTTAATTCCGGACAAAAAAGGTCATATTTCGACATCATGACGTCATATTCTGTTTTGGACGAGGGCAAAATAGACATTTCACAATATACATAAAAAAACATTAAATTTAATATATATCATTTCTTTATTATTAAAATAAACAAAAACAAAAACAAAAAAAAAATTAAAAGCTTCATCTTCCTCATCAATCACCAGCGCCCCCACGCCCCCCACCAGATCGGAAAACCAGCCCCCCACCCCCCGCCACCACCCCCCACCACCAGATCGGACCGGACCACCAGCGCCCCACCCCCACCCCCACCCGACACCAGAATCACTAGCCCCCCCCCCCCCCCCCCCCACCACCACCCAAAACCCAACGCCGCCACCACTGCTTCCATCGTCGGACTGCTTCCATCGTCGAAATCAGAGAAAGGAGAGGAGGCTGAGCTTCGAGGCGGCGATTCAGAGCTCCGAGGAGAAGGATTCAGGGAGAGTAACGATATGATTGAGAAAGGGATAGAGGCCGACGCCACCACCACTGCTTCCATCGTCGGAATCGGAGAAAGGAGAAGAGGGCAAGAGGCGGCGATTCAGAGCTCCGAGGAGGTGGGAGACTGCTGGTGCTCCGACGTGGATCTTTGCAATGGTGAAAGTGGGAGGGAGTGGGGTGGGGGTCAAATCGACGCCGCCGCGATTCTGGACGCGGCGGGGTGGGGGCGGGGTAGGGGGGTGGTCGGGGATGGTGGGGGCCGGGGGTGGGGAGGTTTTTTTTTTTTCAATAATAAATAATGATTTTTTCTTTTTTTTATATAAATTAGAAGTGTAGTACCGATTTTGTCCCTGTAAAATTTAAAAGTGGTCGGAATTAAACGTTAGGTCTAGTTTCGAACAAAAAGCAAATGTTAGGTATAGTTTTGCAACTTTTCAAACGTTGGGTATAGTTTCGCAAAAAAGCCTATAGGTTAAGTATAGTTTTACACTTTTCTCAAAGAATTATTTCATATTAACCGATGCCTGGTATACACTTGAATCCGACTCATGACGATGTGAGACAAGCCTATGGATCAAGATTGCAATCTTCTCTCTCAAGTGGTAAGACAGTAGGACACTGACTTTCACTAATTTGATCTCTACCTCAAATAATAGAATAACCGAAATGTTCCCTTCTTGGCTTATGTTTTCATGTGCGCATGCAGAAGTGCTTTTTGAACCTTGTTTTAAATTCTAAGATAGTTGGTTTGTTTCAATTAGAAAATCAACCATCCATATTAATTTTGCAATTAGATCAGTTTTGAAAGGTGTTTGGCATCATGGAGAGGGTTTGTGGACTTTGACAAGGTGTAAAGTGTAATCCCCAAAAAACTGGTATTTAATATCTTAAAATATTATAAATAAAAGATGGATTTTTGTTGGAATGTTCTTGAAATAAAATTAAAAAGTTGCCACAAAACTGTAAAAATACAAAAAAAAGTTATTCAGATATTTTGCTCTACATATTATGTAATCATAGATCCTTTGATGTATTCCACATTATAAAGTTACTTCATAATTATGAAACCTAAAAAAATAAAGACCATGTAAGAAGACACTAAAAAGAAATCCAGAAAAGAATGATGATGCGTTTAACTTATATACAACTAAACACCTATAGAAGAAAGAAATAGTTTTTAAATCTAAAAAGTATTAATTATCTTTCAACGTACTTGTTTATAACACTATATTTTGAATATGCAAAATCAGGATGAAGTTTTTTTAGACATAAAAAACGAAATCAACATGGTTTTCTATATTTTTTGGGATAAATGCCCAAAATCACAGGACATAAACTCTGCAGATGTTTATTTTGGTCTTATTTCGTCCAGGTAACAAAACACCATAAAAGGATACAATTAAGATATAAATTGCCAAAATAATGTTAATCAACAGATAATCGGACTAGGTTGGTCCGGAACACCTAATACCAGTTTACTAGATATTACAAATAGATTTTTAGTCTAAGTTCTGTGTCGAACGGGTGGCGTTCGATGCTGACTTATCGAACCTAGGTTGTTAGATATTAGTGGTACTGTAGTGATCCCGTGTCGAATTGAAGTAAGTCGAACATACTTGATTAGATATAGTGTACTTGTTGAATGAGCCTGGTTCGATATAGTGTTGAGTGTCGAATGATGTGTCTTCGATGTGCTACCGTGTCGAATGCTCTGAGTTCGATCTAAGGATGTGTCGAATTCTTAGAGTTCGATGTTGGTTAGGCTCGAGTGAGTCTTGAATGTGTACCGAAAATGTAAGGGGACCGAGTATTTATAACACCCGTCTCGCGGGCCCCATTGATAGTTGGGGAAAGTACATCGAACTGAAGCGGTTCGATGCTCATTCCGCATCGAACGAGCGGTGTTCGATGCAGCTTTAATGTCGAACAATGCATGTTCGGTGTACTATTTAGCGGACTAATTTTGCTAGGCCGACCCAATATATGGTATTGGGTCAATCCTAAAATATCCCCTATCAACGTGAGGCGAGTCTTTTCAAATACTGCACTAGATGAGTCCATTAGGGGAGTGTTTGGTATACAACAGGAGACTGCGCACTCGCATGAATGTGGGCCCCACGTGGTAATACCTCCTTCTGTTGCTAGACATTCCCGTTCGTTGACAGTTCAGTTATGTCATTAATGTTGATTAGAGCGTGTATTCAATTTTTAACAGTGGGAATTGCAGTTTAAAAGCTGACTAGCCTGACCCTGGATAATTTGCATTCTGGGTGAAACAGTGATATAGGCAAGCAAGTCAAAAAAATTATGTAACTGATGAGAGACTCCATGCCAACTGCAGCAATTCAGTTCATCGAGGGCACAATCCCAAACCAAGCATTTAAGTCAATATTAGGAGAAGGGTCAGATATATTTCACCAGAAAGCAGTTGTATAATGCAACAAGAACTGTTCATGAAGCGAAACCAAGCATCTTTCTGACATCCGAGTGAGGATAAATATTTATAGACAAAAATTACTACTTCCCAAAATATATATAATTTCAGTAGCATAATTCAAATTGTTCAGGACATCAATGCCACAGCTTTCAGTTCAGATCAAACACAAAAGGGCCTCTAACATAAAGGAGATCCACCCATAACTGATATTAAGATATTCTCAAATAATTTACCTCAGATCCATAATAAAAATGTCCATTGCAAGTGCTCAAATATACTCGACAACTTAGCATGTAAAATGTATATGAGAGACCAAATAACTCACAGCAAGTTCACAATGGTTCTATAACTAAAGACTTCAACATTTTTTCTTAGATGTTGCGTGCAACAAAATACTACATGATAAATTGACTAACAACGTGTTGCCACTTAAATCTTTTGGAATCACATTTTTTAGCAAATGTACCATGTTTCAAAACACAACGCTCGATGTAAATTGGCAAATATCTGACTTTACATGTGAAAGAAAAAAATAAAACAATGCAAAAGAATAACATACTAACAAACAAAATGTAAGCTTAATTCGCCAGTAAGATCATAATAGACTTTTGATATCCAAGCTACCATAGATGGCTAAAGTGACGGTGCACCACCTATTACTTAAATCATACATTTGGAATCCAACTTCACACACACATTCCATCTAAACTAGACAATAGAGGTTGAGCCAATTAGTTGTCATCTTCTGATTGTTTGCCAAACTTATCAAGTGGATACATACACATGAGGTACTTATTTCGAGTCCAGGCAAAGCTGTCCACGAATAACAAGAAGCGAATACATGCTTATAACCAATTTTCATCAGCAACAGATTCTTTGAAAACAAATTTTGTCACTTGCAGAAGAAGATCACTTTTACTGCTCAAAATAGTGAGATAGATCTGAGGTCAAGGCAAAGAAGTTTACCAGTCACTATTTAATTCCCACAATTCAACCAAGGAAGGTCGAAGTTAAAAGTATGAAAATTCAAATAAAAGTTGGTGGACAAAACCAAAATATTAAGAGAAATATGTTTGCTTACAAGACACAAATATGGCAGTTGTGGATAGAAACTCAGTACAACAACTGGATATGGTAAAAACATGTCTGATATTTGAACATGTATAAGCAATGAAAGAGATATTGGAATCTTGAGGCCAACCTGAACATCATCATCATCATCACTATATCAAAACTTTGCTCCTGAAATGACATCAACTTTAGTGATTATTAGTTTGTATACATTAATCAATACACACACACACACACAGAGAGAGAGAGAGAGAGAGAGAGAGAGAGAGAGAGAGAGAGACCTACGTCTGTTTGGAGTAAGAAGAAGAAGAAGAAGAGGAGGAGGAGGAAGAAGAAGGAATGCCTCTTTTATTCCGAAACATCATATAACCAACAGGTAAAACCACTCCCAACATCATTATTGCAGATCCAATCAAATACCTCAATACACTCGGAGCTTCAACCTCCATTACTGTAACTCTTCGAAACTAACAACCATCCAACAAACAAACAAACAAACAAAACACAAATATTAAATCTAAATCAATATCAATATCAATATCGGATCTGGCGATAGGAAAATACTTACGGGCATGTTTTCTTTGATTATAGCGTCTTGTTTTGTTGTCTTGTGTTGCTATTGTCTGCCTCCTTCAAGTTTCTTTCGCCAGATTGATTAATTTCATTTGAGATAAAATTAATTTATTTGCTTGTTTGTTTGCATCTTTAACATTTATTTCTCGAGCAAATCACAAATTACCCCCAATAATTTATAAAATAGGCTTATTACCTTCCTATAATTTTTAATTAGTGACATTATGCCATGAGATCGTGCGCATCGCCCCCATCCAATTTGGTCCATTTCAACCTATTTTTGCATGTTTTCGACCAATTCCCAAGCCTATTAAACAAACAAAAACCCCTTGGAGTGACCTAGTTGGTTAAAGAGGAGGAGCCTCATCTCCTTGGTCTCAACTCTCAAGTTCGAATCTTTGATTCTATGCCTACGAGGTTTGAGCCTGTCACACATGGTTAGACAAGTGTGGTTTATCTGGTTGACGAGAGGCTATTTCGTCGACCCAAGGGTTAGCGGCTGAAGGTTCCCATGTCATCCAAAAAAAAAAGACCTATTAAACAATGACCCATCAAGCACAACTTATTCCAATAATTAAAGAAACATTTTATCTATAAATATTTGGCTAATCATTATTAATAAGGTATGATTTTCAAAGAGAGCACAAATAGCTGAAAATAAGTTTCGACTTATCGATTTTGACCCATCTACTAGTTTCAACCTTGATATGGGTAATTTCTGCATTGGGCCAGTCCACCCAGCTATATGGGCCCGACCCAGCAGATAACCGACTATGCACGTGTATATCGGGGATAGGCACCCGATTTGTGGCACTATATCGAATATCGGATTCGATATGGACATATGGTACAAGACGAAGATCTATAAATACCCCTGCCCCGCAAACCGAGACAAATTGATATTTAGTACCTTCACCAACCCACTGATATCGAATACCCATATTCGATATCCAACAACCATATTTAATATATTACCTTCGACATACAGTTATCCCCGATACACCCCCTTCTCGACATACGTTCATCCTCGAGATCCCATCATTCTCAATATAGAACAATCACGTATAGATATTCGATATCCATCAGTATTCAACATATTCTTACTTTCGACGTCGTCTTCGATATACGGTCAGGCTTCTCATCCCGAGCTTGTGGTGTTCCGGACGAAAGTAACCTAAAACTAGTGTTAGTGATAGGTGACATAGTTTGTAATAGATTGGTTATCTTATTATTGTAATCCTGTATTTCGTTAGTAATATACAATCTATTGTCAAATTAGTGGCGTCGTCTGTGGGAACACCAGTTCTTGTGATCACATAGCCGCAGTGTAATCAGAGAATGAAGAGACCTCGGGGTACAAATGAGTTAGTGCAGAAGAAGAGAAAGAGGGTAGCAGACCCAAGGAGATTGGAGACTAGTACTCACACCGAATTATCAAAGAGGGAGAAAGCGATCTTGCCTTTTCCGATTGAACCAAAAATGGAGCCCGTGGGGGACTTCATCACTATTAGCGTCGACCTAGAGAGACCGGACCGGACGTTGCAGATCGGATCAATTATGTCAGATAGTATTCAGGCTGCGCTGATGGACTGCTTGAGAAGAAACGTTGATATATTTGCGTGGTCATATTCGAATTTAAAGGGGATCGACCCCAAGATCATAGTGCACAAATTGAATGTCGATCCCAAAGCCAAGCTTGTGAGGCAGCCGAAAATGAATTTCAGTAAAGAGAAAAATGAAGCTGCAGAGAAGGAAGTGGTTGAAAAATTGAAAGCATGCCACATTTACGAGGTACGTCATTTAGAATGGCTTAGCACCATAGTAATGGTGCTCAAGAAAGTGGTAGAATAGAAAATATATATGGACTACACTGACTTGAACAAGTACTGCCCCCGAGACCCTTTTCCCTTGCTGAGAATTGATCTTCTCGTGGACTCGATGGCAAGGTGTGCATTGTTTAATTTTGTAGATGCGGAGAGTGATTTTCATCAGATATTTATGGCAACCGAGGATCAAGCGAAAATAGCTTTTGTTACAGATATCGATGTTTGATGTTATCGGGTAATGCCTTTCGGGATAAGAAACGCGGGCGCTACCTTCTAGAGGCTAGTAGCCAAGATGTTCTACAACCTGATTGGAAAATCCATGGAGGTTTACGTGGATGATATGTTGATTAAGAGTCTGAAAGCTGAGGATCATGTAAAACACTTGGAGGAATCTTTCGGGATTATGAGGCATTATGGAATGAAACTCAACCCTAAAAAGTATAAGTTTGGTGTCCTGGCAGGCAAATTCTTGGGTTATATGGTTAATGAGAAGGGATTGAAGTTAACCCCGACAAGATCCAGGCAGTAATAAATTTACCGTCGTCGCGGTTGGTAAGAGATGTACCTTGGTCGGACGCATCACAGTGTTGGGACGGTTTATCGCCACTTTGGTCGAGAAGAGCTTGCCTTTCTTTAAAGTTTTGAAGAAGGCGACATATTTCTAGTGGACAGACGATTGTGAGAGGGCATTCCAGCAACTTAAGATATATTTGATGACTCTGCCACTGTTAGCTAAGCCTGACCCATGAGAGATGATTTACATGTATCTGGCGGTCTCCACTAATTCCATCAACACAGTCTTGGTCAAGGACATCAACGGTAAACAGTTACCTATCCATTATGCCAGTCGCATGCTCTATGGCGTGAAAAGAAACTATTTACTAATCGAACTATCACTAAAAGCGAATGTGATGACGACACGGGAATTGAAGCCCTATTTTTAGTCGCATCTGGTGACCGTGGTAACGGATAAACCACATCGACATATAATGGCCAGCCCGGAGACCTCCGATCGCCTAGTAAAATAGGTAATAGAATTGAGTGAATTCGAGTTGAAATACTGCCCCCGCACCGCCATCAAGGCGCAAGTTCTAGCAGATTTTATGGTAGAAACTTTGGGAAACACTGTGGATCACTCCTGCAACCATATTTTAACTATAATTCAAGACCCGGGGCCGAGTACTCGACATTCAGCTTGGTTACTGCACGTGGACGGTTAACGGTTAATGGCGGGGTGCAGGGGTTCACCTTGTTTCGCCAAACCGCGAGAGTTTGATTTTGCCATAAGTTTAAACTTTCCTATTACGAATAACGAAGCTGAGTATGAGGGAGTGCTTGCAGGATAATGATAGCGAAGACATTAAATTTCGACCATTTGGAGGTTTTTACGGATTCGCAATTGGTGGCGAACTATTTTGCAGGGTTTTTCGTGGCGAAGCAGAAAACAATGGTGTTATAGCTAGCGAAACCGAAGGCTTTGGCTTCAGAATTCGCCACATTTAACTTTACTCAGATTCCAGATCGAAAAACACAAAGGCAGACACATTATCAAAGTTTGCAAGTTCATCCGACAATCTCATGAAGAAACGAATTACCTTATTGGCCGCTAGTAGGCAAACAATAGGTTTCACCAAATCCAGCAAGGTTTGGACTGAGGACGCTCCATGTTGAAAGGACGAAATCTTCCAGTATCTCCAAGATGGGAAGCTGCATGAGGATGCCAATGCACGACAACGCCTCAAGTACATAGCATATAGATTCACGATATACAAAGGAGAGCTTTACAAGCAATCATTTGAAGGGCCACTTTTAAGATGAATATCCTCCATTGACGGGCAGTACATCATGAGGGAGATACATGCCGATAGTTGTGGAAACCATTTAGGAAGGCGCGCGGTGGCACATAAGATTTTGAGACAGGGGTATTTCTGGCTGACGATAAGGAAGGACGCCACACAATTCTGTCGTAGCTGCGAGGACTGTCAGTACTATCCTAAGATTATTCATCCTCCGGTTGTGCTAATGCAGCCTCTCGAGATCACATGTCCATTTGACCAGTGGGGGGTTGACATAGTAGGTCCTCTACCTATTGCTAAAGGTGAGAAAAAGTTTCTTTTGGTCATCGTTGAATATTTCACGAAATGGGTAGAAGCAAAGGCATTGGCCCACATAACCAAGAACAATGTGATCGAATTTATATGGAAGAATTTTATTTGTCACTTCGGCCTTCCGAGAGCGCTTATCTCGGATAATGGTACCCGATTCCGAGGTAAAGAGATCGTAGCATGGTGCAAAGAGTTGAAGATTACACAACACTTTGTGGCTGTGGCGCATCCACATGCTAATGGACTGGTCGAGTCCATGAACAAAACATTGAAGGAGTATCTGGAGCGCCGACTTCATGCCACGGGCAAAAGTTGGATAGAGGAACTTCAAGGGATTTTTTGGGCCTACTGCACTACCCCGCGAACCTCTACAAGGGAAGCACCCTACACTTTGGTTACGGGTCCGAGGCGGTGGTGCCTGTGGAAATATGCATGCCCACCTATCGGATTAATGAATATGATCAGAGTAGTCAGCGCGTTTGCGTCACATGGATCTCGATATGATTGGGTCTACCAGGGAACATGCTTAACAACGTACGGTGGCCTTTAAGACAACTATGGCTAGGACTTTTGACAAACGGGCCCATTTGCGCAACTTCCAAGTTGGAGACTTCGTCTAAAAAAGTATGAAGGCTATTAAGCACGTGAGAAAACTCCAAGCGAATTGGGAGGTCCCTTATCGGGTTATTTGAGCAAGTTCAAAAGGCTACTATTATTTAGAGGATATGCACGACAACCCTTTACCTCGTCCTTGGAACGTGCAACACTTGAGACGTTTTTATTGTTAGACCATCACATCTTGTACTCAGAACTACGCAAAGCTTGATTCCCAATTTGGGATACATAGGCAACCACTTTACCGGCCCAGCATCGATATATAATAAATGTATTATCCTTTCAATGCAGGAACAAGACATGACCAACCACACCACCAGATCAACATACTTGCACGGCAAACTACTATATATGCTGATAAGATAGAAAAGAGGTATCACCTTCAGGACATATCACTTGAAAAGGCAACTGTCCATATACCCTCGCAGTAAATATGTTGATACAACAGCAAAGAGGTATCGCCCTCAGGACATATTGCTTGAAAAGGCGATTGTCCATATACCCTCGCGATAAATATGCTGACACAACAACAAAGAGGTATCGTCCTCAGGACTTATCGTTTGAAAAGACGATTGTCCATATACCTTCACGGTAAATATGTTGACATAACAACAAAGAGGTATCGCCCTCAAGACATATCGGTCACTTATAAGGACCTAGGTCAACAATTCTCTCGACAAGCATTATGATACGATGAAATATTTAACAAATCTAGAAAAAGAATACGCTAATAATATTAATACCAATCCAAAATCGAGGATAGGGAAGCATAAATATTCTACTATAATTATGAAATTACTACATAAGAGACAACGTTGTGATTACAACAGTATCTCCTACATTTTCCTAGAAAGAAAACACATGCAAAAACTTCAAAAGGCATCTTCTTGATAATTATCAAAAAGATCATGATGAACTTCTTCCCTCAAAAGAACAAGAAGAGATGAGAGATCAGATTCAGTGGCATCCATGAGGAACTTCCATAGTTCATCGTGTATCTTTGGCAAGCTCAGCCACTCCCTGAGGCGACAATGTGTCCAGATATTTATACCATTTAGGACTATCGATTTCAGGATCTTTCTCTGACCTAAGACTAGCAGGTACCCTATATCGAGGATACCCACCAACAGCAGCCCAAACAAGTGGCAACTTGGGCACAACCTTTACGCCATCTCCACCCCCAAGTCGCTGATATCATTAAAATCAGCAGCACCACCAAATACGTCATATAACTTTTCCCGCACATCGTCTGAGGGCATAACCTCTTCCATGACATCAAGAGGATAACCTCTTATTTCCTTCTCCCTCCCAAGGGTGGGCGTAAACCAATCATATATAAACCCCTCTCTTTCAAGAGGAGCAGAAATGAATCTTCTGGCTCCTCCGTATTAGGTCCAAGGTTTGGATCGAGTAGGTTAATGTCGAAACCTTCCCCTAAGAAACCCAGGGCCCCTATCTGGTCCATTGTCGTCTCCATTCTGAGTTTAAAGTCCTTCTCTCCCCTCGAAAGCCCAATTTGATTAAAAATGGAGGACCTCAGGAACTCGCGAGCAACAATTCGCTTATGACGGTCCGACTCAAGATGCTTTATACGATCGGATAGCTTAGCATTCTTTTTCTTGAGCGATATCACCGTATCCCTACATGAATTTCGCTCTCGCTCTAAAATCTTGTTTCGACACCGCAACTGCTCGGCTTCAAACTTCGCTTGTTCAAGCTCCTTGGTAAGTTTCTCTCTCTCAACCTGAGCTTTTCAAGCCTCATCAAGCGCTTTCTTCGCACGCATTTTGGCTGCACGTTTCCATGCATTGACCTTGTCACGAGAATCATTGCTCTGCGCAACTAGCTTTTGCATCTCGTCAATTCTCGCATCAGGCCGCCCCGATTGTACCTCTGCTAGAAACGTATGATCTTGGCATAGAGAATGGAATAAATTTTTGAACTGTCACATCAAGAAATGAAAAGGGTTAGCATACTTGAACCACCAAGTAAACACCATATGAGTACAATGTCAAAAAACTTGCCACTCAGAAGCAAACTTAGTTAACACAAGAGTACCTCAACTACTATCATTCAAGGCATCGATGAATCGACCATATATTATATTAGATAGTTCAATACCGAGATGCTAAGGGTTGAAATGCCTTCCGCTCAAACCGTTGCCAATTTGTTCTTCAACACCTTGAGAAATAGGTTGCTTGCTGACGAGCTATGGAGGCAAAAACCACAAACCATTGAGCATATCAATTTGATCGCACAATGTGACATGGAGATTGAGGAGCATAACAATATGAGAAACTTCTGAAGTGACAACACTCTATCTAAGTCCAGTGACCCACGTTGTAATGGCAAAAATGATAAGATCAGCAACAAGCGAGCAAGATCTCCCCTACGAGACAAACTGTCGCTTACTACAAGCATGCGAAACATATACAATGTGGCAAAAAAGCAAAACCTCCTCAATGCTCCAAAGAAGATCCGTGAAATGGATGAGCCACGCAGATCCAAGTTCTATTGCAAATATCATGATCAGTATGGTCACAAACCTCCAAATATTGTGCACTGTATGCGGGATAGAACAATTGATAAAAGAAGGCCACCTTGCAGAATACATGAAGGGAAATAAGCAACCTGGCAACAGGAGTAAAAGATCCAACTCCAACTCTGACACTCCATCTCCAACTTAGAGAGCAAACCGGAAATCAAAAGCCTTTGAAAGAGAAGATACTGATAATACCCTAGTTAAAGGAATTATCAATATGATAGCAGGAATTCCCATCAAATAATGGTTGAGACAGAATGTGCATAAGCAAATGGCCATGCTAGAGCCAGATGCCTCGACAACACGAGCCAAACTCTATGAGTTTTGTGCTATTAAACATTGGAAATCCCCTATCTTCGAATGTTGCAAGGAAAATGGACCAAGTCACCTCTGCGAGTTCATTTTCATAGTGAAACTCCGCATCAACGAGGTTGATCCGCAAGAACATGAATTTTACGGTTCTACGCTCCTTATTGAAAAGAAAACCGCAGAAAACACTGCTTAGGCAGCCTTATGGTTCTTGAGGCGAGAAGGTTACATGATTGCCAGAATCCCAAAATCGAATGACGTCGCTATGATCTCCGTAGGTTTAAACGGGCAGATATTCCAATAAAGTACGTAAAAGAGTTTCACGCGACTTACCACAAGATAACTATCAACGTGTGACCCATTCAGTCACGATGACTGAATCTATTGTGGATGCCATCACCTTTGATAAGGCAGATGAGGAAAAACTTGATCCACAAGCAATGGAAGCAGCAATCATGCATGGTCTCTTGTGGTAAGTCTTGATATCGCCAACTACAACATCAAAAAAATCTTGATCAACAATGGAAGCTCGGCAAACGTCATCTCTTTAGGTGCACTAGAGCAAATGGAACTCGACGATACTCATATAAAAATAGTGGCCACGCCACTCTTCGGGTTTGGTGGATCAAAAGTCTACGTCATTGGTACAATTGTACTAACAACCTTCTTTGGCACCTCTCCTAAAAGAAGGACTCGTAACCTCGAGTACCTCATGGTCAATACACTGTTAGCGTACAACATCATCATTGGTCACCCAAACTTGAATGGTTTTGAGGCAGTGGTCTCAAAATACCACCAAAAGCTCAAGTTCCCCACAAAGAGCGGTGCAGTTTGAAGTCCATGGAGACTATAAAGAAGCATGGGCATGCTACGTAGCTTCACTTGAAGCAAATCCGACCTTAGAGGTCAGTGCGATCAACAATCTTCATGATACGGGAAAATGCTAGTCTCGCTAGGGTCGATTGATGGTAAAAACCCTGGTATCCATTCCGACAACGAGGGAAAAATACTAACCCCGCAAGGGTTGACTGATGGCAATATTCCCAATGACATTATTGAGACAGAAATAACACCAGAGTTGGAGGCAAAAGGCTTCGTAAAGTTAGACAAAAGCTAGTTAATACAACTATAGTCGAACCTCTCGGCGAATCAAATGAAGTAAGCTTATGTCCTAAGGACGATAGCCAAATAACACGCATCAGTACTACAATGTCAAATGATGTGGAGCAGAAGCTTATCCAATGTCTTTGCGACAACATGGATATCTTCGCTTGGACAAATCAAGACCTAAAAGGCATCGATCCACGAATTGTCGTTCACAAGTTGAATGTTGATCTGGAGGCAAAACATATCAGACAAAAGAAATGCAACTTCAGTAAAGAGAAGAATGCAACAACATATCGAAAAGTAAACTATCAAACTAGTCGCAAGGCATATGTACAAAGTACGCTTCTTGGAATGGCTCAACAACATAGTTCTCATACCAAAACTCTACTTAGATTGACGCATGTGCATAGACTACATCGACCTCAACAAGCATTGTCCTGGGGATCCGCTCCCTCCACCAAGGACAGACTTGTTGGTCGACTCAACAAGAGGATGTGCTCTCCTAAGCATGATGGATACTCAGAGTGGATTTCATCAAATACTGATGACGGTGTATGACACGAGCAAAACCGCATTTGTGATAGACATAGGTGTATTATACTACAGGGTTATGCCCTTTGGATTAAAGAATGCATGCACCACCATTCACAGGTTTGTGGCCAAGATGTTTTACGACCACATCAGTAAAACCATGAAGTGGTCTATATTGACGACATGCTTGTCAAAAGCATCAATGCATAGGATCATTTGATCACCTCACAATTGCCTTCTATATAATGAGACAATATGGTATGAAACTAAACCCAAGGAAATGGACCTTCGGTGTCAACGGTGGTAAATTTCTCGGTTACATGGAGAATCATAGGGGAATTGAAGCAAACTCCGACTATATCAAAGCCATTACTAAACTTCCGTATTCAAAAAGCATACGCGATGTACAATGCTTGGTCGGACGCATCACAACACTCGAGAGATTTATCTCCACCGCAGTTGAGAAAAGCTTACCTTTCTTCAAAGTCCTCAAGAAAAACCAGAACTTTGAATGGACCGAGGAATGCGAGCAAGCTTTCTTAGAGTTCAAGCAATGTCTTAGATCCACACCGTTGTTGGCCAAACCTACTTAGGGAGAAAAATTATATCTCTACCCAGCGGTATCTGAGTATGCTCTAAGCACTGTATTAGTACAAATGGAATGGAAGACATTGTTCACCAACCAATCTAGTACGTCTCAAAGGCATTGTCCACCAACCAATCTGAATTATTGTTTATTGTCTTTTAAATATAAAGTAATTCATAAACATTTCGAAGATGACATAATTCTTTGTTATTTCTTTGGTCTTGTTTTATCTTCTAAAAGCAATTATGAAATTTTGGCTTAATAAACAAATCTGTAATGATTTGAGGTGGAAATAGGGAATTATCAAAAAGTGTGAGTGAAACTGAAATGGGTATGTATGATTTATGATTTATGATTTGACTCCCAACACAACACAACACAACCCAACAACGAATTGCAAAATTGGACATGAGTTTCCTCCTCCGAGGTGGATGTCCACAAATTAAGAGGTCCTTCAAATCTCTCAGATTCCTAGGAGAAGGAGACGACATAGCCGCCTCCCCTTCTCTTGTCCATGGCGTTCACGTTTTCCACTGCCCAGTAAGTGTTGTACTAACAATACATTCCAAATACATTCAAAATAAAGCGATTCAGAAATGAATTTCTATTTTGCAGGATGAAGTCGGAATTGTAGCAAAATTGTCAGACTGCATTGCCTCAAGAGGCGGCAACATCCTTAATGCTGATGTCTTTGTTCCTGAGAAAGAGAATGTCTTCTACTCCAGAAGGTAGCTCCCCTCTGTTTCTATTGCTCCTTTTATGGCCTACTTTTACTTCAATAGCTACTCAAAATAGGTGTGTTATATCATTATTCTCGATCCATCCACATTGCTTAGCTTTCAGCCAGATTCTGAACCATACTCATAGTTATTAGGCGCCAGATTCTCGAAATGATCGATCCACATTTCCACTTGTCTTCTTGACGTGCAGGAAATTATGTGGTTTATATATATGAACATACTTTCACAAGTCATAAAAGGTTTTGCTATATGTTACAGTGAGTTCATATTTGATCCCGCCAAATGGCCCCGAATGCAAATGGATCAAGACTTTTTTAAGCTTGCAAATAAGTTTAATGCAATGAAGTCTGTTGTCCGGGTACCTGACCTAGATCCCAAATTTAAGATTGCTGTCCTTGCTTCAAAACAGGTATTTTATTTAAACTATACTTCATACTTTCTAGCTTAACTTCGCCAAACTGTATAAAATCTTGTTTCTTGTCATGTACTTAAACTAATTCATTATTGGTTCAGGATCACTGCCTTGTTGATCTTTTGCATGGGTGGCAAAATGGAAGACTTCCAGTTCAAATTACAGCTGTGCTTAGGTAAACAGTTGGAGAACTTCAAATTTTAGTCCAAGAGTTAAACACCTCACCATATTTGAATATTATAAGAGATTGCTGTCAAAAAGTAACCAGGAACTCATTGTGTTTATTAAGTAGCCATCTACTCTTACTACATAATACGTGTCTCAATGAGTTTAAGACAAGTGTTAAGTTTGTCTAAAATCTTTTTCTTTTTTCTGATTTCCTGCAACAATTTTCAGGTTATGCATGCATGTGGTTTTTCTTTTGTTTATTAAGTGTAAAAAGAAACCTTTTCGATGTTTGAAATACAAGGATATAAACTATTTCCACTGTTGTGCGCTCATAGGGGTGTTGCTAACTTTAATAATTGAAGAGGGAGTTCGTTACCTTTTTTTGCTATATGAGGAGAGGGTTTGCTGCAAAAAAAACTTTCAACTCTAGTATAGCCATGCAACAGGTTGTACCCATTCCTAACAAACTCATGTCTAACAGCAATCACGACAGAGCTCCGAACACCCATGTCATTCGATTTCTCGAAAGGCATGGGATTCCCTACCATCATTTGCAGACAACTCAAGATGACAAAAGAGAAGAAGAAATACTGAGGTTGGCTAAGGATACAGACTTTCTAGTACTTGCTAGATACATGCAGGTGATCAGTGTCTTCAGTATTTTGCTTCAAGTTTATTAATTTATTGGAAAATAAGTATGTTCTATTGCGTGTTTTGGCCTTGTGTACCATTTAGTAAGTACGGCAGATTTGAAAGTGAAATGAATCTATCCATTATAGTTATAGATCGGTGAAGCAATGTCCATATGTTTTCATCGTCAAATGATGTTAAAATTTGGCCATGTTTCATCTGTTGAGGTTGTTCCCATGCATAATTTTAGATGCATCTGCAAAATTGTGGTGCAGTGAAAATGATGTTTGTACATTGTCCCTCCAGTTTTTATCCCTAAAAGCTCAATTTGCCAACAATTGTTCAGATTCATGTTTGCTTAATTTTTGTTATTTTTTATCTTCCTATAGCTATTTTTGTTTAACCACACAGCAAAACTACTGGACTTCAAAATATCATGTAATTGCCGCAGATACTTTCTGGGAACTTCTTAAGAAGCTACGCGAAGGATATTATCAATATTCACCACGGCCTCTTGCCTTCTTTTAAGGGTGGGAGTCCATCTAAGCAGGCAAGCTTTTCTCAGTTGTCTTATCCCCTCTTCGAGAACATTTTTTTACATTTTTCACAAAATTCAGGCCTTTGACGCTGGGGTTAAACTGATTGGTGCAACTAGTCATTTTGTAACAGAAGAACTTGATGAAGGCCCTATTATTGAGCAAATGGTAAGTTTTGGATTGATCATGCTCTTGGTTTGAATGATAATAAAATCCTGAATATATGGTTAGTTTTCGTAGTTATCCATCTTTATTTCAACTTATTCAGCTTAATTAATAATTAAGTAAATACCAATACTACTCTGCTTATGTACCTAAAAAGCTCATTGTTCTTCTGGTTGGGATGACAAAACGATATTTCATTTATTTCAGGTGGAGAGAGTTTCCCATAGGGATAATTTGCGGAGTTTTATACGTAAATCTGAAGACTTGGAGAAGCAATGCCTTGCTAAAGCTATAAAGTCGTACTGTGAGCTCCGAGTTTTACCCTACGAGAAGAACAAGACTGTTGTTTTTTGAGCCTACACAAGGTGGTCCTAGGTCCTGTAGGCTGTATGTATGCCCCATTTTTTCCCACAGTAGAATATCGAAATTTGATCAGTTTGCATATATCATTTACAGCTATATTTGTCTGATTCCTGATATGATCATGGTTAAACTATCTCATTGAAGTACTTTTGAAACAGGGAAATTCCTCTTCTTCTTCTTCTTTTTTTTTTTTTTTTTTTTTTGGCATTTTCAAATTTATTCCAAGCATCTGCAGGAAATCTAACGGCGGCCAATCACTCCTCAACAAACACTTAGCCCCTGTTTGATTTTCATTTGAGAAATAATTTTCAGAAAACAAATCATTTTGAGAGAATTTGGGCTTCTCAGAAAAATTATTTTCGGCCCATTAACAAAATTTTTGGGGGGAAATTGAAAATAGCAGAATAAAATTAAAGAGAAATAGGGGGTGAAAAATAGCATTTCGCATAAACCGAGGTGAGGCTATGACATAAAGCAAATGAAAAAGTTGTTGCTTTATGTAGCTAATGATTACATAATTGACATTAATGAAAATTTAAAAAACGGTTGGTACCGTTTGAGTGAGATAGAACCGTTGGTTTCCCTCAATTTTTTGAATATCATTTAAATTGCCCCACTCCACTTTGTGCACGGTAATTTGAATTTTATGTGGTTGTGTTCATGGTTGGCAGTTTAATTAATTCTATAAGCAATAAACCCTTAATTTTATTGTCACCAAGGAGAAATATTTATAATAATAAAATTTCATATTATATTTGGTTAAAGCAAACAAAGTTTAATATGTATACATATGTATGACCATACGTAACAAAACAATCATAATTTACATTATCCCATTACTAGTATATTGAGTTAACGTTTATCACAACAATAAATTAACAAATATGAAACTACGTTACATATTGTTGATCACAGTATAGGTTACTGGAAACAATGTTATATCAATGTTTAGCCAACATCCATCTAACATTGTAATCCGAATGTTTGCTAACTATTATTTTAACTATATTTTTGTAGTGTGCGTAGAGTAATTACATCATATTTGAACATGACCAGGTGTCATGAATAATAGTGTTACATGTAATTTTTAAAATACATAAGTTATTTGATTTGTCTGTTTGTGTACCTATTGCGGAAATTCAAACAACGGGGGGTTGCACCGTTGCAGCAGGATTTTCCGTACTCGTAGTTGTCCTCATGGTTGTCCTTACGAAACTTGGTTTCCAGTGGAGCGGTTATAGTAATATTAACGAAAATTGTTTTGTACGGAGAAAAATGCATGAAATGCCTCTCCTGAGTGCTTTATCTAATTTCCCCCCCAAAAGTGAACTTTGATTGTAACACTTTTGTGTTGCCATTACTATGCACAACTGCCAATACATATAGCTATAGGATACATAGTAAATGTGGTAACCGTTAATTAAGAAGTAGCCAACTCTTCCTGTGACTTATTCAATACAACAACAACAACAACAACAACCAAGCCTGTAATCCCAATTAAATTGGGGTAGGCTATATGAACCATGAATGAATCACGTCGAGTCATGAACATGAATCTTCTGCCTCCATAGGTTTCGGTTGACGAGCATGTCTTCATTTAGATCTTTTAGCTTCATGTCGTTCCGTATGACCTCCATCCACGTCTTTTTCGGTCTCCCACGAGCTCTAGCCGTCTGTCCTAAGTCGAGATCTTCAACTCGTCGTACTGGTGCATCTATGGGTCTGCGTTTAACATGCCCAAACCATCTTAAACGATTTTCTCGCATTTTCTCGTCAATGGCCGCCACACCCACTTTATGCCGAATATCTTCATTGCGCACTCTATCTCTCCTAGTGTTACCGCACATCCACCGAAGCATGCGCATCTCTGTAACGTTCATTTTCTGTGCATGACTTTGCTTAATAGCCCAGCACTCGGAGCCATAAAGCAAAGCAGGTCTAATAGCCGTACGATAGAACTTTCCTTTAAGCTTTAAAGGAAAGTTACGATCGCACAGAATCCCTGTCGCACTCTTCCACTTTGTCCATCCAGCTTGGATGCGGTGGTTGACGTCTCCATCTAACTCTCCATCCATCTGCAGTATGGAGCCTAAATACCGAAAATGCGCACTTCTCGGTATCTCTTGGCCATCCAACTGAACCGTGCCATCGTTGTTTCTTCGTTGTTTGCTAAACTTGCATTCGAGGTACTCTGTTTTTGTTCGACTTAGTCGAAATCCTCGTGCTTCTAATGTTTGTCTCCATCGTTCTAATTTAGCGTTAACTCCCATTCTCGTCTCATCGATGAGGACAATATCGTCTGCAAACAACATACACCATGGGACTCGGTCTTGGATGGCTCTGGTGATTTCATCAATTACAATGGCAAACAAAAATGGGCTCAAAGCTGACCCCTGATGTAAGCCAATTGTAATTGGAAAGGCGTCTGTCAAACCGCCACAAGTTCGGACACTTGTCACCACATTCTCATACATATCTTTTATGATGTTGATATATTTAATGGGTACCCCCTTCTTCACCAAGGTCCACCATAATACATCTCGAGGTACTTTGTCATATGCCTTTTCTAAGTCGATAAAGACCATATGCAAATCTCTACTCTTTTCTCGAAAGCGCTCAATGAGCTGACGAATCAAATGGATGGCCTCTATGGTCGACCTTCCGGGCATAAATCCAAATTGGTTCTCAGATATGGGAACAATTTGTCTCAATCGGTGTTCGATCACCCTCTCCCATAGCTTCATGGTATGAGACATAAGCTTTATCCCACGATAGTTAGAACAGTTTTGGACATCGCCCTTGTTCTTATATAGAGGTATTAGCGTACTCTTCCTCCACTCTTCTGATATTTTATTTGTTCGCCATATTTTGTTAAAGAGGTCCGTCAACCAGGTCACCCCTATCTCTCCCATGCTTCTCCAAGCCTCAATAGGGATACCATCTGGGCCAACGGCTTTTCGAGTCTTCATCCTCTTCAAGGCATCTTTGACTTCCGACCTTCTAATACGGCGCATAAAATTGTGGTTCAGGTCCTGAGGGGACTGCGAGATGTCACCCATTGTAAATCTTTTGACGGGATTGGCATGGAAACTCCATAATTGTGAATCGCCCACCACATCAATGAAATTTGTTAATATTGTAATACCATTGCTGTGTTGGCCGTATGGCTAGCTAATTAAATACCCAAGTCAACTCATTTGACTGTCATTGTGAAATATAATTTAAAAACCACCATTTTTTTTGTTGCCATGCACGCGATCTAAGCATTACGATATAGGCAGCCAGTCAAATATATTGGCAACACATTTCCTTGGATATTATGACAACTTAGATCTCCCTACTTTATTTCACCTTTTAATAAATTTATTAGAAACATGTAAAAGTACTCTTGTGTTGAGATTGAATTATCCTTTTCAAAATAGAATATCTACTTTTATCCTGGGTGGTTAGATTGATTTGGAGTTGCATGTATTTTGATGCAATTTTGTCCCCGTATTATTTTGTGTTTTTCTTTGCTAGAACTAAAAAGCTTGTTATTTGTAAAAGGGGCGGCAACTCACGGTAACAAAGTTAAGTTCAATCGCCGAGCGAAATATCATCTTTTTTGGCCAAATGAGTGCACGCGCCACTATGTTAATACTATAGCAAATTGTCTCATACCATTGACGTGGGCTTAATCAAAACAATCCATAAGGCAACCAGCACATATATTGAGAACTACAAATATAATTCGAGGCAGGTACCATTATAGCATGATAATAATATAAATCTAAGACGAAGCCGCAAAATGTTGGTCGATTGCATGACCACAATGTTCCTATCTTAGTAACTTTTTGGATGACGCGCATCTCTTTCCCCGAAAACGAACTACATACAGTCGTAGAGCGGCAAACCGTGGTTGCGAAAGAACTTCTTCCTAAGGTCATCCTGAGAATGCAGAAAACCATAGTTAAGTTATGAATCACTGGCGTCTACGTTATTTTACTCAAGTTTAGTTATTTTCCAGGCCGTTACCGCATTGCCGTTCTTTAAAAGCTCTAATTTATTGGATACTCTAACACAATTGTTCTTGGGGTCGAAGGTTACGCCCGGTAAGCGAATGTAGTCCTTGAACCCGACATACCTCTTGCATAGAAGCCGGTACTGATCCATTACATCCGTTATCGTGATGCCGAGATCGGGACGAGCATAGCATAGCATGAAGTGCACCCGGGTGAGTGCTTCTGCGACACCACGTCGCGTTGTTAAGTCGACCTCTTTTGCAACGCTGTACAATGTCTTTATGTACAACTCATCCAATGAACGGTTCCATCCCCACTTGTAAATAGCCTGGTTGGTATACATAGTACGCATCCCCCGTGTCTTCCAAAAATAAGAAATGGAGATATGATTAGCTTAAGCACCAGCCAAAATGGAAGCACAATATATTACTGTAATTTGGCATGAAATGAAATGGAAAATCATAATAAAATTAACCTGCATCGCGGATTGGCTAATATTAACTTCAATTTAATTTTGCACGTTACCTAAAGTCTGGGTAAAACATGATATTGAGGGTCCGAGCTACCTCCTCCATACTCGAAGTTCTTGCCTCTGCAATCGCCATTTACTTTTTGGTCCATTGCTACGCAATATCTATTTTTTGTAAAAAGATTTACTGATAATAATTGTTCAGTGCACAAGATGTTGTAGTAGAAAATGCATTATATAAGGTGTTACATGTCCCATCATGCTACCTCGTGCGGCGATATTGCCATTATTATCCCTGCATCCGGTAGATTGATTTATTTATTAAATGTGGGTAAGCAACGGAGTCCTGTTTAATTAATGTCCCCACTGTTCCTTGACCTTATTCTATGGCGACTGTAATAACCCGACAACTTATTTGGTCCAACATGAAGTTTTACTTTTTGGATCTCTAATGTTTGATTTTTTAATATAAATACGGAGTTTGATTTTGACTGGCTTCATTAGTAGTAGCGAAATTTATGACTTCCGTTTAGTGATATTTTGGAAATTTATAGGTTGCCGAGAATATAATGCCCAGTCATTTCCTGTTATTGTTGTGCGCTAATTTTATTCAAACTAGAATAAGGATTGTGACGTGATTTGGTCTCAATGTTTGATGCCTGTTGCGTCAACGTTGTGTCAACATTCAAAGCCGAACCCTCCTATTAAGTGCATATAAAGTTAGTCGTTCTAAATACGCGCCCGATGTTGAATATAGATTACTGCCACACCGCTGTTGACAAATAAGCAATGTATTTGGTATCTATACAAGTTCTTGATTATGACTAGTTTTTACTGGTATCAATCATTATGCAAATTGTAGCTAAACTTCAGTAAGTCGTTTGCATTAAACCAAATATTTATAGTATTGGCCATAGTTTGTATAGTTATGTGCGTTTTCACATTTTCTTAATAACCATGCACGTGAACTCTATTCGTGCGTATCACACGAATCCTAATTACGACCTATGCCGCGAGTTGTTTATAGTTTGATCCGCCTTTGGAGAACAATATGAAAAACTTGCAATATCATTATTTAAAATATATGTTAAGTTAATGCAGCCCATAATATAGTTAATTGGTGTTTATTAAAGTTTGTTTAACAGTTGCATGTGCCGTTGACTTGTAGTTGTATGGGGCTTGGATGTGTACGCAACGAAATACCCTCGTGGAATTTATTTAGTGGAGCTGTCCTTCAACAACCCCAACCACCATTGATCAATGCCATGCAATCTGTCTTAAATACCCAAATCATGTAGCTATATTATACCTTCTTCTTGTATATTATTCCTTTCCCCCCTATACTTTGCTCACGAGACATTCATCACGTTCGAAATCAATCCTATCTCCAAAACCCTCAATTGCCATTTCACCATGTCGTATGAATTTTCCACTTGCTCCACCATGGATAGCACCGGCCGAACCCCTTCGATCGAGGTACAGTTATCCACTCATTATTGAAAATAACTTTGGCATTAAATACCAAAGTTACACAAAAAATATGATTCTTATTGTCTATAGTCTGACCGGCCGATATTCACTTGATATTGTTAGGATAACAACCGAGACTATGGACATCCATTTCACTACAACAAATTTTGGTGCGCCGAAACCGAAGCACAACTTGCATTTGCACTTCGCGAGTTCTCCAAACCTCATCCGATTTTAGATTGCACGCACATGTGGAAGGTTATGAAACAGGCGGGCGTTTTCATGTCGAAAACGTTCGTTAGCGATATTACCCTCGGCATGATACGAGCTCGCGTTGGCGTATTGCGCGAAAGATTTATCAAGTTCCGTCGATATATGTCAATCCCAGGAGTTATTTTCAACCCACATAGTGATTCTGTTCGCACCGACGAACTATACGCTGAATACGAGCATAAGGTACTCATTTTGCAAAACCCCCTTATTTATATGTAATTGATCCATTTTTGCATAACAAATCTGAAAAAATCATTTACCACAAATGAGAGGGTATGAATCACGTGTAGACAATTTATTTAGACCTTGAAGTATGAATCACTCAGATTTCCGTTTATCAACTTTTGTACCCGCGCTATATCTTTGCATTTTGTTTGGGTGGTCCTATTGAAAAAGTGAGTAAAATGCGTCGTTGTAACTACTCACACATGGCATCGAACGAATATTGTCCTCTTCACTACTCTATACTCATTATGCAGGAAACACTGCTTGACTTCTATTTTAAGGTGCACGGAATGCCCAATTATTTTGAGCTTGATTACTTCTTCAACGTCAAGCGTGCTCCGTTGACACGCGTTGAGGAAATTGGATCTTCAAGCACCCCGTATGAGATTTATGAAGAAGCATCAACAACCCTTCAGCTGAGCTCTACGTAGAGTGTTAAAAATGGCCATTCAATATTGTTATGTTAATAATTTATAGGTTGGTCAATGTTGTATTATATATCCAGTCCGACGCAATTAAACACGTGACCACGTATGGTTGTAACAGTCGATACTTTACTATTGGGTGGCCTAATGTTTTGACCCATTAATTAAATTGATGGAACTTTAGTATATATATTTTTGTGGCAGGTAACCTGCACAACAACAAACATTCAAGTTGATTGTTCTAATTGTCCCATCGGCTGTACATGGGGAACACAAAGCATTAAATGCACCAATCTCTCTCATGATTAACATTATCTCAAGAGTGATTATAGTACATTATTGGCGGTAAAATTACCCGCCATAACTCCAACATCATTTTCCCCCCTTTTTCTTTTGCCTATAAATTACTTCCATTGGGTAGGCTATTTCACCAAGTAGTAAAAAAATGCTCTTTGCAATTAGTTACGTACTATTAAATTAAAGAATTGGGTTCAAGTTGTTTTTCAAAGTCTATAGTCGAATTTTTGCTCTTTGTTGGTGTACTTTGTCATATTTCTAAAAAATATCTTTAACAAAAATGGATGCGAAAAATGTGTTGTTCTACGAGTCCCCTTGGAATGCCGATATCGATGGTACTTTCATTGGGATCTTGGCAAAACATGCGGAACTTCTCGAGCGGAACATACAAAAGAATGATAAAGTTGTGTTTGTCAAGTGTATGGCTGAATTGAACGAGAAATACGGCACAACATTCAACCTAAAGGCATTACGTGATCGGTTTGAGCACTTGCATGCTAGGTTTAACTGTTTCTCTTGGCTCGTAGATAATCCGTTCATAAAATTTAATCCTATCACTTTTGAAGTAAGTGCTGAATATCAGTGTGTGTGGGACTTCGCCGTGCAGGTATTATTTTTAATGCATCAAGCGTTAGGTTCTCGCAAGTTAATTACAACATTTTTTGCGTTAATTACTGCATTGTTTATTTACATATTAACTGATGGAAATGTATTAGTGTTACAAAAGTAACTATAGTTGATCTATGTTACCTTTATAACGTTCCCACATCAAATGAGTTAAGCATACGTTTGAAGAAATCTTTGATATTTCCTCTACATTTTGATAAGATTTCGCCATAAATACGTGATGTATAATACCAATTTGTTGTATTGTAGAAACACGCCATTTCCGTGGCATATCACACGGAGGGTGAACTTGCGTGGAATGAACTCGTTTGCATTTTTGGGCGACTAGAACCTGCTGGATCCGGCCGCACTTTCCAAGTGGTTGATCTGACTGTCGATCCATTTGGCTTCGACGTGGTGGACGCCGAGGACAAGTATGGTTCCGGGTCCTCGGCCGACAATTTCATTGACCTGCCGAGCCCAGATTGCGTTCTCCCTGTCCAGACGCACAAGCGAAAGACATTCACAATTGATGACCTTCTCGAGTGGTCTCACCCCGCAAAAGATCCTCCCGTAGAGGAGCTTGTCCCCAAAAGGAAGAGGGTTGCCACGACAAAGTGCTTGTTCCCCGTTAAGGAAGAACAGAAAACTCTGGACTCGAAACCAAAGAACATCGTCACCATCGACTCTAGCCCCGAAACGCCGTCTACCAAGAAGTGATGCCTATGTGCATTACAAAGCTCTGCTCACTAACTACTGAAAAGCCCTTGGATGTGTACCGTAATATGCATTCAATCATCTTAACACTTTAAGTGTGGCTTTATTTTGGAGCATTGCTGTTTTTGGATGTTTTGTTATAGTCTTGAACATGTACACGTTGTGTGTTTTTTGTTGGTTGATTGTGGTCGACCATAAGTATGTAATTTATCTTATTTTGTAATTTGTGTAATCAGTACCTATGTTATTCGTGTGTGGTTCCATTTGGTGATTAACCTCAATTCAATTATCTAACAACTACAATTGTGCAACTGAACATTCGTCTGGACCTATTGTTGAAACGAAGTTGCACCAACATCGATCTACTATTGACAACAGCTGGGTGTGCTATTTATCCAACACAAATAACACAACCAACCATGTCCATATTGGGTTCATGTTTTTGCTACACAAACATTCTTTGTTGTTTTAACCCCAACCAAAAAATAATCAGGTATAACAAATGTCAATTTTAGGTTATCTATTTAAAAACCTCGACCTATAACAGATATATACTAATAATAAAACATAATTAATTTTTAAAAATCAATAAATTACCAATTACTTTTTACGTCAATAAATGTAGCCAGGCTAAGTAAGTTATCCTTAAGTTAATTATTTTTGGGATGCGTTAGAAATTTATTTTATTATATATTATACAGTGTATGGTCGTCTTGTGTCTATGTTGGATGGATTATTGTTCCTTATTACAAGGGTTAACAGATGAATGGTAGTGGCATAAATACATTGACTCAACCCTATTTTTCATCGGGTTCCCAGGCATGACACGACTTTTAAATTCCACCTCCTCATTAATTGTACGCGACGATTTAGGCTGAACGTTGTACCCCACTCAGGTTGGGGTTGCAACAGTCCATTATTTGATGTTCATATTTGAAGAGGCCTTGAACAAAAAATTACATGTAGGCGACGACCATATAAGCATTCCCAACCCCGCCCTCCAATTTATAATTTTCAAATTCTGTAGCACCAGACAACGAACAGTTAATATCAAATCCTTATGGAACAACTAATCGCCGAGATGAAGCGTCTTGGTTCAACACCTATTGAAAGAATCATTGTACGCTTATATAATGGCAGAAAAAGATTGAATTGTTAATCAACGTCGATTTGATTATATTACTTTTCCATTTCCATTGAGTAGTTGTTGAGAAATTGACATTTTCTATTAATGCGTCAGGAACCGCCAAATGAAGCGGTCTATGCACCGATGGAGTACAACGACGACTGGGATGACGCTAGAGAAGCAATGTTACTCAAATATCTCCAGTTGGTTGGTGACATATCAAGGGGCAGATCCATGCACATTGCACTAAGAAAACTTTCAATCGAACTACAGAGGCATAGTGGTCCACCCCTGGGTCTACAGAGCCTTGTGAATCGGACGAAGTTTTTGTATCAACGCATGTCTTCCTTCTGTGCCTTCATTCGTAGGGAAGGTGTATCTTACGATGAGGGCACGCATCTTCCTACTATTAATATTGACGCGTATTTGGCAGCATTGGCACGCGAAGGGGTAAATCAAATGTGTATGGCTTTATTCACAATAAGCATTCTAGAAGCAATGTTTGATGGGTGTTCTCCAAACATCACCCCAACATTAAAAGCTGAACCCGCGATGCCGTTGATTTTTGCAATTTCTGTTTCACTAAAACTTTATATTTCATTACTTAATTTTACTAATCATTGTATATGTTTACCCTAGGGTACTGAGCCTGGCATGTATAAGTACTTCCGTCTGCACGGGTTACCGAACCACGCACTTATGTTCGCCGTGTTTGACACGATGAACGGAGCACATCCTAATACAGATGCCGAACTCAGTGAAGACTCTGACGATGAGCACACTAGCGTCAATGGGTCAACAGAGGTCGAATACTCGGGTCCAATTAACGCAGCCGTAGATAACGACGAAGACGATTGCTCTTTTGATAGTACCAATAGGCCATCGCCCATCAACGACGGAAAAACGCATTGCTTGAAGTGTGGCGATTTCTATGATCTCTGTGTTTGCCCATCTACCGAAGGGTCGGAGGACATGTCAACGTAATCTTATTATGATGAAACTGATTAAACATTGTATAAATTTATTTCCAATGCTTTAATGTAATGATTATTGGCTAAGGGTTTTTTGTGTTGGAAAGTAAATTTAAGTAAAGGTGTTGTTATTGTTGCATTACGGGTCTTAACACAGTTAATGAATTGAAAACGAAGTGCATCTAACTATAGTTTTAATGTTGTTCTTATGTTGGCAGAACATCCATGCAACATTACATCCATTATTGACTCATTTTATATAGGACCTACTATTAATATGTTTACCACCCGATCAAACAAGCTGGTACTCCGCATATATTTAACGCACATATCCAGTGAACGCCGAACATATCATGCTTCAAACCGTCAAAACAAAACATGGGAGTTCTACATAAAGGCACTTACAATTATGAAACGCAAAATAAATAATGAAATCGTCATGCGATTACACATCACATACATAACCATCGCCAAATGGCATTCATGGGGTGGCTGACAAAACTTCCATCCTGGAAAGCACCTTGATTTGCAGGATGGGGAGCTCCTTCGCCACGAAAAGATACTGCATTTTTGAATAGTTCATGAATCCCTTCTCCTTGAACCACGTCTCAATCGTTAGAGGCTGCATGTACAAATTTAGAAACGTATAAGACCTAGAGATAACACTCATTAACATTGTGGGATTCAGATTAACTCACGAATCTGGAATGCACGTCATGAAGTTTTGTTTTAATTGTCACTTTTCCGGTCTTCTTGTTTAGCCTAACACCAGGGACTTTATAAAATCTGTTGAACAACTGGAAACGCGTGTGCATGATCATGAGCCGTTCCTTGATCATCATAGGGGATATTTCAGTACCCTTCTCCCTCGTTAATTTTTTTCCCAGTTCCTCGTAAATCTCCGTCATCATCTCCGCCGTGTACCAAATTTGCCGATCGACGATCTTGCGAAGACAGCGTAGTAGTATATTCTCATCTCGCTGACTAAATTCTCTAAAGCTTAGGAACACATTATGTATGTCATCCTATTCATGTGTCGAGACAAATGAACATGTCAACAGTGCACGCCATATGAATAATACAGTTTAAGTATAATTATTGATCATTTACCTTTGTCGAATTGTAGACTTCCTTCAAAGTGCTTCGGGTGGATGCCATTGAGAGAGGATAAATGAAAATGGTCAATAAGAGCGAAAAAATAAAAATGAAATTATGAAACATGGGGTGTATACTTGATGACTATGTAATATAGTCATACCTCGGGATGTACATACCTGTCATTACTTCTCTTAATGGTGCTTTTCAAACTAAAATTCAATGTAATGTACGACGGTCAGGATTAAGTGGCAGATTAACTAAACAATGAGATTTAATATAAAATAATATATAGCATGTACGTAATAGCTATGCGGAATTACTCGATAATATGGTGGTCACCATACTGTAGTTAATATTATTCTTCGTACCACATAGTAAATTGAGGTCGCTATAATTATGGTAAGGGCTAGCCAAAAAAAAAAAACCCTAAATTTCAACATTTACAATATATTCACCTAAAAGTAATGAAATATATGAAAAATAAAAGGAAACCCAGTTCAGCCTTATAAAGTACCTAGAGATTTTTTAGGAGATAAGGCTGCGCAGTAGCCATCAACGGTAATATCAACTTATGACCGCCGAAAGCAAGATACGTTGTGTACTTCACAAGCCAACTTCATTGATTATTTGTTTATATGGGTTTACCAACTCGGTATGTGTATACATTTCAAACCTAGTTGCGTACCTCCCAAAATGTTCACAAGTATTATTTTAGGGTTATCATAAACAGTTAAGAGGAGCGATAATGATAGTATTAATGACTAGGATCAAATTGTGCGTCATTGTGAGGCAGGAAATTTGTACACGTTGTTTTTTGAAAGGGATAATTCTTTGTTAATAACTTTAAATCAATTCAAATGTGACCATTTCCGATTATAAGAAATTGTTCGAAGTACGTTGCACCCCTTTTTTGAACGGCATCAATGCATAAAATCAAAACAGCACGAACGACCATTTTCAAAGAAATACAATATATTATTGTCACAAGTAGTAATGATAGGTCCAAAGATTCCATACACCGGTTATTTGAATATATACACTCAATAGCTTAGGAAATATAAGATTAGTATTCATACACTATTATGCACCTTATCTGCAGTAATATAAATAAATATATGTCAACCCTTTTGTATTTATTATTTTATTTAGATTCAGATGTAAATGACTTTCTAATTTTTATTTGGGCGTTCCAAATATATGAACAAAGGCGACCATGTTAAATGGATTTGTGGACACGCTAGTACCAGTCATGTCAAACATTACCGTTGTGAAATAAAATAATTGATTTATAATCTCCATCTATTTAAAAATTCAAAAGTACCTTGCGCGGAAAATATATATAACCATTTCACATAGGGACATAAACCATTATTAATCGAAGAAGCGAGTGTTGTATATTATAACTTTGAAAAGCACGATGGAATACGGATAAAGCTCTGCGGTGAGGGGGCGGCAAATCCCAGGGTCGGTACACGGCCTGGTTCTGTGCCACTGTGGGCGAGAGTCGGTGATGCAGACCGCATGGAAAATTCCTAATCCCGGTCGTCGTTACTGGAGATGCCCGGTGGGTATATTCATAGTTTGTGCATTTAAAAAGTTTTGATTGGGTACTAGTACGTAATATGTTAAACAAATTTTAATTACATTAATGCAGGCCTTTAGATGCAAGATGGTGTCCTGGATTGACCCCGAACCTTGCCACATGTGTAAGGCTGTGATTCCAGGGCTTGTCAATAACCTAGAGGGCCAACAGTCCTTAATAGAGCGTTACCAAAAGCGCCACAGAATTGGAGCATTGTTGGCAGTGGCAGCCTGGATCTTAGCTATGGCGGTGTTTGTTAAGATTAAAATGATGTAAAGTTTGATTACCGTTTTATTTGTAATTTCCTATATCCATGGGATAATGATAATGTCGGAGTTAGGCAACTGTCTCATTATTAAAACATCCATTGGGTTGTCATGTGGTGTATTAGCCTACTTCCATTTTAACCCCGTCTATATTACGACCATACTGTTAGATTTGTGACGCAGTTGTTGGCATAACATCCATCCAACATTGTCACCCGATAAACCAAAATATATCAGGTGTCTATTTATACAATACATGTCGATATTTTACACTTTTTTTGAAATCCACAAATTCAAAAAATTTAACGCAAAATGCAATCATTGAGCAGGAGGGCAAATATATTATAATACATGAATATATAGAGTTGTCGATTCGGATTGACAACCTTATAAACTAATTTTTGTTTATGTTTGTAAATAATTGCCTTCATTATACGTTAGATATGTCAACCGGAAAAACCTTTTTACTATATAAATATAATTTGAATAGTGTTGTATACATTGTATGGATTCTGAATCAAACACTATCCTACAAATTGTTATATAACTTTAAATTAATTTAGTTTTCCTATTTGCCTGAAGTAATACAATTATGATAATGCCCTTACTTGCCATCTTATCGTGAAATAGTCTTTGAATCGTCACGCAGCTGAGGTTCCACACGTTATATATTGACTTCAAAAATACGAATTCAGGATAATTAACTGCACATGGTCTTGTCAAATCATACAGCTTTTTGAAGGATCTGCGAGATATCACTAATGATTTTCTGCAAATCTAGTCAGGTAGCCGAAAATACGCCAAACCTATTTCAATTGTACCTCATCGTTGATATTATGTATAGGGCTATGCGACAGTAGATATTTATGTATACCAATAAGTTTGCGCAAGAGCTTATCCTGTGATGTACAAGACAAAAAACATTCATGTCATCATGGTTAAATTATAACATTAAACAAATGCTTAGACATATTAATTTGTTAAGATCTCATATAATTATATTTAAATGTTTTGGGTTATTATATGATATAATTATATTTAAATATTTTATGATAAGCTGGTATATAATTATATCAAAACCGTTTGGATAATACTAAACTAATACTCAATTAATAACCTTTTTTTCCATCATTAATTGCACGAGGAGGTACAGTTAAAAACACTGTATAGGAGAAGCCCGCGCCATATTGACATAATCCTATAATGTAACTTATGACGTTGATTTTGCACGGTGAAGGGGTAGTGTAATATGCCGGCATCACACACTTTATATGCAAAATAATAGAACGCTTTAAATTTTGAAACCGTTATTATTGGTTGTAAGCCACAACTTTATGGCTAATCAAAGTAGGGAATCTTTTATGAGATTTGCTCTATAAATAATAGTATGATATAGCAAAAGCATTTGCACACATCTCAACCGAAGATCTTTTTCCACTTCGACCCACAGATAAAACATCCACCACCACACCGATATAATGGCACCATTTGTTCCTATGCCACATGAAGATATGTTTTACAACAAAGACTGTACAAAGGAAGTTGACACCAAATTCATCGAGGTTCTTGCTGACATTGCACTAACAACAAAAACAACCCAATCGCTGTGTGACTTTGATGCCATAGCAGCTGCCGAAGTTGAGACAAACATTGAATTCGGAACCAGTTTTTCTTATACAGATTGCGTGTGGCAATTTCATCTACTAAAGCAACGATTTGATACTTTCACGGATCTACTGGCAAGGGATGGTTTTTTTTTGGGATGAAGAAAATAACCAAATTGTTTATACCAAAGAAGACGCATTTTCCGAAGTATTAAAGGTAAGCTTACCTCGAAGTGTTTGTGGTTAATTCGCCAAACATACATATTTCATATTGACGAAATGAGAATATTTGTTTGTAGCATAATCGATTTGCGGAGGTGTACATGGTGAACGGTGAGCCAGCATGGAGCGGGTTGTGCGATATATTCCGCGAGCGCGCCCATTTTTAAAGTAAGAAATTTTAGATGACGTGTCGTAAAGAGTTAAGTACTTTTTTTGGGAACATTAACCGATATCTACTAGTGTCGATAGGTATCGCCCAGATCAACTTCGTGTTGCACGGGTTGTGGAAGATTCGCTGTGCATTTGGGATTGAAGGACGAGTACACAATGGGTCATAATAAGTTAATAAAAGGACGATTGCACAATGGGTCATACTAAGTTCATAATAAACTATTTTAATTGGGCTAATTAAGTTAGGGATCATGATGTTGCCGTATGTACCTCGATCTCATCATCATGTAATAATTTAAGAATGTTTTTTCCCCGATGGTGCGGTCCCACGTGCATGTCTATTAAATATATTAAGTAGTGTAGCAGTGACACAAGTATATCACACCACGTTGTAACTAGTACCCCCAATTAAATTGCTACACCACGCATAAGTAATTAACCACTATAGCACATGAATCGCCTCATAGAAAATTAGAGAATAACCTATTATAAAACGAATGTTGGGATAATGTTGCGTCTACATCGTAACAACATGGAACTCGGGAAACTATAGAATGTAGTTTAGCGCCTGGTTGAGCAAGTGTATATTATTTATGCATGGCAACCAATTTAACCAATATCTATCCGTCCTTGTCTAACCAACAACACAACACTATATTCACATCAAACTTATAAAAGGTTAGCCAAATCAGCTACATCACAACCAATCATTTAACAAAAGGGGTTGGTCTATTTGTTGGATCGATGTTGCCTAAACATGTATAAAATATTAATGCCAGGACTATCTACGGTCATTGACATGCATCACCTAAAAAGTCCGTTAATTGCTTCCAAAAGGATGATGGGTTTGGAATGCACTGGCATGTTCAACTTACAGCAAATACGACACAACACTGATACTATAAACCAAAATCATCCAAATTCCAAACATACATAATATTCAAATCAAAACATGGCAGTAGAAACAGAGAAGTAAAAGTTCATACTATATCAAGCATGGGTTAATCCAGGTCGTTGTTTGCAACCAGCTCTTCCATGTTGTTGATCAGGACACCAAGTTCCTGCATCCGAACTTGTTTAGCTGCAATCTCCCTCTGAAGATCAGCATATGAACTTTTGTACCAAGCGAGTTGGTTCTCCACAAACCTTTTGGTTGTCACCATGGTTTCTACCGCATCAGATTCAGGCACTGCTTGACCAGCAGATAGATAATACCTCCTCTCCCCGTCTTCAGAAGCCTCAACTCCCTCCTCACCTACCCAAGGCAAGTCCTTCACCCTGTCGTTCGTCAAGTAAGTTGATGTGATTGTGAACTTATCATTATTCACCGCCATTTCTCCAAATTCTTCAATGTGCATACCTTGTTGGAGGAGAAGGCCAGTGATCAACGAAGGGAACGACAGGATACCTGATTTCCTACCAGTAAACTCTGCCATAGACCTAAGGACTCTTTCACCAATATTAACGGGTTGACCGTTCTTCAGCTTATATATCAACACAGCAGCATCCTTGGTCAAAACAGTATTATTTTGCGAAGGCATCCAATTATAACAGGCAAGTTTGTGCAAAACGGCACTTAGTGAGGTGAGCCTCGAGCCAGGCATTGAAGCTTCCCATTCCCTCTCCAAACCTCCGGTTAAATCCTCGATCACCTCGTCGAGTCGAGGGTCATCCCCTTCCACAACGTCCTCCAGGCCCCAAAAACGATTGATCGTTTTAGGGCTAATGTCGAACGTCTCCCCTCTGACCCATGCTGTGCCATATTTTGTCGACAAACCGCAGGTGACATGTTTGGACAGATTCATGTAGAATTCTTGAACGACGTCGGCAGAATAAAGCCCATGCTCCCTCATACTACCCAAGACCCCCCTCGATTCCAGAAATTCAAACATTCTGAATTGTTTTGCGGTGATCTTCTCCAACACCCTCTCCTTACGGATTGTCCGGTTCGTCCGAAACTCTACTGCATGAGATTCTATCTCCTTGGTTAGATATAACCTAGACCCTGAACTGGCACGATAAAACTGAGAAATTGTGTCACGGTACTCTTCTTCTTCTTCTTCTTCTTCTTCGACATCATCCTCCACAACACGTGGCCGTTTCCTACCTGCATCGGCCTTTTGCTTGCAACTCCTCTGCTTTTTGGTTTTCCTTGAGGCAGAGCTCGCGCCTGCATCATGGCCAACCACTTCTTCCCCTTCATCCTCCACCATGACATCATCATGATCAACCAAACCTTTCCCCTTAGAGGCAACTTCAGCATTCTTTTTCACACGGATACCTCGTTTAGTTCTTTTAGACGCCTTTCTCTTCTTACCTCCTTTCGACGATGTTCCAGTAACTGCCTCGCCCAACTCCTCCTCAACGACCTCCGTTGCAGGCTCCTCATCCACAACCCTGTCCTCTTGTGCCTCTTCCATCTCCTCAACGTCTTCCACAACAACTTTATCTTTACCGACAACGGAGGCATTCTTTCTCAGACGACTACCTCGTTTACCTCTGTTAGAGGTGCTCCTCTTCTTACCTTCTTTGGGCGGGCCTACGATCTTTGCATCGACCGACGGCTCCTCCGCGACCTCCGTTGCTGTTTCATCATCCCCAACCATATCTTCCCGTGCCGCTAGCATCTCCTGAACGACATCCTCGACACCTGTACCTGTACCGACGACTTCATCCCTCTTCTTGCCACGGCTAACACGTTTACTTCTTTTAGACGCGCTTCTCTTCTTAGAACCTTTGGACACTGTTGCGATAACTGCCTCACCCAAAGCCTCCTCAACGACATCCGTTGTAGGCTCATCATCCACAACCCTTTCCTCCCGCTCCTCGGCCATCTCTTCAACGGCATCCATAACAACTTTACCTTTAACGACACCTTCAACATTCTTTTTCACCCCACTAACTCGTTTACTTCTTGTAGTACCGCTACTCTTCTTACCTCCTTTCGCCGTTCGACCCAAAGCTTGGTCACCCTCAACCTCCTCAACCACTTCAGCCCCAGCCTCAGCAAATCTTTCCGCCGCTACCTCACCAAATCCAACTGCCGCAACCCCCTCCACGTTCTCCTCCTCAAACTCCCCCGCGTTTTCATTCGTAACATCATCCACATTTGCACCCGAATTATCATTCCCGTGATCCACCGTTGCCGCAGGCGCCGGAGGCGGCGCAACGTCATTTAGAACAGACTTTGTCACCTTTTCATACAATCTTGTGCTCATTCGCCTCTGCATAGCTTTTAGTCGCGCACTATCTGCTAACGCCGCCGCTTGACTAACAACAGCTGGACGAGCGGTAGAAATATCACCTAGTCTAGGGTTAGGTTTACCTGCAATTAATTTTGGGAAACCTCCCGCCAAATCGGCAGTAGATGTTGAAGAAATGTTGGAGCGTCCGTCAATAGGTTTGCTTGATTTTGACTTTACCTTGCCCGCGACTTGGGTGGATTCCATGACTGAGTTGGGTCCTCGCCGAGCACTACTTCGATGCGCGCATGGACTCATGGGCTGTTTAGATCCTTCCTTTGTCAAAGCAATAGCTGCGAGTCTATCCAAGGGGGTTTGATCTGACATTTGAAATATAGAGTTGGAGTATAGATTTGAGTGGGATAGTTGAAATGGTATGGGTAAAGGAGTAGAAAGGGAGATTTTAATTTGAAGCAAAATTAGGGCAAAACTTCTGGGTGCAGAGGGAGTGAGTGCGATAATTCGATAAAGTGAAGGACAATTATGGTGGTAGTTTGGACAGTCGATGTGTTCATAAATATTTCCTAATTGCCCCCATTATAATTAATTTACCATAAAATTAACATTTTTATAATTAATATTCGATTGAATTTGGTCAACACATAGAATAGAACCTCCCAACGCCAATATGTTTATTTTTTACACCATGCATACAACTCAAACTTAGTTTTCATAACAATAATGGATAAAAATAAAGATATAATTAATTTCAACATGGCTTAAAAAATATTATTTTCAATAACAATAACATGGGCGGTATGATGTTTCGGATTTCCATGTTATAATGATGTTGGTGTAACATCTACTCAATAGTTAAACCAGTGCTATTGGAAATGGCCCGAGACCACATAGAAAGCAGTTTTCTTGCAACCGGACCTTGTACAGCCGAGAAGAGTGACCTAAGCTCAATGTGTGGAATATCCCTAGAATTAAAATCCACCAAATAATACAATATCATACTCGTATGTAACGACAAATTCCGATCAGCAAAATAGATTATGTCGCACAATTCAAAAAAAAGGCCACGTCGAGATGATAGCTAAACCCGACCCAAAATAGACAACATGTCTAAGTCAGCTGGCAAGTGAATCTAATTTGATTTTAAACAGCTAAATTTGCAGTGCGATGGTCGTCCCACATTGCCCTACCTATTCCGACCCTCCTTCGATCCATTGCTCTAGCTTTGGAAGCAACTGCATTAATCTGACTTCGCGATATAAGGCTACTAGCACGGTACACGTCGTCCGGGTGAAAATCAAACAAGAAATCCCCATCAATTCCGTTCTTACGTATGAAGTTGTGCAGTGTACAGCAGGCCATGACAATCTTAGTCTGATGTTTTAAACTGTAGTTGGGCATCATCTTCAGAACGGGGAAGCGCATCTTCAACACACCAAAAGTACGCTCAATCACGTTACGGAGACTCGAATGTCTGAAGTTAAACAGCTCCTCCATCCCAATCGGCTGATTGTTTTGGAACTCACGTAGGTGGTATCTCCCGGATGCAAACGGAGTTAGGTAACAAGTGTATAACGAGAACCCCGAATCAACCAAATAATACTTGTTTCCCGGTGGATGTTTCCATGATGGGTCCCTGGCGATTGACATTTGCAGTGCACGGCAGTCGTTCATAGAACCTTCGTAACCGGCACCAACGTAAGTAAAGTTCATGTCAAAATCGCAAACAGCAACAACGTTCTGGCTCAGCTGTCCCTTTCTGTTGATGTACGCCGTGTGTAGATGCATTGGCACGTGTGCTGATATATGTGTACCATCCATAGCACCAACACAGTCCTGCCATGCGTCAAAAAGGGTTTTTGTTATAATAGTCTAACGAAATAAAAACTGCCCACAAAACACAACTTCAATAATGTTTGAAGAGGTTCTGGATACAATGTTCGATCGTTGTTGAATCAACACCCGGTCACCAGTTAATCCAACAATAATAGCAACGTTCAACGCATACTGATTTAAAACAAATAATGTAGGAAGGAATGAATTAACTTAAGATCGGTCAAAATGTACCTTAAAGTAAGGATAAAATCGGGGATCCTTGCCTATGCGGTCATGCACAACGTTGAAGTCGGCTGGTACGATCATGTCAACAGCCATGTTCAAAATGGCCTTCGTCACCCTGCGGACATGCCGGTGGATGGTCTCGGTTGAGTGTTGGAATCGCTCGCACGAATCACGGAACCGGTGATTCAACCCAACAGTCCACATAAAGATGGCTAGCGCCTCCATTGACTGAACCTGCGAGTTCCTAGAATCGGTCAGGCCGTAATGGTTCTTGAGCGTGTCGTGTAGCGTGTAAAATGTATCCCGATTCATCCGCAAGGCATCATAAAATCGGTCGTCGTGACCAAGCAGTAGCTCCAGCAGCCACTTCGAACCCGTCAATTCAGAGTCATTCCTAGGGCGCCTTGGATAAAACCAATCAGGTGCCAAACACAATCCAATAAACATGAATTCGCTAAGGCCATCGTCGCTATCATCGTCGCTTCTGTTGGACAACGTCGAAACAGTATTATCGCTATCTTCTCCAATTTCTGCAGATTGTAAAGTGCAATAAGTCAAAATAACCATTAGAACAGGAAAACGGAACGGGTATTGATAGGTAAGCTCCTCATAAGTTGACAAAACAAAATATCATAACAACCAAGGCGCAGTCAAATCAATAGGGCACAAGCGAACACCATTAACGGTTGTGAAACAAATACAAAAAGTTAACAATATAAACTGCAAGAAACAACCACAAAACAAAACAACAAGGGCATTTTACAACAGGGCTATATGGGAGACCAAACATAGACTACAAGTCTGATACTAATGATTGGGCCGATAAGGCACAAAATTAAAACGCGGCTCTAGGGGCAAGTATCCATGTTGGCAGAAGGCTGTTCAACCGGCAGACGCATCACCCATTCCCGACGATCATCTTCCCTCATCCGCATAAAAAACAGCCTTGTCTCTTTGTCCTTCAAGCACTTGATGGCTTCGAAGAACAATGACTTAGGCGCAATGTCGAGCCTGTACAATGCATCCATGCATTCACCAATCTGACTGGCCGTTGACTGCGTGATGTTGGCTGCTTTTGTCTCGTTCAACATATTCCAGCACTTAAGAGTAGTGTCCAGCATTGCGCTTCTAGAAGTAGGGTTATCGGATCGTTTCCTTGGGGCACGCCTGGTTGCAAGCCTCTGCTGAGAAGGAGTCAGATTAACCACATGGGGAGTGGGCACGGAGGCGTTCGGGGGATTAAGACTAGTTGACGCAAATTGTGAAGCTTCCTGTGTGTATCCAGAAGATTCACAACCTTCAGGAATGGCGTCCTGATCAAACGCATCGCTTACCGGATCAACATGATCAGGATCACCCAGTTGCGTGATCTCGTCTTCGGAATCGGATCCGCCCTGCCCCGAGTATCGGGCCTCCTCGCCGGTGGCAACTCGGTTGTGCCACATCTCCTCCAACAACTCCCAGTCCGGACAACCTTTCTTGCAGCTTATGACGGCGGCGGGATCTTCCTGCAATATGACAACCAAGGAACAGATTAGACTGAATTATAATTGATAAACTCTATGAATTAAGCCTGCAGTAATAACGAATCGCAATTGACCTTGTAGAACTGCGCCCAACGCTCATCGTCAAACTCCAGCTTGCCAGTATCTGGGTCCACACCAACACCCGTCTTCGACCTGCCGACCCTAATGTGCCTCCATAGCACCTTCAGCCTATTATACTTGCCCTTCAGCTGGTCAACGGTGTAATCAAACCTGACCGGACAGTTTGCTCTCATTGCATACATCAGTTCATTCCATGTTCCGGTGGTGAAGGTGCTCCCCAGTAACTTTCCGGCAAGAAATTCCTGGTATATAAGCTTGATGAAAAAACGCTCATTTAAGTCACCCCAATAGGCATCTTCTTTCTTAGACCGCTTTGGACGTACCAGACGCTTATCGGCCCTGCCATCGCGGGGAGGTACCATCTAAGACTCAATTAACTTGTCCAGTTAGTAACACTAACCAATCGAACATCACCGATTAACTCAGACATGGCAAATGGGATAACTCAAAATAATAGATATCAAAGTGCAAAGTGTTCGGGTTGAAATGCTGGAAAGATGTTGGCCTAACATCAGACCAACATTGATATCAGCAACTATTATGCCACATAGTCCTAGCACAACATGCACTTAGTTATGGATTAAGTGACACCGCTTTTAACCAATTGTCTTTTTTTGGCTGACATTACGTGCGTGAACATCCCAATATACAAAGTAAGAGCAAACAAAGATTACATGGCAAAATCAAATATAAGAACAGGCCATCTTGCTAAAAGGTTGCACTGCAATGAACTTTTAAAAGAAAAAATCCTAATATATGCATGTAAGAATCATGGAACCAACATTCACATCAGAAACTATTATGCCACATAGTCCTAGCATAACATGCACTTAGTTATGGATTAAGTGACACCGCTTTTAACCAAATGTCTTTTGTTGGCTGACATTACGTGCGTGACCATCCCAATATACAAAGTAAGAGCAAACTAAGAGTACATGGCCAAATCAGATATAACAACAGGCCATCTTGTCAAAAGGTTGCACTCCAATGAATTTTTTTATGGAAAACTCCACATGTATCCATGTAAGAATCATGGAACACGGGCTGTGCGTGTATTGAGTGAACATTGAGATGTTAATATGCACACAAAGGGGAGAATAAACACACTAGATGCATGTAGCACGGACAATAACATTTTCCTATATAAACATAGATATCACGCGAACTCAAATCACCAATAGATGAGGTGAAAATGTAACCTTTTGTTGGAATTTGCAGAGGAAGAAGGGATTTGCTGCCACCTGACACACCAACAAAACATGAAATTAGTAAGCAATGCTTAACAAGAAGAGCAATATGTAGGAGAATATGAAGTGTAACAACTGGAACAATTTCTCTCACCTTAACTAATAATGAACGTGCTTGGGAAATAAGGAGATTGAGGGCTGTAATATATAGGAGATCAGTAGGGGGAAACCAAAAAATTCGAAAATTAGATGGCTGTCAAAACACAAAATTTTGATTTAAGGAACAATGGTATTATTACTCACTTGCTAAAATTTGGAGGGAAGAGTTGCCGCAATTTTTTGTGTACAATGCATAGATTTGCCGCTAAATTTATGAACAGTGCACGTCGCGTCGGAGCTGCCAGCTTTTGGAAGCTGTCACGGCTGGCAGTGGCAGAAAAGTAGAGCTATTTTCTAGCCTTAGTTTCTATTTATTTAATTCCTGAGTTTTGAGACCAAGAATGGGCCGTTTACAATGCTTATTGGGCTGTCTCAGGAGTCCTAAACCAAACAATTTTTTTTGTCTCTGAAACAACTTTTAAATCTCTCAAATGAAAACCAAACAGGGGCTTAGTCTCAATGATTTCTCCCGGCATGGATTAAAATATAAATGGCTCGTTACAATTGAAAATAATAATTTATATCGTGGATTAATAGTTTCCATGGAGCCAGACCTTGAAATGTTGACATTTGAAATGCCATTTCTGTCCGTGGCTGAAGAGTATACAAAAGAAATGGGAGCCCCCTATTATTGCTGGAGACAATCATAGAGCACGTTTGCTTGCACAAATAACCCCATATTAACTAATAGTATGGGCACAATCTAAGGTTTGGATAACCACATTCTTTAACCCAAATATCAAGATAAGTGGGCCATGTAGCTTATAACTCCCCACTAATAATCCTCAAGGACCCCCCTCCGATTCCAAGTTGGCTGATAATATTGAATGTGAAATTCCCTTATTACCCTTATAATCACTCCCAAAATATCCTGCCATTAGAGTGTATCTCTCTTTCCCTTTCATTTGTCTGATTAAAGCATTACCGAGCTAGGGTTTGTGGAAGAGGAGTTTTGCTGCGATTCGCCATTTCAGGTATAAATTCTTCAATTTTGTGTTATTTTTTCTCGTGGAAACCATTGCCAACTCATCAACACAATTAATTGACATAAGGGTGCTGTTATTTTTGCAGTTTCGGTTTCGCAGGTTGTCACCAAATTCAGGCGCGGGTTAAATAGCTGGGGTGAGGTTAGTACGATGTAATCTTAGTGCGCATCCATATGATTCCACGATTCTTGTCTGTGACAAAAACCATTACAAGTTAATAGAATGATAAATCTTTTCTGTTGTAATAACGTGTGTATATATATGTATAAATAAATGTACGTTATAATGTGAACATTGAAATTTAGGAATCGACCTTGTAACGCCTCTGTACATTGAGGTACCTCTAGAAAATCCACTACTTCTCCTATAATTGAAATAATACAAGGGCATTATAAAACTGAGAAAAACAGTTAACTAAATTTTACAAATGAACATATGTATATACCTTCTCAAGTGAGCAACACATTCCTGTCTGCTCATGTTTTTCATTTCTTCAAGTTCATGCTGGTAGTTCTCCGACTGCCATAAATAGCGCTCTAGCAAAATTATTCCATATGAAATAAAAACTTTAGAAAAAGAAAATTAGAATCCATACCGGAAAGTTAATATGAGTAGAAGGGCCCCAATATTTCAGAGCAGCAAGATCATAGGCTCTAGCAGCTTTTTCTTCCATATCATAACCACCTTATAAAAGGTTACACCACCACAGATTTGTCACTAATTAAGCACTAAATAACTAACTATATAAGTAGGTGGTTCAAAAATTTCTTCCTTACCAAGATAAACTGAAGTTCATAGGAGGAATTGATGAGGAGGAACATGACAAACAAAATTCATACCAAAAGTTAGAAAAAAAACTGATATGGCATGAGTAAAAATAAAACTAAATTGGCCAAATATGTAATGTAAGAAATAGAAAAAGAGGGTTTGATTTGTTTGTATTATAGTAAATTTGGAAAAAGCTTGAATCTTGAAACAGTGGAAAGACATAATAACAATGGCAAGTTATTATTCCATGATCATATTAAATATGATTAAAAATGATATGATATAATATAATGATCAACAAACTAACCTTGTGACACCTCTGTACTGAGATGTTCTCTGTCCAAATGTATCAATAGATTTCCTGTGAGCAGTTTGTTTTTGTGCAGTAGCACAAATTTTCTCAGAGCCTCTGTTCTTATACTAGTAGTAGTGTTATTGTTATTTTCCATGGTAGTCGTCGTGGTAGTGTCAGCATGAGCAACCACCACACAGCTCGACTGTGAATTAATAGGACTCATTGAAAGGCTCAAAGATTGTAAATCACCACCTCCATTTTCAACCATGCATGTGGTTGTATTGTTACTATTGATGACTTCTTGTTGTTCAAGTGCATGATGATTCTGTTCAATCCATGTTTTTTGACAAGGGATTTCATTCTCATTAGACATTTGTTGTTGTTGTTTTTTGGCTGTATTGTACACAGTGCATAGACGAGGACATGAAATTGATAGTGTGCTTTGCTGTGTATTTCTTATTTGGGTCTTTGTGAAATGTGTTTGAACATGCTTTCATTTGTACTGTTATTGTTTTGTTAGTAAACTTTATTTGTGGATGTCTGATAACAACAGATACTAGTTTAACTTGTTTGAATGCTCTTGGATATTACACAACTTTTATGGTGATTTAGCCTAAACAAATAAGTGGTCCTTCTCATGCAAGCTTGTTAAGTAACCAGTTGAAGTTTTGTTGGTGTTTGTACAGGCTTCAAAATGCATCCGGGGCAAAAGATTTTTATTTTGTTCTTGATGCATCAAGTAGTGTTTAGGGTGTCATTTTTCGCCTTCGTGACAATGCTAATTTACCTAATTCACTCTGGAAATTTTGGGCGTAAACCTAGGAGGACCGGCATCCGGTATAATATTCTACGTCGTATTCCACATCAAATTAAATATGTTGACAAGCTCTTAAACACCGGTGATATCAGCGTTAAGAACACACTTAGGATGAACCGAGACTGTTTCCTAAAACTATGCTACTTACTCCATAGTTATGGTGGTTTGCAAGAGTCTAAATACGTAGTCAAATACACATCAGCAACCTTCTTACATGCATCTTTCCCCACCCCACTTAATTAAAAAATGTTAACTTAGACCAGACTAACAACAACAACAACATATGCATACTGTAATATAAATGACATGTACGCCCTAACACTATGGCGTAATATTACAAACTGCAACTTAGTACACCACAATCGGGAACATAAAATCATGCATGCAAGAAAACGCAAACAAAAGGAATATAGTAATAGGCAAACATGACAATAAGAGTAAAGATAGTAGTAGGCATCAAATACACACAAAAACATTAAAAAAAACCAAATTTTAGCCGAAAAGCAGCACTGTGATTGAAATCCATGCACATAAGTCCATTTTGGTTTCTTGTTCAAACACCATCACCCTCAAGTTTGCCCTTCCCCTTGTTAGAACCACCAAATGGTTTGATTCTCCACGGGCTAGTAATCGAGCTTGACGACCCTTGTGAGCTTGTACGATCATTGGAGAAAACGGGCATCCTCGGTGCCGCGGGTGCTTCAACAACGGTACGCCCTTGAATCTCGGGAATGCGGAACAAAGGCCTTTGAATTGTACGATTACGGATTTCGCCCGAGTCAACGGTGCGTAGAGAGGGAGTGTCTTCAATGACAATAGTTGGGGAAGGCCTTGCTCCATCGGCGACCTCGAAAACATCATCCCAAAAGGCCGTATCCGCGGTTGAGTGATGCATATCAAATGTTTCCCTAGAAAATAGTTCAACGCCGGTTGGAGGGAGTGAGTAAGTTCGAGGGGGCTCAACAAGTGGTTCATTGATGGCCGGTCCAACATTGTGCGTTGCCCACCAATCGTACCCATCATTTGTGTGTTCACTCGTTTCATGGTCGCTAGTCAAATCAACAAAAGCACGAGGGACTTGTCGTGGTGGGGAAGGTGGGGCTTCACGAGGGACTTGTCGTGGTGGGGAAGGTGGGGCTTCACTTTGAGAAGGTCCGAACAATTTTTTCAAGTTTTGCCATGCACCCTCCCCTTCGATCATGTAGGCTTCCGCCATCTTATATTTCTGCCAACACACCACAAAATGAAAGGCTTCATTAGTAAATGATAAGTAAGAATATTTCATTACACATTTGGTAATTGAGAAGCATTCAAAAAAATGAATTACCAACACCACGTAATCCCATACAAAGTCCTCGAACGCATGCACGATGTTGTTCGTCTCGTCGTAGTACACCGAACTCAACCCAATGATGAAGTCAAATACATTGTAACGTTGTTGGAGCTTACGATATTGGCTAAGGCATTGACGAAAGGTAAAATGCGTGTTGAAGACTGCATTGGTTTTTAACGCCGCAACTTTGATCATGTCCGAAGCTTGACGTTGAAACATTGAATCGTTCTTGGCTTTCTCTTCGATCAAGTAGTCCATGAACGTCATGTCAATTACGTACGTCCAAGACTCGTCGTAGAAGAAATGTGATTGTGGCCTCGGGTTTTCGGGGACCGCCATGCTTAGTATGATGTTTGGTTTTAGTTTGTTTGTGAGTTGAGGACAATTAAGATAAGTGTTCTTTTTATACTGCCAGATAAGTGTAGGGATGTAAAGACAAAGTTTAAAAAGAATTCAAGTCATTGTTGTAATGATGCTTTGTAAAGGAAGATTCTTAGATGAAGTGATGTTATATTCTTAAAGGGCATAAAGTGGCAATGTTTAGAATGACCAAGTACTGGAATAGGAAATCAGGAGATCTTGGATTTGAGAATTCATCTTTTGTTCTGCCCAAAATTTGCTTCCTTACTAACGTGTGGGTATGTATGTGTGCAAGCTCACATTCTAATAATTACCATGAAGAATAAGTTTTTTAAAGTGTTTACATTTAATATTCCACCCTTAATCAAGTAGATTTTGTTTTTTTCCACAAGATTTATATGTAAGATGCTTGGGTCATGAATGCCATTTGACCTTGACAACACTAGCACGTTATATTCCCTTTTTATTCATGTAACTTTTTACTACAACCATTATTCATGTTCATTCTATTTAGACGGGTTGTGATATGGAATTGAAGATATTACTTTTTATTAACACTGATCAATGAACGCATGCACTAGGATTTTGTTGAATATAAACTTGCACTCGGTTACAACATGTGAACGACAATAACAAGCAGGCATGAAGCTTCAGGTTGAAGAACTAATCGTCCAACAAATACGAAATAAATATAGAGCAAAAAAACACTAGCCGAAAATTACAGGAATAATAATTAGCAAATGTTACATTCGAAAAACGGATGAAAAGTAGATCGAACATCAAAAGCGTTGTGCCGTATACGCGATTCGAGTACCTAAAAACAGCGCCATTTTCGCATTTTTTGGCAAAAAAGCGACAACATAAAAATCCCTAATATTATATTACGGATCCTTAGCAACTATTACATTCTAATGAATAACGATGGAAATGCAAGTGAAAATCAAAAGCATCCCTAAGAACAACGCAACACCGTATAGTATTTTATTTTCACGTTGTTTGCGCGAAAGAGCTTGATCGGCGTTATTTATCCTCCTTAACAACCCGGGTATGATTGCCTTTGATCGAGCACACATTTCGGGATCCATCCACACGTAATATTCACATTGTCTCCCCTAAAGCAAAAAAACCAAAAAATTAACAAACATTAGTTTGGTTTATAAAATTATTAAGCATGTGAAGAATGGCCTAGATGTGTTTAATCAAAACATACGATGGGTCCCGGGCGTCTAGAGAAACGCCTTCTGGGATTGTGGTTCTCTGTACAAATGTTCTCTGAATTGAGATGTTCTATGTCCAAATTAAAGAAATCACTACATTAATATTTACCAGCAAAAATGTTGAGGTAAAGGTCCAAACTCCCGTTTTTTGAGCTCTTCTGCACTTCTCTGTGCTATTTGAAGTCTATAAACTTTCGGTACAACTCGTGATTTTCCATCGTATCAAATCTCTTCTATCCTTAGCCGTGGTTTGTTTCCTCTCTGAGATTTTTTGTGTAAAATTAGTATGTTAATTATTTCCATGGAAAGCTGGATTTTTGTGTTAACTCGGCTTCGCTATTAAGAAAAAATAAATTGGCTTACGATAAATCATCTGGTCCGCAAGAGGCGAGCTGCAAATGCTCCATCAAGTGAATGTTTCACGGAATCAGAGCTATAGTATCCGTCTCTAGTCACAAAACTCGAAGGTACAAACCTGTATGCTGGATCTGCACAAAACGCATGTAATAGATTAAGCGTGAAACACTTCTTTATCAGTGAATATAATGGATAAAAATGATAATACTCTTGACTATCTTAAAGGTGTTAATATAGAACACAACACTTGAAATTTCTACTCACAAATGACTATCGGGAAAGGTGAGATTTCATCCGTTAGTTTTTGTCATTTTGTTTCTAATGTCAAAGAAGTCGATCTTTGAAGCATGGACATAATTATGAACTTGTCAACTTGGTACACCCTTCTGATATGCCAAACATAATTGAAATACTTTTTGCAATTTATGATGCTGTCAAAACATTATACAGTTTCAAATGATGAAAAATATTGCTATGTTGTTACCTATCAGTATAAAATGCTTTCATACTGATTCTGTTATACCGAATTGATGCATAAGTTCTGTTTTTGCAGAACTATTTAAGACATAAAATTACTCTTGCACTATTCTAGGTCGATATAACATCGAGCAATGCTGACATATTATCATATAAGATTTAAAACTATAAATTCAACTTGATGACAGGGTACATTAGCTTTCAGGTAAAAACTGAAGTACATGGAAAATTAAATTGACAAGATAAAATTAGGAGAGATACCGGATGTCTTTGAAGAAAAGCAGCCACTTTTTCTTCATTTTCCTCCAGATCAATTGAACAAGTGCTATATATCAGTACGCCACCAGGCTTCACTAACCTGTAGATGCAAAGAAAATAATTGTCGATAATATAATAATATGAAAAAAAAGTCTAAATTGCATTTTCAAAGGTATGAAGATAAGTTTAAACTTCCACTTCTCAAAGAATTTACTTTTTTCATAAATTAATATCAACCCACTTCTCAAAGAATTTACTTTTATTGTAATAGTAATATTGGCTCTATAAATTCAGAAACACAATTGAGGACATAATGAACACTATAAGATGTTCTGAAATTTACCACTAATCAAACACAATTACTCTAAAAATAATGTAGACCAACTCAAGACACCCACACTTCAATACCTAACAATTCTTTGCACTTGCGTTTGCTTATGTGATGCACAACTTTGATCTGATATAATCGACAAACACACGTTCAAATAACATTTTATTCCTTAACATTCATACACAAATATATTGTACCCTAATTATAAACCACATTCTGCACGTGTGGTATGTAATCACACCCTAATCACAAATACGTGTGACTGATATAAACATGCATAATTAACATAAAAAAAAGGAAAATTAACTGACAATGAAAAGTTTGAGGGAACAAATTTGAAGGGCATTACCGATTCATTTTGGACAGGGCTTGGGGATCGCGGCGCTATGTGAAATTCTCTTATTGTCAGATCATTTGTCGTCACGAGGGTGCCAGTGAATGAATTGTTCTCCACACCGCCACTGATTTGTGCTGCGTTATCGCCCATAGTTGCCAAAACGCCGTTGTGTGCAAATAGCTCGCCATTTCTCGAAATCGCAGTCGGTTGTGCTGTGTACGAGTAAACGAGCATTCTATGGAGGCTTGCTTGTTTAGATTTCTGGAATTTGGGCAAAAAGAGAGCTTGATTTCTGAATCTAGGGTTTTTAATTTGAGAGCAAAATAGAGTTTGTGGGGTTGGTAAAGTGAGTAAATGAGAAAAGGATAGGGGGAAATTGTTCTGTTAATACCCGGGGCAAAGTAGTAAAACACGCCATTAGTGCCCCAATTTGAATCAACCAAACATTAGACTAATTTTATTTTTACAAACAATCTGTTGGTTTTATTAAAAAGCAAACATCATGCTAATTGTTAAACCCATGATTAAAAGGTCACACATATTTATGCAACAATGCTTGAAGGGGGCTACCAAACGTGCTCATAATATCTAGATAGTCGCTGGATTTATTTGTAATCTTGATTCTTATATGCATGAAGCAGGGAATAGCGAATTGAAGAACTCCGTAGTCTTTTTTTTGGTTTTTTTTTGCCTGAAAGATATCATGTTATAAGATCAGTATAGCTGGAGTGATTTGCTGGAAAAGTAATACGAAAGATTATGTTGGAAACAAATTAAACTTGTGTTAATAATGTACTTTGTAGATCCATGGAAGAGAAGAAGCAACGAAATAATTTGGTTTAACCATGTGAAGTGCAGATATTTGATGCACTTCGTACACCGAGAACTTCTCAACTTGGGTCAAACTTAGAAGTCGGTAATATGAAAAGATATCGTTGTTGTTAGACATATAATGAAGAATGTGAAACCATGCGTCCTACCAACATGATTCTCATTTTAGTTCATATAGCACGGTTTAATACATCATCAGATTTAGAGGCTTACTTATTAACGTCTAGTGCTAATGCTAATGAAAAGTATTACACAAGTTTCACTATCACAACAAAGCATCATGCGAACTAATTGGAGCTATTTGTGATTATTCTTGTAAAACGTACTTTATTAATGATGTTTAGCTGAATATTTATTTATAGATAAAATATTTTCTTCATTATTTTGGTGGGAGGCCCCAAAATAGACAAATAGACAAATAAGTTGAACTAGGCCGAATTTAGGTAAATAGGTATGAAAATATCAAAATAAATAATAGTATTTTGCCTATTAATTTTCTGTTGCTTCTTCATTCATATACTATATATATATATTATTTGTAAAACTGAAAGACTATTATATATATATATAATATATTTGTAAAACTGAAAGACGAGACGACCTCTACCTGATATATATATATATTATATAAGATAACAAATAATATATATATATATAGTATATGAATGAAGAAGCAACAGAAAATATATATATATATATATATATATATTTGTAAAACTGAAAGACGAGACGACCTCTACCTGATATATAATATATATATGATCAACAACACTGTCAGCAACAACTCACTCACTCTCTCTCTCTCTCTCTCTCTCTCTCTCTCTCACAGACCTTTCATCAAACACTTTACAAACAATAATAATATTACCAACCGAGTCCTCAAATTGCAAAGTGAGTGTTTTTAGTAACTATATATAGAAATCTTGAATGAATGTTGGTGTGCCACAAAAATAGAATCATCTGCTCTCTCATCGCTCCTCACCTCGTTTCATTTTCCATCATGCCTCGCAACAACAACCAGGTATGTATCATCCATCAACCAATCAATCAATCACTTTTGTTATATTCTTTCATGTGTATTTATTAATGGATCCCTTTTCGTCGTATTGTTCTGTTGTGCGTGCGTGCATGTATTTCAAATTTCAGCGTCGTGGAAGCTCTAAAGAAAATAAATTATGGGTACAGAAACAACAACCCATTTCTACTAATACATCATCAACATCCTCCTCCTCCGTGCCTACTGCTCAAACTGCCACCAACCACCTTAACAACTTGACTCTTTTGGAAACCAACCCTGTTTCTGCTGCATTACAGTTTCCTGTTCCCGGACACCTTCAGTGGAAGCCCAAATCATATGGAACTAAGACTGATGAGGCGGAACTCAATAAACCTCAAACCCCCGCCCACGGACATGAACAACCTACTAGTGCCATTCTGACTAAGTTATTTAATGGTAGTTTATCCGACAACTTCACCGTTGACAACTCTACCTACTCACGTGCGCAAGTTAGAGCAACTTTTTACCCAAAATTTGAGAACGAGAAGTCTGATCAAGAGGTACGTTTTACTTGTTATCTGGATTAAATATAAGAATCGTTGTAATGTCTTATTTGTAAGTGGCAAGTCCTTACATGCTCATGTCGTTCCAACAGGTTCGTACAAGGATGATAGAGATGGTCTCCAAAGGCTTGGCAACGGTGGAGGTAGGCCGATCAACTGTCCTTTGTGCTATTATTATATCCTCGCTTCACTGGATAAGTTCTTTTAATTTATCTTGTTGACCGTGTGTATCTGCTTGTCTCTCGCTCGTGGTTTCCATCTGCCTTGTACAACTGAAATTTTCTACCTCATATATACATGTCCAGATACTTTAATTATTACGTAATGTTGTCAATTCAACAGGTATCACTCAAGCATTCTGGATCACTTTTTATGTATGCTGGACACGAGGGAGGTGCATATGCCAAGAATAGCTATGGCAACATGTAAGCTGACTGTTCATGGTCCTTGTCCGTTTTATGATTTTTTTTAAATGGGTATGAAATCATAGTGAGTAAGTGTTATAAATGACTGGCGTTATTAATAGAAGCTTTTATCCTGCAAATTGTTTTATTGATTACTTTTGTCTATCGCTACTCATACCTGGTTAATGGGATTTCGGTTGTTGGTTGCCCAACATTCATAGGGTTTATACTTATTGATTTTACTGCTAAATCTCATTCTTTTTTTTTTTTAATTATCAGGGGGTTCTACTTCTTTAAAATCAGTAGAAGTTTAGCTTTATCGTCTCCTGTTATCATTCTTATTAGCGGTAGGTGGGCCTTAGTTAAAAAAAATTAAAGAATTTGGACTGGTGGGAAAAGTACTCCTATTGTCTTATAGCATTTTACTTGTCTAAATGGTGAATACTCGCTATTGTACTTCTTTCGATTTTTTTTCGCGACAGATTGAGTAAGTTAGATGGCTCACCTGCTAAATGCTGAATACAAGTATTGCTTCTCACATCAAGAAACATCTCTCTGCGAGTGAAAATAACTGTTTCTGATATGGCTGTTTCCAGGATGCAATACTAAGAATATTACCAATAGAAGTGAGAATTGCATCTTGAAGCCGAATATATGGAAAATTAAGTAGCTTGTAGGTTGTTGAGAAAGAAAAAAGGACCTTTTAAGAGTGCATTTGAGTCAAACTGTTCTTAAATCAATCAAGAGCAGCCAAGCTAAATATAATTATCGATTTCACATGCCTTGAACTTCCAATCTTACTGTTGGTCATGGTTTTCGTTTTACAGTTACACGATTGCTTTTGAACGGGATTAAACATTTTCTATGCATTCTTATCCAAGTTGTTGAATACGTGTTTTATGTCTTTGTGAGTGGCGTTGTGCACTTGGACAGCTAATTTTGAGCTCCCTTGGCTCAATTATCTCTATAATGTTTTTTTGCATTTCATTTGTGCTTATTGAAGCTTATTTTAAAACTCTTGTTACCACAGCTACACAGCTGTTGGTGTCTTTGTACTTGGGCGCATGTTTCGTGAGGCATGGGGTTCTCAAGCCAGCAGGAAGCAAGCTGAATTCAATGAATTACTTGAGGTAAATTTAAACGTTACCATTCTAAGGATGGATTGAGAACCTTTCCGGACAGGCTTGCGCTGCCTGATATTATTCCGTTCACCTAGTACAGGTTATATTGCGAACTTCTACTTAGTGGGCGGTGTTTTGGTGCTATGCTAGTGAATCTGCTGTTGTATATATCTTTTCTCTTAATTATCCTTGTAACGTATAGAGTAGCTAAACGGAGAGAGGAATGCTAGTGCAACATAAGAATATTATTTGGTTTTGTCCACACCTATGAAACAAATGCGAAATAGCATAACTTATTTCTCATTTCGTACAATATTACTATAATGTTCGGATAAAAAGTTTGATATATTGGCGATTAATTGGTAGTAAAATAAATGTATTAATAAAGAATCTCAGCACATTATTACAAACAATTATTGTCATGATGTATGCATCACCGTCTGAATCACTTGTCTCTTAGCTTCTATCATATTATCATATAGTGTGCGAGCATTTTTGACCTATAAATATTATGTCTGATTTTACTTCTCAAAATGACTGCTGTTCTGCTGTTCTGTGCAGCGGGACCGCATGTGCATATCAATGGAGTTGGTTACTGCTGTATTAGGAGACCATGGGCAACGTCCTTGTGACGACTACGGTAAGGGCGAGAAATAGCATTTTTTGTTTGAATTAAATCCGATTAGAATAATTAGATTTAGATGATCATTTCCAACAGCTATATGAGATGCATTTACTCGGGATATTATCTATGTAATTGTCTTGATTTGTTTGTCATAATGATATCACTAAAGAATGATGGTAGTCTTTGATGTGTTTGTTTTTGCTTTCTAGATGCTCCATTTTTATTTCTTTTGGTGCCCTTTTAAGTGTTAAATAAGGTTGAAGTCTCAGTATGTAGCATCAAGTTTGAGAGTCTTGTTCTTATGTCCAGTTGAAAGACTATCTTTTGGAGTTTCCATAACTGAGTAATTACTCCCGCTTGATGAAAGCACCACATTTCGTTTCAGTGCACATGGAGGGGCATCTAAGCAAAATTCTTATAATATCATTTCTTTTCAGTTTCAATTATTGTCTACATATGTTAAGAGCATTTAAGCATAATGGTCACGTATGATTCTCTATATCATGAATCCTTCTTATCCACAAATTAAGCGCTGAAATGAGTTTATGATGAATGAAACCTCCTTTCTGGAAAGGAAACAGTGAAAGGTGCAAGAATCCAAATGCATTGCTTGACAGTAGTCAAATATCTTTTTGTGAGTATGTGCTTTTGTGTATTTGCATATTCCAGTCATCTATCTTGTTTATGGTGTAAGATCTCAATTATAGGTGTTTATTGTGCTCATTGTTGCCATTATTTCATTGGACATAGTTTTCCAAAATATGCATTTGAATGTGGTTGTGACCATTATGTTAAACCTTTTGCTAAATATTGCTAAACCTTTTCTTTTCTTATGTTTGATAGTGGTTGTGACCGCTGTCACCGAGTTGGGTTGTGGAAAACCAAGATTCTATTCAACTCCTGATATAATCGCTTTCTGTAGAAAATGGCGGCTACCGACAAATCATGTGTGGCTGTTCTCAACAAGGTGATCTTTTTTGGTCTCTCTTTTTTAATCATAATACTATCACCGCAAGAAATATCTTGTTGCGCAGCGTCCAATTTACCCTAAAAATAGATTGCTCCACGAGATTTACTTAGAAAAAGTTTCTTAGTCCATAACCCGATCGCCTGTCTTCGTTTATTTCTCTTATAAAGAAGTCTCATGCCCCTTTCACTAATATCACTAACCACCCAATGAATCCCTGTCATATCAATATTAGCTTTTGAGGCTTGAAATTGCATATTATATGGGTGCTGCCACCACAAGAGTTCATGGAAGTTAATAACAAAGTTTATTTGGTCTTTGGTCAACTTTAACTATTATAACTGAAAAAACAAAACCTCCTTAAACTGGAATGAGGTATGGCTTGTATTGTGGACATGCTTTCAAGATTTTGATGCATTTTAAATGCATGTTCATAATTCTATCAGAAATGATAGCATGTTTTTGACCTTGATTCTTGGTTAACTAACTCATATTTTTCTAAAACAATTATTTGTGTTACTTGTTGATTAAAATCTCATAATATTTTTAATTACTATGATTTAATTACTTTATATCAGGGACCTTTCCCTAAACTTGGAAAATATGCTATATGAATGGGGGCCAATATGTTTATGTTTTGATGTTTTTACTGAAATTACGTCGACCTGGTACACTTTATTCAATCTTTCTACCTATGTCCGCTTCTGGAGAAATGAATGGAACTGGATGATGTCTTTGCAAAGTTTTAATTAGAATCTAACTTTGTCCGAGAAAATTTTGTTCGAGACTTCAATTTAAGTTTTGAACTGAATTATCTTTCTATGGGCGTACCAAATTTTCTAATTGAGTTTTTTCGTGTTTATAAATGTGTTGCTCAAGAAAGCATAAAAAGGTTAAAAGGTGGTAGTTTACTTTTAATATAGGCTATCTAACACAATATAATTATTTAAATCACTTGCAGTTTCTTACGAGCTAGCTGATTTGACCCAGTACTTCTTTAATATGCTATATGAGTCTTGTTTCTTACGAGCTAGCTGTTTTGAGCAGTACTTCTTTTCTATATGCTATATGAGACTTGGTACTAGGAAGTTCTCAGAAGAATAAGATCAAGTCAAACCGTTGTCTTGTCATTATGTATATACAGAATGAGAACCTGTTGTTTTCGTTAATATAAGGAATATGACACCCAATACCGGTAGCGAAATATTGTAACAAGCTAGAAGTACTTGATGATCAGCCTACTTCCATTATGCCTTGCTGAACCATTGCAATGTTAATGCTTGTAAAATTCATTCATTGTTTGGCAACGTGCTGGTGGTTTTTGCTTGATCTACTTTAGTTGATGCAATCTGAATACAATATCCTGAAACTAACCTCTTCCATTAAATCGATTTTAGGAAGTCTGTGATGTCATTTTTTGCTGCATTTGATGCACTCTGTGAGGAAGGAACAGCTACATCGGTGTGCAAGGCACTTGATGAAGTTGCAGATATTTCTATACCTGGTAGGAGTTGTATTAAGTTTTAAAATGAAACTTTTTTATGAGCAGTTACATGGCCGTTTTGTTGCACTTGGGCAACAACCAGGCTATAGTTTTAGCTGTGGCTGTGGCTGTTTAATCCATAACTATTTATATAGTATCAATTGCTTGTCCCTGTATTGGACCGTGTCGGCAACTGCTGTCACCTCATCTGCTATTGCTTGATCTCATTGTCTTTATCTGCATTTCATCAATACTGGTTTTTGCACTTACTCCCAGTGAAGCTCGTCTTACATAATCTGATACTCATTTACTCTCGGAAATGTTCATTAACCCTGATAGCTTGCTAGTAATATTCAGAAAAGAGTTGCAACAAAGCTTCGTCCCTGTATTGTCGAATATGTGATTTTCTTTTTTGAGATTAGTGAAGCTTGAAGTGAGAATGCATCAAATTCAGATAAAGACAGCCCTTTGATTTTGAGCTTATATTATGTGTTCCATTTGTGACTGCAGCCATACGGTATCTTTAATATTCTGTATTGATAACACAATCCCTAAATGCAAATTTGACCTTTTATTTTACATTTTATACAGCATCGAAAGACCATGTAAAGGTACAAGGCGAAATCTTGGAAGGTTTAGTGGCTCGCATAGTGAGCCATGAAAGCGTAAGACACATGGAGCAGGTTTTAAAAGATTATCCTCCAGCACCATTAGAGGGTGGTAAGGTCACTCTGTAAGAGCCTTTCTTTTTCAGTGAGATATATTATGTTGAGAGTCCCCTCAAAAACCTTGTTAAATTTAGGAAATCTGTTATCTGTTATTCTTACACGCTATTAGTTCAAATTCCTTTTTCTGTTTCTATTAGAGTTCTTTCTCAAGTTATCTGTAGGACATAATTTTGTAATTATACATTACCTTCTAATGCTTAATTATTGCATTTTAAAAGTAGTTTTAAATAGGTGTCAGTATTTCTCTGATATACGAATCTGTCATTTCCTGTCTTTCATATCTAAGTTCTCAATGTGTAGAAATTTTTTTGATACTTTTTTTCCCCTTTTCCCATCAAGTTACAATTTCTGCATTTTTCTTTCTTTGCTATTTTCTTAAACCTTAAAATGTGATTCTTTGTATTTCATTGGCGGTGCTTTAATTTTTGTCTTTCTGTTGCATTTCAGCAGACCAAGATCTTGGGCCCAGTCTACGGGAAATATGTGCTGCAAATAGAACGAATGAGAAACAGGTGTTGTGTTTTCTTCTTTAATGATGTTTTGTTTTTTGTTATTTTTTTATAGTTAATAACTACCTTTCATTCTTTACATGAACATGTATTTACAAACATATCTTTACTTTGTTGGTTTTATGTTACAGCAAATAAAAGCACTTCTTGAGAGTGTTGGTACCACTTTCTGCCCGAATTATTTGGATTGGTTTGGTTACGAGGAATATGATTCTCACTCAAGAAATGCAGATCGATCCGTTTTGTCTAAATTTCTGCAAGCACGCCCTGCAGACTTGTCCACCACTAAACTGCAGGTTTTTCATTATTTAACTTGTTAATTTTTTCAATGGAGTGGATGTTGAGAGGTTAAGTTTCGGAAAGATGGATCCTTTTTTTGTATTAGGTGCAATAATGCTAATCTTACCAATCTTGTGCATCAGGAAATGGTTCGTTTGATTAGGGAAAAACGCTACCCAGCTGCCTTTAAGTTGTTTCACAACTTTCACAAGATCAATTCAGTGACAAATGACAATCTAAATTTCAAGATGGTTATTCATGTGCGCAGTGATTCAGCCTTTAGGCGGTACCAGAAAGAGATGAGGTTTGCTATTTTTTTTATTTTTTTTTAACTTAACACATGCATGTAACCTTCTTTCATTCCCACGAAAGAAGTAGTTTCAGTTTTGGTTGCAATATCCTTTGCATTCTTTGAGCAAAAATGGCACCTTGCAGGTACAACCCAGGACTGTGGCCTCTATATCGAGGTATATTTACTTCTCGATTGAGGGAATTTACTTATGTAGTCACATGCTTGTGTTGTATATGTGGGACCCACAATGGGGCATTTCAACTCGATTAATATAAGTAATATAAACTGAAAATCCCAAGTTAGATCCTTTGCTTGATGCAGTAGTACATGAAAAAAGATGCATGGATATGCTGTTTGATTTTAGGCTGATAACATCACAGTATTATGTGAATAGATGCAATCGTGCAATTTGTATCTATTACATAAGCCTTTTATGCATCTTTGAAGACTGAAGTGGTTTGTATTGGTGGTTGAGTTAGCTCTAAAATTTACCTAATGGTATCTGTAATAAGATTCATATCTACTATATTTTATATATCTTCATAAAGTCACATACATACATACTCTTTGAGGGGTAAATGGATGTGAAGTTGGGGTCTGTTAAGTAATTGCAATAGTGAGGGCTGTAGCCAAAAAGAGACTTATTGCTATTCCGAGTAGAATACATCGATATGGACCAGCCACATATAAACCCTTTTCCAACATCAATAATGAACCAAATAATTGTCTTGGGTCAATATAGAGTCATTTGCCTCATACTTGTAGGATAAGCAGAAGAATATTACCGTACTAAAATACTAGTTTAAATACAAAACTAGATACCACACTTTTGCAATATTCGAAAAGTTTTACCATGAACCAAGTAGTTCATTGAGGAGACACTATCTCTTATGAATCCTGGCTCAATATATTGATTTCCTCGATGAATTTGAGGGATCTGCCTTTGTAACTAATGTCGTGATCAAAAGCGTTGCAGGTCAGAAGAGGAATCATTGTCAATACTTTTTGGACAACATGATAAAGCATCAATTTAAGAAACAGATTGCAGTATTTTATCACAGCATAGGTCAAGTAAAACTTGAGCTACATGTAAGAAACTGCGGCACCTGAACTGTTAGATATGTGCAATCATCACATGATTTAGGTTTATTCCCTCCTATTTATTCTGGATCAACCAATGAGATACAAATTCTTGTTCTTATGAATTATTACATGACCATTGTCTTTAAGATTGAACTTTGATCTTGGTAAGGAAGTATATGGCATTTTATCCCGCTGTATAGGTAGCGACTGAATTTCTCTGGAAGGTGAACACAGGTTTTTGGAAATATGCTCATCTTATAAAATCTATTTTGGAGAAATATTCTTTAACAACTTTGGCGCATACACAATAGTGTGAAATGCAGCCTCTGGGACAGGCTTTCTATAAAGGTTTGCAGAATCATAGTTTTCTTTTAGCGAATTATTGAATAGAGTTCTATGACTTTACAATACCTGTTCTAGTTGGTGTGGATGAAGAATTTTTTCACATCCGTGGGCATGAAGTGCCACAGTATCAAAGTAGATAGAAGCAGACATGTTTGAAGCATTGGAACATAGCTTGTCATTGACCTTAGTTTGAGTTTCCATGTTACAATTCCAATCTCTTTTTCGCATATGAAATTATCCATCATTATTTTCGTTCTTGTTTTGTCTTTCTTGATTGCTATTTGCCCTCAGTTATATATGTTTTGTTTTCCACTTTTTTGCTTCATTCTTGAATAGTTGTAACTGTTGAAGCAAAGTAGTTTCTAATCTTCTCTTCCAGGGTTCTTTGTCGACTTAAACTTATTTAAGGCTGATAAGGAGAGAGCTGTGGAGTTTGTCACGGATGTCAATGTTGCGGTAGAAGCTGGGAGTGACACAAATGCCTCATCTGCAAAAGATAGTTTAGCCGATGAAGATGCAAACTTGATGATCAAGTTAAAATTTCTTCCATATAAGGTGGGGTAATTTGGCTTGCATTCTTTTGTGCTTTGAGAACCTTTTTTTTTGAAATCTAAATTTCATTTACAATCCCACATTTATTTTAGTTGGTTTGATTTTGATTACCTTTTAGTCTATTGATTTTGCTGTTAGATCTTATCTGATGACACATAGATTTTTTCTTGACATACATCGCATAATGTTTTCTAGGTTTTGGTGAATTTTCTAGGTTTTGGTGAATTTTCGCATAATGTTTAGGAATGAATGACTTGTTCTTAATTCTTGGTATGCAGTTACGAACATTTTTGATCCGGAATGGTTTGTCGACCCTTTTCAAACAAGGTGAAGCTGCATACAAGGCTTACTACCTGGGGTTAGTTTTCAAGGCCTACCTTTACAGTATATACGTGCTCGGTGGTTGACAGAGATTCAAAATACAATAGATGTTAAAATGATGACCTTTCTTCATTTGACTAAAAAACTGAGTTGTGCTTCTCATTCTGATTTGTCCCTTTTTGAGTTAAATGCTTATGTGATATTGGTATATTCATGTTGATGTTCTGATGAAGGACCACTTTTTATCAGGTGATGTTGAAATGTTACCACCATCAGAAATAATTGAACCTTTTATTGCTATTATGAAATTTTGTCATTACTATACATTAATTTAGTAAGTTCTCTTTTTCCTGTGACACTTCCCAGTTTTCTTGAATATCCTCTTATAAGAAGAATTTGCTGAAAATGTCAAGGCTTTCACTGATGATTTTTCATGAATGTTGTGCATTCTTGAGGTCTTTTCTTTTTTTTCTTCTTAAAGTAGGTTTCTGTTTGAGTCTTTGTCTGCTAGATCTATGACTATTACATGGTTATTCTAGCCAAATGCAGAAATGGAATACATCAGCAACAAAGAAGAGAGAGCTCAGCAAGATGCTGGATGAATGGTATTTCTGCATTGTCTTACATATCTCTACCAAGTTGTAATACAATATCTTCTAATGTTTGACTTTTGGCTAGGGCTGTGTTTATACGTAGAAAATATGGACACAGACAGCTCTCTTCGTCCACATACCTTACTGAAGCTGAGCCATTCCTTGAACAATATGCAAAGCGCTCTCCACAAAATCAGGCTTTGATAGGATCTGCTGGAAGTTTTGTCAGAGCTGAAGATTTCCTGGCCATTATTGATGGGAGTAGAGACGAAGAGGGTGACCTTGACCCAGAGAGAGAGATAGCACCTTCAGGACCTACTCATGCGGTGAAGGAAGCCATCAGAAAGGATGTGGGTCTCATTGTCTTCTTTCCAGGTAGAGTTAGATTACCCTGCACTCGTTCCAGAATGTTATTATAGCTGTCATTCACTTAGTCTTTATATTACTATTGGAGAATGAATTGCTTCTAAACGTGGATTCTTGTTGCGAATTGGCAGAATAAGACTTTACACTTCAAAAAAGATTAGAAAGAGTTAATTTTTTTTTTCGTCCATCAGAAGAATTAATGTGTGTGGGAATCATTATTCTGAAATACACCAGATAGCCGTAATGTAAGAAATTGTGCAAGCTTAAATGGTTCCTTTGCCTCATGGGATGGTGAGAATCCGATTGAGGGACCATGTCATTTTCTTTTATCCCATTGTACACATCAAAGGAGTGCAAGAGCTTTTAGATCTTCACTTCCAGGGCCTGCTGCATGTGTCCAGATATACTATGTATTTCTAGGTTTCTCAGTTGTTAGATAGGTAGCAAAGTGTTGGTAGAAAGTTTAGGTGAAGAGTGCTAGGTGTATTTCTATATCGAGAAATATGTTCCATTGTAACGTAATAAAGTCATCTTCTTCATTCTCTTCTTCCTTTATTTTCTACTAGTAGTAAGGTATGAAAAAAAAATACACGGTCTCGGCCCTGTGGGAGAGTAGCATATTAGAAGAAACGAAGCAAGGATGGTTAGTAGTAGAAGTAAAAGCTTCATCATGCCTCAGTGGGGGAGGGTGGGGGGTGGGGGGAGGAAGAGATGGAATAAAAGAGATGGTGAGATTAAGATATGTACCACTCTGAGATTTTATGTTTAGAGCGAACTGTAGTGACTAAACAACTTGTGGAAGCAAGGAAACATACATGGCCAGTTGCGACAACTACAAGATATGAAATTACTTGCATTATGCTCTGCATAATCAAAATTGTAATTTTTCCCATATATCATGTTGCAACGTGGTACAGATCAGTAAGAACTAAAGCACATTTAGCTTCCTTTCACACAAGAAAATTTTGCCCTTCTGAAGGAATTTCATTGGAAAATTGTTTTAATGGACAAATATTAAATTCAGCACTTCGCATAGGCCAGGTTTGCCTTGGTATCCATATCCACTGTTGGATGATTATGCTAGATTGCCTTTCTATATTAGAAATTTTTAAATGGAGTGTGATGAATAAACATGCTCCCACTCTAACGGTTGAGCTTTCATATGTTGGAGAATATATATATATATATATATATATGTATCAGTTAATAAATGCCAATCCTCTCTAACGCCCGAGCTTTTGAATAAGACGGCAATTCAGTATGGTACACCAAATTAGGACAAAGAAGACCCCAAGCTATATAAAATATTATCTGTAGTTGTTTCCGGATTCAAATACCACTGCTTCCCATTTATCAAGAAATATCTCAGTGTCAGCCTAACAAGAAAGACTTTCAGCCTACACGTGAGGGTCTTTTTGGATAAATAATATAAACTAGTGGATGCCAATGCTGTCTAAAAGCACTCAATACATACAAATAAAAATTACATTCTAACTGTCGGTTTAATTGTTCTTATTTCAAATTTTGTCCCATCATTCAGATGCATTTATTTCAACATGAATTATGCATTTCTACTTTTTAGGAATGCCTGGTTCTGCTAAGTCTGCACTTTGTAAAGAGATATTGGATGCCCCTGGAAGACTTGGTGATGATCGTCGGGTCCATAGTTTGATGGGGGATCTTATCAAAGGTATTGAGTTTAATTTCTCACATTTCTTATGTTCCACCTATGATGATGTTCATAAAGGACCCCCTTGAATCCTACAGCTTTCAATTTTATGACTATAAAATCGTTGTCTGAACTATGACTATATGATCCTTATCATGTTCTCTTGTGTGTAACTTTTGTGTCCATATTTCTCATTATAATGCTGTACTGAGTGATGGTGGTACTGTGACACGGAATGTAAACTTGCATTGTTGTTTTCCAACTCAAGTTTCCTGCTAATTAGTTGCTTTTTCAATTTGTTTGATTCTAAAGTCAAATGTTTTCCACTTAGTAAAAGAAAAAAGAATCTATTAAAACACAGCTGTCTATTTGGGTGTGATGTGTTCATTAATGCTGCGAGAGCATAATACTAGCCCATGACATATACTTTTGAAAATCGGTTCTTGTTTATGTTAGAGACATTAAATATAAATCTCTCTCCCGTGCAATGACTCGAACTTCAGATATATAGGTCATTCATTATGGTGTTATTCAATTGCCAACTTGGAGGCCCTGGATTGAAGTCCTACTGTCACCAACATGAATAATGGACTTGCAAGTGGATGAGTTGGATTTCATAGTATATACTTTGTACCATAAATTATTGTATCCGAATATCCGATTAATTTTCTACGGATGGTCCTGCTGCTTTAGGCAGCATTATTAGCTGTAGGTCTCTGTACCAAGAGTTGACATGATTTCGTCTGGGTAACTTCCTTGATTTTTTTTAACAACTTCATCCTGTTATTGATGCATCATTTTCTCCTACATACTGTTTTAATATGTAATGCATTTTCAAATTTTCATATTGTGACAGGAAGATACTGGGGGAAAGTTTCTGAAGAGCTCCGGAAAAAACCTTATTCTATTCTACTTGCTGACAAAAATGCACCCAACGAAGAAGTCTGGAAACAGGTAATATTTTTGTTCATTTGTTCTTAAGCTCAGGTTCTGAATATGTAGTATCTGCACAGCTTGCAGCACATAGTTGAATTGGTCTCCATCTAAAAGGAATTGGTAGCATACATATATTCGGGAGTGGAGATTACATCTTGAACAATGTACTGTAAATTTAAATACGATATCATTGATGCCTCGGCGTGGTGCTTGGTTAGCATTTTTTGGTATGTGGGCAGTATTTTCTATTTCACCTATTGAAATTACAAAAAATATAATACATAACTTTTCAACTTGTCTTTACCGCAATGGACTATTTTATAGACGAAAAAGAAATTACCAAGAGGATAATGAACTTCACCTCCAAAATGGTCCAACTCTTCTTAAGAATTTAAGTTTTTTTCCTTACATATTCTTCCTAAATTAATTGAAATCTATTCCTGAAACAAAGAAAGAGGCAGAGGGCAGGGAAAGGGGGTGCGTCGGGGGGGGGGGGGGGGGGGTTGGGTGTGGGTTTTATAGTATTCCATGTACTGTTCATCAATGTGGTGGCTTAAGCAGCCTAACACTCAGCTATGTATATCCGCAGATTGAGGACATGTGTCGCACGACAAAAGCATCTGCAATTCCCGTTGTACCTGAGTCAGAAGGTTGGTTTCCCTTATTAAACGTTTTCTACATACCATCTTTTATTTCATTTACATTGTTTTGTATGTTCGTAAAAGAATAGATCTTAGGTCTTAGGAATAGCAGTCAAGAGCTTATCCAGAGCTGTGTATCTATGCAACTTTTGCTCTCAGCTCGAACAATTTGGATACAAGAGTCTGAGATTTTGAACCTTATTTCATGCAGGTTTCAGTTTCCATATATATGCATAGTAATATTTTGATGGGAAAAAGAAACTAATATGAGTAAAAATATTGCTAGATGATAACTGAATGTAACCATTACATGGCAACTAAGCCCAATATTGCTATGTATATTAAGTTACTACTGTGTTCTCTTTCATTTACGTGTCAATTTGAGTTAATACTTGCCATTCGTTGGTTTAGAATCCAACCTACTTTTTGCCTAAGATTTGTAGAAGATTGATCCTTATCCTCGAAATGGGTTTTACTAAAGGAAAAGGGAGAGGTTTTTTATATATATTTGCTAAGTACTGTAAGGATAGTTCTCAATCATGCCTAGGTTTCCCGATTGTGGATCCTTTTTATTCATCATTCTATGAATGAATGACCTTATTCAGAAAAAATAAATAAAATCATGCCTCTCACATGTGGGCCGGCATTAATTGGGTACCATCACGTGAATAGGTTGAAAACCCACCATATATCTTGGCTACTGTTTATTTCTGTAAGGTATTACATCTTCAAAGACATTTTACATACTAGTTGGAAACTAAATAGAGAATACTAGAAAAAAAGTAAAAACATTCATTCTTGATGCAGTACTGATTTTTAAAGATGGCTAAAACCTCTCGGAGCTGATACTCTTCCAATCAGTCATATGCAAGATTTGGGATGCAGATTTATTTATCTTAGGGTTTATATACCCATAAATAGTTATATTCCTTTTTGCACGAGGTCGCTCAATCCTTTCTGATTTTGTATATTTTTATGAATTTACTCTCAAGTTTAAATGCTCCATATTCCCGTTTCCTTAAAGATAGTGCTTAACCTCTTTACTCTTGGATTATACTAGTACATCACCTGTATTTAGAGCGCACATGAAGAGTGTGACTTTTCACTGTTTTCTCCTATATTTTCAGTTTAAATGAACTATTTGGCCTTTTGATGGCCCATTGTATTACCCCACTTAATATATTTTCAACATTTCCAAAGTTTGATGATTTTTGAGACCACTGGTCTATAAAACTACCTCCATCCACCTATTCTTTCCTCCCAAAATTTCAAGGGAATTGGCAAAGTGAATGTCTTGCGTATTTTTTTACATTTTTAGCATTAGCAGTAGCTGCAGGGAATTAGTTATTCACACTGTAACTAAAAACAACTTGGTGATTTCAGCAGTAAACTGCCGGTTGGAACATCTAGAAAAGAAATATACGTGTATGAAGTATGTACCACTCTGTCAGAGTATTTGACCCATAATTATTTTTATTTTAGGACTTATCTTAGGAAAATGTAATTGACTAAAACGAAGATATTAGTTAAGGAGTTCTCTTCATTTCATTGTGTAATAGGGAGTCTTCACTTCTAAAGATGCAGTGGTATAGTTTATGGCTAAAACTGCGACGCATTTCAGTTCTCTATTTTTCCGCATGTTTGGTATTACTCTCAAATATATAAAAGGATTCCTGCATATGTTGTTTAATAAGCACCTGGTCAAAAATTACATAAAACTGTGTCAACCTTTTAGTAATTAGTGGAGGTTCTCTGGAAACTCAGCCTATATTGTATGTTATCTTTAGAGAGTTTGCATTAAAACTTAAAATCTTCATGAGAAATGATAATCTTGAAGTTATAAATTTTCAAAGCTTTTAACATGAAGGACTTACATCATGAGTATGTGGTATCATCTGTTTGTTATAATTGAAGTTTACTAATATTGTAGTGTTTATAAGGAATTATCTTTTCATATATGACACACAGTTTTGCCAAATAAGCTTTAACTCCCTTCATAAAATGTTCTCCTCAATCAATATCAGAGTTTTCCACTGACATAATATCAAATAGTTTTGGTTACCCTTAAAATATCTCGGTCACTTTTTTGATGTAAGCTACTGTATCTTGGAGAAAACAGAGACTTACTATCTGTTTCAGAACATGGTTACTCTCCCCTTATAGGGAACCAATTTTATCTAATTGATAATTATCAGCTATTTATATCCATTAAATTATACATAATTTCTGGTATTTTTATTTATTTATTATAACCTTTATGTTCAATGTCATTCATACCTGAGTATTTATTATTTTATTTATCGTTTACCTGATGTCTTCTCCTGTGATACTTTTCTACTTGGTTGATTCTTGGAAAATATGCAGGGACTGAATCAAATCCATTCTCTCTTGATGCTCTTGCTGTTTTCATATTTCGAGTCTTACATCGTGTCAATCATCCGGTAATAATCAATTGCTACTCTCGTCGGTTTTTCACTTGTAAAAAAGTTGCAATAACATAGTTGGTTCACAGGGAAATCTTGACAAGTCATCTCCCAATGCTGGCTATGTATTATTAATGTTCTATCATCTATATGATGGCAAGGTACTGTTGTTTTATTTAACTATAGCAATTTTCTGTTTGTCTTTTTCTTCAAATCAAATTTGCCTAATGGCTTCTCCTTAATATTTCAGAGTCGCCGGGAATTTGAGACTGAGCTAATAGAACGTTTCGGCGCGCTTGTGAAGGTGCCATTACTAAAACCAGACAGGTTTGATTTATTTTGAGAATCTCCTTCATAAGGGTTAAGTACAGTCATCTCGAATTTCGATGGTTTGTACAGATCTTTGGTGGTTACTGGTTAATCGTGTCTGGTTCTTACGTCCACCTTCTGTTAGTTTTCTAAAAATATGTGTTCTTTAAAGAAGATATCAGCAATTCTTTGTTCTGCTTTCTTTGAGAAAGGTAAAGATGGCAATTTGATGGTTGTGCATAAGCTGTGTGTAGCATTTAATAAGGATCGGTCTGGAAATAGGCGTAGTGTCTTGATATCTCGCTCTGGAATTGGGGATAATGCATTGATACCGACACAAAGTATTGATCAATGGGTCGACTCAGCATCACACACCTCAGCATGCGCATAATACATTAGTCATTTGGGATATTGTTGATTTTAGTGCGTAATTTGGTATACGGCCGTTGAATATTGTTTAGTTTAGTGCATTTTAGAAGGTAAATACTTTACACGTCATCCAGGATCTATTTGGTGTAGGGGGGTTCGTTCTTGAAATATGCACGAGATTCAAACTTTTGGTGCCTGCCATGCCCGATCCAATCTAAGCATGATATCACTTGCATAATCTGTACTTGTCATGTAATTAAGTGATTCTGTGGAACATGTCAAAAGAATGCTGAGCCAGATTTCCTCACAGAGTCAAGTTTTCATAATTAGTGCGTAATATTCAGCCACATGTTTGTGTAGTGCAAATGCAATGCTACTACAGTTTGATGCGGAACAGATTGCTATTCTTTCATGCTTTTTGTATTTTCAGTTTTATGAGCAATGAAGCAATGGGGTACAGAAAATTATACCTACCGTGTTATGTTCTCCTGTCAAGGGAAGTTGTTTTTGCGCCATGATGAGAAAATGATGCACTATTAGCATCTCTGCAGTGCCTTAAACCACGCAAAGAGAGACAACAACGAAAATAAAAATCATAAAATTTAGGAAGCTTCCCATTGTTTGCTTGTTATGATTTAGTTTAATACATTTGCCCAAGAACCCCAGTCTTATTATTTACAATTTCTTTTGCTTGAATTTCAAAAACTATTTTCTTTCTTTCCTGTGTTAGCCAAATCACTCGACTCTGTACTACACCTAGATTATCCTGCTTATTTTCTGTTGTCTTCTTGTGGTTTGAGGTCTTACAGCTCTTTCTGTTTCTTGCTATGTATAAAAGGTCTCCTCTGCCTGAACTTGTGCGGTCTACTTTGGAGGAAGGAATAAATTTATACAAACTTCACAATCGAACTCATGGAAGGTAACAGCAATTTTGGTTATAGTCGGCCTTTAGAGTTTAAGATTAAAAGAATTATTTATTATTTGTTTTGTTAAAGTTACACAAAGTACACTATCGTAAAGTTTTGAAGAAATTACGTATATGGCTCAAGGGTATTTGCGTACTTTATGTAAGTGCCATACTTAGGTGTGCGTTCTGTAATTTATGCATTTGTTATTATGTCATACTTTAGTATTTTAATCAGTTACTTTTTTAAATTTATGACTCAATGTCTGGTGTCATATATAATGCTTTTTGGGGTTCTGATAGTTTGATCATGATATATATATATATATATTGTTTTGGTATATCTAACAATATAATAATTTTGTTTTGAAGTGTTTTCTCATGCTTTACCAAAGGTTACTACTCAGTCATTATTCAAGTTGTGAGGTTTAATAAAATTATAACGAACTGTCCATTTTTTTTTATAAAAAATGTATGTATCTAAATGATGACTTGGTTTACTTATTGTTTGAAGAATTTTTGATATGTTTATGTCTTGTAAGGGCATGGAACAAAAATCTCACAACTATAGGGTACAATAATCTCCAAATTTGACTTTGATGGGAAAATAATAGAAAAATATGTCGCATTCTTATTTTATGTTTCATATTGGGTGTATAGTCGCTACCTTCTAGGTATATGGGTGTAGCGGATACTATTTTCTAGGTTTGTAGGTGTAATAGTTGATCTTTAGGGTGCAATAGTGAGGAACAATACTTAATATTTTTTCCCACACAAGGGGAAAGTTAGTTTCAATGTAAGGGTAACTTCGATCATAGCGGTGGTTTGCCTAAATAACACATGCCTTGAGGTAGGTAGTTTGATGTAATTTATCTTTTGTGGTTTGCTCATTATCTGTAGTTGGTTTCTTTAGCTATAAACCTATACCCTGGAACAAGTTGGCCCTTGTTCTTGATATTGAAGGTAAAGGTTTCCAGTTGATATGTATTTGGCTGATATGTCCGGGGCATTCTTTTGTAGATTGGAGTCTACTAAAGGCACATATGCTACGGAGTGGGTTAAATGGGAGAAGAAATTGCGTGAGACTTTACTTGATAAGGCTGAATATATCAATTCTATCCAGGTCAGTCCTATGTTTTGTATTGAACTGAATTTCATCATCAGTCATTGCAATAGTAGCAAGATATTTGTAATCATTACCTGAAGAACCTGTTAAGGGATGTCAATGGACACTTAGTCCTTACCAAACACTAGTAAATGTAATAATATTGGTAGATATATAATTTAGTATGGTAGATGAATGTAATGGTTATGTAATGAAGTGAAGTGAAAGATATTAAGGCATTGAGCCAAATTCTGGTTATCAACATCATTTGCTAGGGTCTAGACATTAAGCCTCAGATTTGAGGTATCTTTTTGAGGATCACGTTCTATTATGATTAGAAACTATTGTCAGTGCAATCATTTGCTGGTCAAATAGCAGTTCGACTTTGCCTATTGAACTTCATCTATATTATCAACTACGATTCAAAATTTATGCCTTCTTACCTCACTGTTCGAGTCTGTACTGTTTGTTTCCAGGTCACATTCGAATATTCTGTGGAAAAGTTTGTTGAGCAACTAAAAGCGATTGCTAAGGGTGAATATACAGCTCCTAGTACTGAAAAGCGGAAGCTTGGGGCGATTGTCTTTGCTGCTGTTAACCTTCCTGTTTCAGAAATCCTGGATCTCTTAGATAATGTAAGCTGGCAACTACGCTCTCTAAAATCTAATAATTATGTTTGTTATCTGTAATAGCCTTGTGAAAAGCCGTTATAGTGCACGGTGGCTAGCAGTTACACCACTCGATATGAGTCTATACGTGCTTGTAAACAAGTCAATCAGAAGGTTCCTTTTCCTAGTTATTTTTTGTTTAAAGAGACCAATTCTATCCTTGCTGCAGTTAGCTGAAAAGGATCCGACCATTGATGGTTTTCTTAAGGAAAGGAATTTGAAGAGCAGTCTTGCCAAAGCTCATGTGACCCTCGCTCATAAAAAAAGTCACGGAGTGGCTGCTCTAGCGAGTTACGGTCCCCATCTCCACCAAAATGTACCTGTTTCTATGATGGCACTGTTATTCTCAGACAAGTTGGCGGCTCTAGAAGCTGATCCTGGGTTGGTTGATGGAGAAAAAATAGTTTCAAGAAATGAGTGGCCGCATGTGACCTTGTGGACTGCAGATAAAGTTCCAGCCAAAGAAGCAAATATGTTACCTCATTTACACACACAAGGAAAGGCAACTCGTGTTGAGATTAATCCGCCGATTCAAATAACAGGAACTTTAGAATTCTACTGAGGTCTGTGGTTTTCTTTTTTGGTTGATCTCGTGATGTGAGTGTAGTCTCACAATTTTGTCATTGACTAAGTACCACAGTATGTTGGAATAAAATTTTGCAGCTTAGCTTTTACTCTTTTAACTCGTCCAGATTTTGGATTGGGTGGTTAGGATGATGAAATTATGAAAAGTAGAAGTGATTGATTTATGTAGTTTCAATTTGGCAGGAACGAAAGGATTGTGTATTTTGGTGAGGTCTGTAGTGGGGGGAGTACCACTGCTCCTCCCTCCCATTTTGCTGACGTGTTATTTTCGTTATCCTTCTATTCATTAAAAGTCTTCATCATTTTTCCTTTTTCCCCCCCTTATAATACGTTCAGTTCCTTACAAGTTACAACCATGGTTAACATGGTTCAAATTCCCAATACTCTGAAATTTTAGGTGAAATTTGGACTGGTCTTATTGAATTTCAGATCTGATTTTCAGCATCATCTTTTCATTCTTCACTTCAAAACTCATTCGTTCAAACAAATAAAAAAAAAAAAAACTCAAAAAGGAGAAAGTCTTCGACGACGGCTTGCCAAATTTCTGTCAGATGTCGGTGGTGGTGGTGGTTACTTGATATGTCTTTATCACCTTTTTTCCTACTCTTCATCAACAATTAAGAACAAGAAGTTCAACAATTACAAGTTCTCGCATTTCTCACATAGAAGAATAACAGGGAAGAAGAGAAGAAAATGGCAGGGTCCACATTTTATCTCCCTTTCTAGTCCGATCTACGGTGGCGGAAGCAGCTCGTCACAAGTTTTAGACTTAGTTTCAATGGTTTAGAAACATCTTCTTGAAGATTTAGTTCAATTTTATGTCGGGGATCTGGTATATTGTTACCTAAACAAGCTGTAAGGATGCTGTTTTCAACTGGTGGTTTTTTTCATATAATATTTGATGGTTGTGCTGCTAGGTGAAGGAGACAATATGGGTGTTGACATAAATCCTTGTATCTGTTTTCTTGAAGCTTTGCTCTACCAACATAAGTTTGGTTTTTGACTTATTTTACATGAATGTAAGAATATTGCAGAAACCATGGTGTTCTTAAAGCTTTGCTGGGAAAATACATACTTCAGTTTAAATTCATTTTGGCAACTGACTTTCCTATGGCTACTAAATTGCAGTAGTTTACAAATCAATATATTTAGGTAATTGATTGCTCGTACTCCTCATTTGGTTGTAGTAAACATTATTTTGTCTTTGAATATAAGGACTAACATTACAAATTCTTATTTTTGCAGATTCCTTGCAAATTTATAGTTTCTTGGCACCTACTATTCCAACTTTTCACTGAAAATCCATAATAAGTAACAACCTTTTAAAGAATTTGTCTTAGCTTGTAAATGCTAATCCTTTTTATTTGATAGCAAAGATCATTATATTACATTGTGAGTCAGAGAGATTAGTTTACAACAGAAAAACTGTGAACTCTAGCAACAACAAAACAGAGGAATAAAAAGAACATTTAGCACAATACAATAAACAAACAAATTTTAAGGTTTCTTTGACAAGATCTTGTAAATATATTCGCCCATGTCCAGTTGGTCTTCATGCTCAACTTTGGAAGAATATGCGCACCATTAAGATTTCGAATTATCTTAACATATTCCAACATCAAATTGACTGGATTTCAGTAATATCAACATGGTTGCTATTAATTTAAGGGATAATTTCATCAAATCTCCTGAACTATAACGACTTTTGGACACCACTTCTAAACTTTGTAAATAAACACTTTGCCCCCCTAACCTTTGTCAACCTGTTCGAGTTGCCCCTGACAATTTATCGACCAAAAAATCGCCGGAAATATATATATATATATATATATATATATATATATTTTCAGAATCTTCTCCTCGTCAAGACGGTTCCGGTAGTGGTGACGGTATCGAAAAATTCAAAGCCATTAAACGGGAGATTTAGTTTTAATTTGTTGAATTTCCGAAAAATGTGATGAACACCTTCAAGTGTTCTTTTTTTTTTTTTTATTCTGGAAATTCGACGAAATAAAACTAAATTTCCCGTGTAATGACTTTGAATTTTGCGATACCGTCACCACTACCGGAACCGTCTTGACGAGTAGAAAAGTCGATTAGAATAAAAAAAAGTTCGACAAAAAATTTCAGGCAATCCGTGTCGGCGTAGTGGCGGGTTTGCCGGATTTTTTTTTCGGAATTCCTAAATTTGGACTCAATATTCTCCGCATCGAAAAGGTTCCGTTAGTGGTAACGGTATCGGAAAATTCAAAGCCATTACACGAAAAATTTAGTTTTAGTTCGCCGAATTTCCGGAAAATGTGATGAACACCTTCAAGTGTTCTTCATATTTTCCAAAAATTCAACGAATTAAAGCTAAATTTTCCGTCTAATGACTTCAAATTTTGAGATACCGTCACCACTACCGGAACCGTCTCGACGAGGAGAAGATTCTGAACAAAGAAAAAAAATTCCGATGATTTTTTGGCCGGAAAATTGCCATGGGGCAACCCGAACAGGTTGGCAAAGGTTAGGGGGGTAAAGTGCTTATTTATAAAGTTTAGGGATGTTGTCCAAAAGTCGCTATAGTTCAGAGGTTTTGATGGAATTATCCCTTAATTTAATTTGATTGAATGACTTCCTCATAATAACATTCTAATACGAACGCTTCGAAACATGAGAATATGTAAGGGCGAGTAAGATAGTTGAAGCTTCAACAACAGAAGTATCCATTGTCCACCCCCCAACTGTTTCTGCATAAGTCTAATAACAGCCTTGAAATCAGAAGAACCGATGCTATTATCCACGACTCCAGATTTAGCGCTGCATCGAAACAATAGACTATAGCTGCTAGTCGAGTGTTTGAAGAAACAGTTATAGCCTATAAGTAACTCTTAACCGGAAAAAGAAAACAAGACTTGCAAATGTTTATCCCATGATCAAAGGAACAACAACCAAAAAAGAAAAAAGCAAGTCCCAACCAAGCACAAGAAATTATTTGTTGTAGAACAATATGAATTTATCTCTTCGTTGATATAGTGATAAGGTATATGTGTCAAGTTATGTTACCTGAAACTTGTACTTTTTATAGTAAGTTCTATGCTTCAAGTATTATAATTGAAAAATAAAGCACTACGTTGTGTCGCACAATTAAAGAACATCAAATGCATTATTTTGGTCTTATTTCGTTCAGGTAATAAACACCGTAAAATGTTACAATCAGAATGCAAATAGCCAACATAATGCTAATCAACAGATAATCGGACTAGCTTGGTCCGGAACACCTAATACAAGCTTACTAGGTAAAACAAGTAAATTACAAACTCAGAGTCACGTATCGAATCGAATGTATTCGAAGGTGGCGTGTCGAACCATGGTCGTTTGATACTGAATATACAGTAGAGGTTCTTTGTCGAATTAGAGTGTATCGAATCTACCTGATTCGATGCAGTGTTGAGTGTCGAATTCAGTGTCTTCGATATGATGCCGTATCGAATGCTTCAAGCTCGATCTAGATAAGTGTCGAATGCTCAAAGTTCGATGTTGAGTAGGTCTAAGTGAGTCTTGAATGCGTGCTCAGATTGTCAGGGGATGGGGTATATATAACCACCGTCCCGCGGGTCCCATTGGCAATTGGGGAAAGTACATCGAACCGAAGTGGTTCGATGCTCATTCCGCATCGAACATGTGGCATTCGATGCGCATTTAACATCAAACAGTGCCTGTTCGATGTACTATTCAACAGGGTGGTGTGGCTGGGCCAGCCCAATACTTGATATTGGGTCAATCCTAAAATATCCCTATCACATAGTCCCCCCAGTTTGGGAGACGGTGTTGATTAGAGAGCAACTTCCAAACTTATGAAAATAAGTCCTTGATTTGCAGGCCGTTATGCTTATATTTTAAAAATGATGCCCCCGATTGAGAGTTGGTCGATTGCGTACGACCCTGGTAGGTTTTTTTTGTATTAGTTTGAGATATTCTTAATCATAAGTTTCTTCTGAGCGTATCCCATTATATTAGCTTGTAAGCTCCCAATTGAAGTTAAGTTTGCAGTCGAACGCGCTGGGTTCGATGTTCAACCGCATCGAACGGTGATAGTTCGATGCAGATTCTGTCTGGATCCATCGCGGATCGAACCAGGGGCGTTCGATGCTGAATTACGTGTCGAATCATGGCAATTCGATGCGCTTCTCTAATGGGCTTGATGGTCTTTTTGCTGCCTATATAAGGGGTAAGGGCGGTGCGAAGCTCATTACTCTTCTGGCCAACTTACGCACAAAGGTAAGTAACATCGAACGGGTACAGTTCGATGCGGGATGCATCGAACGTCTTCCGTTCGATGCTTGATGTATCGAACGGGGAGCGTTCGACCTAATGCCTTAGAAAAAATACTGCTATTTTTAGCGAACTATATAGATTTTGCACCTCATTTTTGATATTGCTTTTTCTGTTTTCAGGCAAATTGTCCGAATAATCGCTTTTGCTCTTTCACCGTTAATTAAGGTAGTTTATTACGTGCTTACTTGTGAGGTTGATTTATAATCTCTTAGCACGTAGTCATTTTAGATATGTCGTGACGCGTTAGTGTTGTGAGAGCCAAGAGTGATGTATTCGCTCGCAGTCCGCTTTTTTTTTTTTTTTTCTCGACCAAGATGGTGAATTCTGAGTCAACTTCTGGGAGTGAATCGAGTAGCGGCTCGAGCTCTGGTTCAATGAACCCTGTGGTGGGCCCTTCCAATGCTCCCGCGGGTTCGGGTATGGCCCTAAGAGGTGACTATGAGCCTATTGATTCTGCGGGTTCACCCGTGGATAATAGTCCCGGTGTTGTCGTTGGACAGTCATTCTCTCGGGGTGAAGATAAAGATTTGCAAACATCTTCGTCTGAGGATAACCGTGCCTCTAGTGAGACCGGTGAAGATATTGAGCTCATCAATTGAGAGTTTGATGATTACGTGGAGGTGCCAGGGATGGCATATAATATGTACGTATCACGCTTGCAGCATAGTCGTTCTCAACTTCGTGAGAAATTTAACATCCCGAATATGTATAAGTTAGTCATTCCTGGTCCAAATGATCGCATGGATACACCCCACCGGAGCATTTGACATTGTTTGTGGGCCAACTCCTGAATGGGTTGCGGTTCCCGATACCAGTTGAGGTAAAGATGCTATTGAGGTTAATTAATCTTGTGCCAGGAGAGCTTACGTTAAATTCATTTGGCCATATCATAGGTTTCATCATCGTAATGAAGGCTTTAAGTGAGCCTCAGAGTCCCAATGAGTTCTGGGCTCTTTTTGAGGTTGCTCGGAGGGAGGAAGGTTTCTATCATGTTAAGGCGATGAGGAATCGCAAGTTTTTGAATGGCGAAGCCACTGGCTATGGAAAGAACTGGAAGAGACGCTATTTTAATATCAATGAGAGTTACGAAGATGAGTTTTTGGCTTATCGTCGCGATTGGTTTACCGGTTCTAGGGTTGTGACACCACTCGGTGTTGCCCTGACTTCATGGGATTACGATTTTATCCCAAACTTAACGCACAACCACCAATTTGACGTTAAAAAATTGGCGGAGAGTCGTGTTTTGTCTTTAGCTGGTCTGTCCCCGGTTCCGTATAGCGGGAGATTTACACTTGGTATAATATTGCGTTTTTAGTTGACTTTTTAGTTCGTGTTAATACTATGATGATTCTGATAGAGTGACATTTTTGCAGTCGACTATATCATGGATCGACATGCCCGCATGAACCGAGTCGTTGCAGCTGATCAAGAGACTTCTTAGACTACCGTTGTTCCTTCGATACCTCCCCCAAGGAAGAGGAAGAATAAGGGTAAGAAAACAGCAGCCGGGGCATCGATGTCGATCCATGTTGAAGCTCCAAGTGATCCTTTTGAGGATATTCTGGGACGGGATCGTGATACTGCACCTCCTACTGCTGATTTTAACCAAGCGGGAGGTTCAAAAAGTATGGCGGCTGACCGAGGTGATAGTACCGAGGTTGCTACCCAGGCTAAGAGGAGAAGAGTTCATCAGACTTGTTCTCCAACTGGGGGGGGGGGGGGGTTGTCCCCCTGCTGTGCGGACGTCTAGTCCGAATGTTGGGAGTATCCTGCAGAGGGGCCGAATGTTGGGGTAGGACCTAGCCACGGCCCACGTGCCCACGTAGGTGGATATGAAATTTTGGAGGCTGCTTCCATTGATGACCCGAAGGTCCTTCTTCCCAATCTTGCTGTGTCTCACCCGGTTTCTGCGGAGGAACGAAAAATGGTGGAGCGGAATGCTCTTCGTGTGCTAACAACGGTAATATATGTTTATTTTTGAGTGAATTGTTGTATAATTGGTTCGTGAATGTTGACTTCTTTGGTTATTGTCTTTTAGGGTGGCGGAATAGTGGACGCCATGTTTGCGACCCTGGTCCAAGCTTACAAAACGGCCACGAGTGGACATCCACAGGGCAAAGGCGAGCTCCACGGTGGAGACACCAAAGCCTTAAGGTCTGCTCTTGACGCGAAGGAGAAGGCCTTGCAAAAAGTCAAGGAGTATGCCACGAGAGCCCACACCAACAGAGAGGCGGTGAGACACGCGAATGAGGCTGTTGATCAACTCCAATCACGGGTATCCAATCTTTCGGCTAGCAAAGGGGAGCTTTCCAAGCGAGTCACCGAGCTCAAGAAAGAGGTGGCGGCCGAGAAAGAGAAGGCTGAACACGCCGAAGGTGTTGTCTACTCCCGTGGCCTTAATGAGGTAAAGAATTTTAATTCTTTTGTATATTTGTATTCTTTTATTCTTTCTTCTTAATTTCCTTTGTGCTCGTATAGGTTTCCACTCAGCAGAGGGTGGAAATTGCCGAGGCATTCCTTCAGAGCAATACCTTTCGAGAAATTAGTGCTCGGAGATGTGCTTGTGAAGCCCATAAGGCTCAGGTCCTTACTGTGCATCAATTCTACAACAGCAAGTAGGTTCGAGGGTGCTTCAATCCTGAATGGATGGATCTTAGTTTGGGGCCTAATCGAGAGATTTTGCCGCCCCCAGTGGGTGATTGGTCTGTTTCTCCAAATGAGTTTACCGTGCTTCGTGAGGACAACAACCTCGTCCTTAGTGGACTCTTACCGCCGTCTCCTATGCCTCCTATTTATCCTTCTTCTGAGGATGAAGATGATGCTGACGCCTAAGGGCGTTGGTTTTTATTCTGTTTTGTAATGAACTATTTCTATTTCGTTTTTTATGGTGCTGCGTCGCCTCTTAATGAGTTGAACAATTTGATTAATTGCATGATTGTTTTTCATGAATTTTTGCGTTGGTTTGTTTGATATAATACTCGTACTCGTTGTCTTTTCTTTCAATTGTTAATGTTGAACTTTTACTTTATTTTGACAACTTGAGCATTCTTCTATATTCGTGGAAAGTGGTCCGTTTCGCTTGGAATCATAGGGTTATTGTTTTATTCAACAGGGTTATAACCGCTCTGCTTAGTGTTATTCCTCGTGGGGATAGGTATTGTTTGTCGTTTTTAGACAAAGTATCCTTCTTTTTCGTATTTTTGGATGGTCGGTATCATTCGCCTTTTTGGACGGAATATCCGCTTCTTTTTTCGAATTGCGGGATTCGCGGTAACACTTGTAACTTTGTACGTAGTGTCTGTTCCTTTCTTCCTCTCTAGGGATTTTCGGTATCACTTGCCACTTTGGACAGAGTGTCCAGCTCTTTTCGTCGTCTTTTGGGATTTGCGGTATCTCGTGCCACTTTGGACAGAGTTTCCATCCCTCTTCATTGTCTTTTGGGATTTATGGTATCTCGTGCCACTTTGGACAGAGTTTCCGTCCCTCTTCATCGTCTTTTGGTATTTGCGGTATCTCATGCCACTTTGGACAGAGTTTCCATACCTCTTCATCGTCTTTTGGGATTTACGGTATCTCGTGCCACTTTGGACAGAGTTTCCATCCCTCTTCATCGTCTTTTGGGTTTTGCGGTATCTCGTGCCACTTTGGATAGAGTTTTCGTCCATTTTCATCGTCTTTTGAGATTTGCTTTATCTTGTGCCACTTTGGACAGAGTGCCCGTCCCTCTTCATCGTCTTTTGGGATTTGCGGTATCTCGTGCCAATTTGGACATAGTGTCCATCCCTCTTCATCGTCTTTTGGGAATTACGGTATCTTGTGCCACTTTAGACAGAGTTTCCGTCCCGTTTGTTGGAGCGAATCATCTTGAGTCCTACATTGCCATCCGGAACCGAATGTTCGTCCTTATGCGTCGTATCTAACAATGATATGTCCTGTATAAGGGTTGATTACACAATTTGAATGGATCTCATATAGATGGTTTAGCCAAAAGGAGTCCTATTCGAAAAAAAGGGCAGTTGAAACAAAGAAAACCACAAGTGGGGAGATGAACGATGCAACATTGGCTTAATGGTGACGAAATAGCATATAAACTGATCGAACATGAAAGGCAACAAGAACAGATGATTAGGGTTTCGTCCACTCGCCAGAGATAGGTGGTTGGATTTGCAGTGGTTAACGGCGCGGTGAAGTGCAGAGGAGAATGCCTAGTGACCAAAGGGAGAAAATGGGGATGGACGGTGACAGCTAGGGTTAGAGTTTATGTACAGAACTACTCTCTCTCTCTCTCTCTCTCTCTCTCTCTTTGTTTTTTTTTTTAAGATAATGAAATAATCTAGATAAAGAGAAAAAACCTAAAATATGTTGAAGAACAAAATAATGGATCTAGATACCATGTTAATATGTATAATAAGGAGAAGCGTGAAAGAGCATTTTAGGTGAATATGCGTTAGTCTAGAATGACTAACCATTCTTTTATATATATGTTGGTTTATCAAATTCAAGTACCCAAACTACCTTAATATTATAAATACTCCTTCAAGGATTAATTTTCACATATCTCTTATATGGTATCAGAGCTAGTCATTGTAAAACCTGAAGCAGGCACCCTGCGTATGGAATTTTGCTCTTAGCTTCGCACTTGTGTTCTCCGATTTTTCCAAGACCAAATCCGACACTTTGCTGTTTGTTCTTCTCCGTAAGATGTTTGAGATTATGTTCTGGTCTATGTCGATAAGATTATCATCACTTGTTCTTCCGCTTTGTTGATTTCTTCGGTCATTATTGGCCGTAGTCAGCGGTTTGCTATTAAAGATATAGGTGATCTCACGCATTTTCTGGGGGTTGAGGATTTTCGTTATCGGGAGGGTTTATTTCTCTCCCAACATAATATATTCTTAACCTTCTATCGCGTCACAAGATGGATGGTGCTAAGCCTCTAGTTACGAAATTGTCCTCCAATTCACCCTCTTCATCATCTTCCCTGACGTTAATTACATTACTTGCTTTGGTGGAATCCAGTTCCTCACGCTCACTCGCTCTAACATAACGTTTTCCATTAATCATTTTGATCAACATATGTCTGCTTCAGCTTCAGCAAATTGGACTACCCTGTAACATGTTCTTCGTTATCTGAAAAGTGTTATTTCTCATGGGGGCCTTTTTCGTCGTGCTAGCTCTCTTGTTCTCACAACGTTTAGTGACTATGATTGGGCCGGTGATAAGGTCCATGGCATGGGGAGGGTCGGGTGCTGTTAGCTATACAACAGTCAAGCCCCACTATTTTTCCTTCTCCTATAATTTAGGCCTCAAAGTTTTATCTTTTTCTACAGTCAAGGCCTTAAATAAGATTATTCTTCTTTCTCCAACATTTATCTTATGTTAAATATTTTATTTTTCCTGAACCAATTTTAAAAAATTGATGGTATACTAAAATCTAGTTTCCTTTACCGTGCTTTAGTTATTTTTAAATGAGTGATTGATCAACCGTTACTTTTTCTAATGCTTGTAACATTTTTAGGATAAAAAGTAAATACTTATAAATTAATACTTTTGAGTTTATAATTATTTTTATAGACACCATTATATACTAAATTTACCTTTTAAACTGAACTAAATTGTGAATTTCATTATTTCTTATAAGAAATTGACACACAACTAAAATGAAATTATAACGTAAAATCATCACGGCAATAGACCTTTGCACATTCTCTCGTGACATGCTTTTTTTCAAATACAAATTGTATTAAATTATCATATTTCTCAATTAAACCCACAATTAGTTTTAATCCATTGCCGTAAGAAATTTATGAAATCTATTACTGAAATTAGATAAAGTACTTAATGTAAGATAATTATCTCAAAAGATGAATGATGTTATTCTGGATCCTTTATTGTGGGAAAAGATAAAATCATTCTTGTTAAAGTAAATAAAGCGTGTCAAACGAAATTAAATATTTCGTATGCAGTCAGTTTTGTAAAAGTGTGTTCAAGAGAAATAAATTGTTTAACATAAGATAATTGTTGGAAAAGAAGAATAAATTTATTTGAGGACTACTTGATCGTGGAAAAACAAAGTTGGGGCCTTAAGTGATGAGAAAATAAAATATTGTGGGGCTGGGCTGTTTTGCAATTAACATTAACCATGACACTCCCCTGCCTACTTGGTTTTTCTTAGGTTGAATCTCATATCATGGTCTTCACAAAAGCAAAAGGTGGTGTCTCGCTTTTTCTACAGAGGTCGAGTATCATGCATTAGCTTCCACGTCTGTTGAAGTTTGTGGGCTTCAATATATTTGGCAAGCTCGGGTTTTCTCTTATGTCCATTTTCTCATTCAGTTTGACAACATGGGGTTCTTCGACTTTCGTTCCATCCGGTCAAACACTCGCATACGAAGAATATCTCTGTCAACCTTCATTTTGTTTGGGATCTTGTTTCCAAAGATTAGCTAAAAGGTCCCCACGTCATTACCCTTGACCAATTGGCAGATCTTATCATGAAGCCCCTTCATCAGTCGCACTTTCTTTTACTTTGTTCCAAAATTACCATAGTTGATGAGCGTTTATTTAGTGCCATTTAGTACTCATTTACTTATGATTTTGTATAATTCTTGGTGCATATTTATTGGTTTTAATATTGTTTAATGTTTTCTTAGGATTTTATCGAGTGATGACAAAATGGAGCTAAAAGAGCACAAAATTGATGTTTTTGAAAATATGGCGTCACAACGCTACTTCAAGGGCCATGGCGCTACCCAAAAGAGGGAAACCCTAATTACAACACTTTAAGACGTCCAAAAGTCGGCCCAAACCGAGGAAGGAGCGGCGCAACATAGGGGGAGCTGCGATATAACGCAACTAAAGCCGAATGTAGCGTGAGCAACCGAAGGAAGCAGAACGTCACAAAGGAGAAACAAAAAGTGGTGTGACAAAGAAGAAAAGCCGCACGTGTCGCGCTGGTAGTAGCGCGATAGAGCACACAAAGGTCTTTTCCTGCTGATTAAGTTGCAATTGTTCACGAAATTAAGGCATCAAGACTTTCTTTTATATAGGAGAGGACGACCAATACTCAAGAAACCACTTCAAACCCAGCTAGACTGCTTAAAGCTGTTTACAACTACTTTCAGAGAGAAACATCATCAAAGTTCTGTTTTATAAAATCGATAGTTCGTAGAGAAGAAGATAGCTCGTATGAGTCAAGAAGATAGCCAAAGCGTTAACGTTGTTCCCGATCTGAGAAGCTTTTTTCCATCTCTTTACTTTGTTTCATGTTATTTTACTATTTATTGATTATTGAACTCATGACCTAGATCACATAGTACGGATGCGGGTGCGAGTGCGGATGCACATGCGCCAATGCTTCAAATTCAATATTTTAGAAATTTGAGTGTGTCAATTAAAAATAAATGAATAAATAAAATATAGTTTATTGATACATAGATAAAAGTAAAAATATGAATAATTAATATATTTATTTTATTATTGTCATTCTAATTTAAGATAAATCTTATATGTTCCCACTAGAAATAACATACAAAAGTATAAAATTATTGGCTGAACAATATTTTTGTTTTAAGAAGCTTAGCCCAATGGCTATCGGTCCTTTTCTTGATAGAAATAAATGAGGAGGGAGTAAAATTCAACTTTGCTCTTAGTATATTATTTTAATATTTTCCTAGGGACCACTCTACACATCAATCAAGAAAAGCAAAACCAACTTTCCTCCATTGCCGACCAATTTCTCGAGCTTTCTTCATCTTTTTACATTATTTCTCTTCCAGTTCAACTTATTTCTTCACTAAAACTATTTCTATCAGGTTCACTTCCAACAATTTTCTCTCTTACACTTCCATTGATTTAAAGTCACAAATTAAAGAAACCTAAGTCGCGACTTACAAAATATTAAAGTGTCATAAGTCACCGCACCCTACCTGAAGTCGTCGATACGTGGCAGGTGCGCCGCTGAATAGAGGTGAGCAACAAACTATGTGATCTAGCTCATTACTATGAGGAGCTAACCTACTCGTTTGTTAGAGTATGGGAGTAACTCTGATTTATGATATATTTATTTGTTTTGCTTGATGTGTGTTTGAGAAATTGTATTTCTAGATTGAATGGTTATTTATGATGTGTAACTAGTCTTGCTCTATCTAGATGAATGAATGGACTACCCTGGGACCGCCAAAGTGTAGATGTTAAGCTAGTTATTATATACACGTGATTTATGACTTTGGTATGCTAACGGAACTGATGCATAACCCCTAAATCATACTAAATCAATCTTGATTATGTACGTCTATGTTAACACAATTCAGATGAGTTAATTGGATTGCAAATTTGATATCTCTACTAAAACAACTGATAATTGGGTTGAATCAGCTAACACGGTAGGTTATTAGAGACTCATAGATTTCATAGTTAAGATAGGTTCAGTTATAGGTCACAAATCTATTATACATACGAGATTCAAACTATCATCAAGCATCTTAAGTAAATATAGGTAGTTTGTCTATGAACTACTATGGTTAAATCAGTTGTGAAACCCAACCTCTAAACAATCTTTAAAATCTATTGTTTACAACCTAAACGTCCAACCAATCAATCTTCGTAAATTATGTTTTATTTACTTTCTTGTATTAGTTAGATTAGTTCTTAGCATTCATTATTAGTTTAATAAATAAATCTTCCTTGCATTTATCTTTAGCTAATTAATTCGTTGCATTCAAATCATTCTCATTGTTTTGATTGCATTTTAGTTTAGCAATCTTCTACATTCATATCTGTTTTCATAAAACTGCATTTATAGTTTTCTGCATTAAAAGCATTCTGCATTCATCCTGCAAACACAAAAGATAGGAACCTTGACAATCATTAGCGTTTTGAACCAATTGCACGGTTGCTATCTCAAGTAAACAATTGCACGGTTGCTATCTCAAGTAAACAATTGCAAGATCAACCATTAAACACGTAATGTAAGCTATAATTATAAGGCGTTCATGTGCTTCATCACTATAATCTCTCTTGTACCTTTGTTTTTGTTACGAATAAAAAAGTCCGTCAATTAGAAAAAAATATCGCAAAAGTTAGTTACAGGGTAGCGTCCATCATGAAGCCAACATAAGGGAGGTTAAATGCTATAAAGTGAGATGTACAAAAGTTCAAAAAGACCTATTGAGCTAAGCTATGAGCTAAAACATTGCATTATGATGGACTTAGGCCAAGAGAACCAAATTTTCCTAATGACAATGATAATGGTAGCAATGGCCCAAGGTGTGGAGCAATGAACATCTTTTATGGAGGGGATGAGCACAAGATAATCCAATTCCAATATGACTTGTGAGGAGTTTGAGTCATTGAGGCATATACACATGTGGAGGAGGACAAGAGCTTCCACTACTAGTGATTCCATGCAAAGTTTGGAACTAGCCAATGTAATAATAATGGATCTATTTGATTCATGCATCACAAACACAACGAGATTTTTTTTGTCCTGAAAATATGCATCACAATTAACTTTAATCCATGAAGTATGGAGACACCTAAATTCTTGAGCCACTCGAACTTTGGTCTCCGCTTTGACTTTACTTTGGGTTTTTTGATGTTCTTCAATTTTTCTAGTAGCCATATTAGTGAGAGTTAGACGTGAGAAAGTAGAGATATTATTGATAAAGGTGTTTCTATTTTGCCAACTAGGCTTACAAGAAACACAAAAAAACAATAAGAGATTTTTTGGGTACTAGTAATATCTTGAGAAAAAACTCATTATTACGAAGAAGTAAAGTGAGACACTCGTTAAGATTTTAATTTATAAAAACATACAAGTTAAGGTGCCAACCCAATAAAGCTACACTAAAATAGTAAATGTGCATTTAAGGAAATAATGATCATGAGTCTCACTGGGTTCTTTACAAATAGGGTAATTTAAATCATCAATATGCATGAGGCGATTAAGGGGCGATTGGATAGGTAAAATATTCTATCCCAATTAAGGGTAAAAGAGAAAATAAGGTTTTTGACAATAAGACAATTGAATGCTAAAGGATTAGCGAAGTTTGTCAGTTTAGGCTTGAAGCCTGATATATTGGGGACCCAAGGTTGCTCCCAAGTAATAATTCATGGCGTGGACAACCGTGTAATATGTATGCAAATAAATTTCTATGCCTACGGTTTCGCAATTGCACGGTCAATTAATAATAAAATAGTAAGTATAGTTATGGATCAAGTATCGCATTCCTAGGGAATGGTGGATCAATTCTGGAATCACTTAGATGTAAAAGCAATGATAGTTGCCAAGGTTCCTACCTTCGTTGTATGAATGCTGAATGTATGCAGAATGCTTTGAATGCTTTTGAATACAGGTTTTGGAAAATCATTTTGAATACAATGGAAACAATGATTTGGTCGCAATGGAAAACAATATGAATGTCGTGGAAACAATTTGACTGTAAATTAAATGTGAAGAAAATAATGTAAATGAAAAGAATGCAAAACAAATAGTAAACAAGACATAATTGAAGATGATTGATGGTTGATTGCTTAAAATTGTAAACATATGATTAAAAAGGTGTTTAGAGGTCAGGTTTCACTACTAATTTACCTTTATAGTTTATAGACATACTACCTATGTTTCTTTGATTTACTGAGCCTTGTTTGAGTTCTTCTTAGTCTAATTGATCTATGAGCTATGGCCAGATTATCCTGAAACTACGAATCCTTAGCTCTCTAATAACCTATTGCACTAGCAAACTCAGTCCCATTGTCAATTCTTTTAGAAGAGAAATTAAGCCTGCAATCCAATTCACCCATCCATTTGTGTTAACGTGGTATACTTAGTCAAGATTGATTAGTATGGTCTAATGGTTGCACATTGAATCCGTTAGCATATCAAAGTCAAAAATTGAATGTACACATAGTTAGCTTAACATCTACACTCTGGCGATCCCATGGTTGTGCATCTGTTCATCCATCAAGAGTTAATACTAATCATGCAACATGTAAAATAATCAATCTTGACATATAAAAGCTCAAACAAATCTTAGATAAAAAAAATACGCATATTCATAAACCAAAACTACCTCCCTACTATAAACACGGAGTAGTTTAGCTACTCATAGTCATAAGTTCAATAACAAGTAAATAAAAAAAACAACATAAACAGAAAACACATATAAGAAAAGCTTTTCAGATTCGAAGAACGTTAACACGTTTACTCTTCTAGACTCCTTTGCTTTGTCTTCTCCCTCACAACTATTGACTTTTGAATATAAGAACAAAACTTAAAATACAGAGTTGCAACGGTGTTTCTCTCAACTCTGTCCACACTTTTCTGACAACTCTTGAATATTGTAAACAATGTAAGTACTAGAGAACTAAAGCTACACTCTAATTCAAGACAATCCTCCTTTTTATATAGGTAAGTTGTGTTGCCCTGAGTTACATCTTCAGTCTCACTCAAAATACGTGAATTACTTATTTTGCCACATGTCGCACGGTCATGTCGCTCGGTCATCGCGTGTGTCAGGCGACTGTCGTGTGGTAGCGCCATCTTCTGCCTAGGGTGCGCGTATCGCGCCATGGGTTGCACTGGTTGCACCGATATCTGTCTGGGGCACGCGAGTCGTGCTGCATGTATTGCGTGTTGCGTGGCCTCTTATCTGTTGTGAGTGGCTCTTGTTGGGCCTCCTATTGAGATCTTCTTGTGTGTGGTTCTAGGGTTGCATCCTCCATTCACATAGTGTCCTAGCGCTCGGTCGTGGCGCCGTAGCAGTCCAAATGGATCCCTTCCAAAAATATTCATTTGATTTTATTTTTCCTTTGTTTTGTCTTAACTGACTAAAAACTATAAAATGACATAACAATGCTAAAACCAATAAATATATTTATCAAAAGTGTAAGAAAAAAGTACTTAAATCACGATAAATAAACGCTAATCAAATACCCTCAAACTTAAACATTTTCTTGTCCCTAGGCAAACTTACTAGTTTGACTCTAGATAAATTAGAATTCAAGTCATCAACATGTTAACACTCATTCATAGGGATATATTCTTAGAATGTAGCTATGGTCAAAACAAGAGATGAGTGGGAGAATACAAGTAGACATGTGCACCTTAAGCTTAATAAATTCATCGTCATGCAATATCTCATGTGCGCAATGCGCGCGCCGCTGTTTTTCATGCATATAAGAGTAAGCATCATATTGAGAATTCACAAGATCATAGAGTCTCAAAAGTAACCACTTCACTCTTATTTTCTATATTTCATGTTACCTTCAACTCATGCAAGCTTCTTATGTTGAGGATCTTTTAGGGTTCTTTTAGCTTGGAATGTTAAACTAAGGTAGGGGTGGGCATTTGAATAGGGTACCCGCTCACGTACCACTCTCGTTTGAGTATTTTCCGTTTAGAGTGGGTAAAGTGGGAACGGAAACGGGAAAAAGAATGGGTAGTATGTATGAATTTCCCGCCTATGTATGGGTACCTGCGTGTTTCTTAAATAATTTTAATTTAGGGATAGTTACAGATACCTCCCCTGAGGTTTGGTGTAATTACAAACACCTCCCCTAAGGTTTGGGTGGTTAAAATCACCTCCCCTCCGACCAAAAAGTAAAAATGAACGATCAACTTTGTCCTTTGTCAACTTACATGTTAAGAGATTTAGATTTAATGTTAAATAAGAAACTATTTAATTAACTTGCACAAGTTTTATTTAAAAACTATTGATAAATTTAAAATAACAGTTAAATAATTTTATTTATTTATTTAATGTATGTTATTACTATTCATTAATTTTAAAAATCATTCAACAAATCACCCCTTTAAATAAATGCATGACCATAGGAAAAAAATAACTTTAAGTATTCAAGCTTGTATATATATATATATATAATTATATTGTTTCTTGTACCACATATTTAGCATGTTTTCATTTTAAAAATAATTGATAAATTTCTAGAAGTATTAAAATCAACACTGAAATAATTTTACCCAAGTATATAATTATTATTATTACATATTTTGTTATTAAACCAACGTCATTAGCAAAAGCTTTATGATATGTTACATTATCTTTAAATCTTTACTGGTTTAAAATTACTATTGGTCCAAGAATAAAATATGCATGCCATAATGGTGGAAAAAATAATTATGTGTTTATATTTTAGAAACTAGTTATTTAATTAATAATATATGTGGTACATGAAACAATGTAAATATGCATTTACAAGCTAGAATATTTAAAGTTATTTTTTTTTCATAGGATCATATATTTATTTAAAAATGGGGATTAGTTAGATGACTTTTAAATTGATCGATAGTTTTTTAAAAAAAGTTGTGCACTTTAATTAAATAGTCTTTTATTTAACATTAAATCTAATCTCTTAACACATAAGTTGACCAAGGGCAAAGTTGGTATTTTTTTTTACTTTTTGGTTAGAGGGGAGGTAATTGTAATTACCCAAACCTCAGGGGATATATCTTAGTAAGCCGCAGAGTCCACTCCGAGAACTATCCTCCACCTTGCGGAGAACACCCGTTCGATTCATCTCGGTCCAATCCCGACTCATGAGGTCATGTCAATAAACCTTCATGAGTCCTAACCCCGAGGGTTATTTTTCATCCATCCGAGTCCCATTCCGAGGACCGCAATAAGGTAACCCTGTAACAATAGAACCCTTCCTATAGTCTCAGTCCGAGGAGCTATCTATCCTCATGAGTTGCAATGGTCACGCTGCCCCCTACAATACTATCCTATGAGTCACGCCCGAGTGGCTCCAAATAACGTTTCTGAGCCTCGCCAAGAATAACTTTCGGAAAGACTTTCAAGGACCCTCACGAATATTACAAATGGCCAAGGGGAGAGATTATACACGTACTAGAAATACCTGCAAATATCAGGAAAGTCAAGACATTAGTGTATCTGGTACGAATAGTGGACAACTTGAAGTCTTGGTGGCAGAGAACCACGATGAGCGGATGAGAGATGACGCGACAAAGTTCGATGGTCATGGAAATATTATGGCAATTGTATGCGACATGGATTGGGATTCGGCCTAATTACCTAGTGACACTAGTTCAACTAGTCCATTCCTTAATGAAGAAAATTTCTTGGAATTTGTCATGGAGCGGTGGAAGCAGAGTTTCGTAGAAACTTTAGGAAGTTAGTTAGGTTGTGTAGACCTAGTGTCGTTTTTATTCTTGAATCCTGGGTGAGCGAGAACCATGTGTACAAAATTGTGCCTCACTTGGCGTTCACGAATTATGTTATTGCCCTGACAACGAGGATGCGGGGAGGAGTGTGGATGCTTTGGAATGAGGGTGATGTCTATGTCGAGATAAGAGGTGTTGAGGATCGGGCCATGCATGCAATTATTGGCACTAACACGCAGGAAAAGTGGCACTTGACGGTTGTTTATGCGCAACCTTTACGAGAAGCAAAAGTTCATGTATTTATAATTTGGAGAATATGACACAGAACTCCCAGCTACCTTGGCTTGTCACGAGGGACTTTTATGAGGTTAGTTTTGCGCATGAGAAAAGAGGGGGTTGTACAAGATCACTTAGTTGACTACGTTTCTTTCAAAATCTCAAGGAAAACAGTGGCTTGATTGACCTCGGGTTTCATGGTCCAACTTTCGCATGGGCTAAAAGAGGGACACATGTTCGAATATTAAAGGGCGTATTGATAGAGTGTTGGCTAATCAGAATTAGATCGATCAATTCCCAGATATATGGTGGTTCATCTTCCTCAGACGCATTCCAATAACCACCTCATTATCACGTATTGTTGTGGCCCTGATCAGTTGGGGATGCCAAGATCGTTTAGGTTAGAAGATGCTTGGTTTAAGAATGGAGAATGCGAACAAATTCTGAGAGGGATTTGGAAGGAGAAGGCTAATATACTTGATGCAATTATTGAAGTTCCAAAGGTGCTGGTTCCATGGAAGAAATATAAGTTCAGAAATATTTTTAAAAGGAAGAAAAGGATCATGGCCCTGCTAAATGGGAACCAGAAAACATTGGGAAATCAACATTATTTCTTCAGAACCTTGAAGCCGATCTTATTATCGAATACAATGAAGTACTACGTCAAGAGGAGATATTATGGTTCCAAAAATCATAGGTCAAATGGGTTAGAGATGGCAAACGTAACCCCAGGTTCTTCCACCAATCCACATTGATAAGGAGGAAGCGAAACAAGATATGCATGCTGAAGATGCATTATGTTCGGGTCAGAGAGGATTCAATTATTTATGAGCATGTGCGAGATTATTATAAAAAACTTTTCTCAACTTCTAATGACTCGGATAACCTGGGTAGTAATCAAACTCTTCAGAAGCCTAGATTTCAGACTTTCATATCGGATGAGGACACGCGGATGCTTATTAAGGTTGTGGGCATGGATGAGTTAAAGGGAACAATTGATGTCATGCACCTTTTCAAAGCTCCGAGACCCAACGAGTTGCACACGGGCTTTTATCACAAGGGGTGGGACTAAATGCAAGATTCTTTGATCATTTTTGCGAAGAACGTGTTCAGGAACCGTAGCTTCGACCCTTAGAGTTGTGAGGCTTTTTTATGCCTTATTCCAAAAATACAAAAGCCGGAGCTTATTTCCTAGTACATACCTATCTCACTTCGTAACGTTCTCCACAAGATTGTTACTAAGTACATCTCGACGTGCTTGAGAGATCTTATGCCTACTTTGATAGCTTCGACCCAGTCAAGCTTCATCAAAGGTAAGAACATGCAGGATAACATCTTTATGCTACAAGAAATTCTCCATTCAGCACACTTCAAAAAAGAATAACAAAGTGAGCTGCATGATAATGAAATTAGATCTTGAGGCGCTATTTGCAAAACTTGCATTGAAGATTCTCAATCAAGAGCACACGGTATGGAGCAATTTTATTAACACTAAGTACCTATGTGGAGTGAGTATTACTAACCTCACAACAAAGCAAGCAGATCGTGCGACATGGAAGGGTATGATGAGATGCATGGGCCTAATAAGGCAATTTATTCGCTGGAAAATTGGCAAAGAGGATAGAATTTGTCTATGGTATGATTATTGGAATGGGTGAAAAGACTTAGTGAGTAGGATTTTTTGATACACCACTCGGAGGTGGATTTAAAAATTTGCGACGTGCTCGATGAGGAACGTGATTGGCATTTGATCTTCGAACTGAGGTTCCGAATTTGATCTGTAATGAATTTATTTCTCAGGGATTAAGAATCTGTCATGTCGAAGACACGATGATCTGGATCGAATCTGCTAATGGCTCATTCTTATGCTAATCGATATATTTTGCATTCCTCAAGTTATATTCGAGGGAGGTGGCTCCGAAGGACAATTGCACTTGGGTTTGGACCGTGGATTTTAGTAACATAATTCAACACTTTTTGTGTTTAGTGATGTAAAAAAGGTTGGACCAAAGTCATCTATGTAGGATCCGTAACATAACCCCGACTGCAAACTGTTCACGCTGTGACTGCTCGGATGAGAAAAAAATACACATCTTGCAATATTGTAGAATGGTGAGGGAAGTATGGAAGAGAATTTTTCGAGTATAGAACTGCTGAAATTTGACAGATTGGAGGATGAGATGTGGATCAAGACTTAGCCTTAGGTGCTATAGTTATTACAAACATCTTAAAAAGATTATTTGACAAATAGCCATTGCCTACAAACACACCACCCTTAGATATGATGACCTTATCTGACTCAAAGACAAGCCTAAACCCTTTTCTTGTTGAACAATGCTCTATATATAAGATTCTTACGGATCTCTGGAATATGAAAAACCTCTTTCAAGGCCGGTAGTTTCCTCGAGGTCATCTTCAACACAACCTTTCCCTTGCCTTCAACTTTTGAGACTGCAGGGTTTCCCATGTAACATTGCTCGTTCTCCACAGGTTGATAGCTCTTGAGCATGTACTTGTTCTCGCATATGTGATGAGTAGCCCTATTGTCTACCCATCATTCCTTGGAGTTGCTTCCAACAAGATTCACCTCTGATACCGCTACACTTAGGTACATGTCATCATTAAAGTGCTGGCTCGACTCTACTACATTTGAATGTGCTTGCTTGCCTTTTCCCTTGTTTTTGAACGACTTTTTTTCTCGTCTTTTTTGGGACATCGATAACAATCTTGGCCTTATGGACGGATTTATCGCAAACATAGTAGTCGCCTATGAACCTTTTTCTTTTGTCTTTCCCTTTGGAAACATTTGAATCCTTCTTTTTCTATTCATATGAACTTTCCCCAGCCTTGACCACATTGGTGTTTGAAACTGTGATGCTCGGTTTTTTCTCAACCCTTTAGTTGTCTTGTTCAATGCGCAACCTTCAGATAAGTTCCTCAAGGCTGACTGACTTTCGCTTATGCTTGAGGTAGCTTTTGAAGTCGATGAGTGATAAATTATAGCGATTTAAGTACCAAATTTTTTATAATTTTGCATAATCTTTGTAGCAGTTTTACTTGTTTTAGTCTTGTTTTGTCGTGTTTATAGTTCTAGTCGAGCCGAAGCAAAACGAGGCTTATTGGAGGGATTTTAGCATAGAATAATAACAAGAGGAAGAGGCTCTATGGCACAGCTAGCCGCGCGACAGCACCAGAGATACTGAATATCGCACCACCAGCCAACATCACATGACATCACAGTAATCAACTAGGAAGTTGCTCGATAGCAAAAGAAACCTGAATGAGATGCGCGACATGGCGCACGGCACGAGGTTGGGCCGACTTACTCAAGAGCCCTAAGGGTTGTATAAAACTATAAATAGAGGAGGACGTACAACAGCTAGAGCATCGCAATTTAGAGTGCTTCATAATTGACAAATACATTCATAACAAAATCCCAATGTTCGTAGTATTGTAACCATAGTTGAGGGATAAATGTGATCAAAAGGAGTAAGCAATCAAGTTAACGAAGGCAATAGAGAATCAAATAGAGAAGACACACCAAAATCTTACTGAGATCAAGAGTTTAATATTTTTTTTCTTATTGCATAACTTTATGATGAATTATTGTTCTTATAATATGATCATAAGTAGCTAAATCTCATAGCGTCTGGAGAGGATGAAGTTATCTCATATGTATGCACCTTGAACCTATGTTTTGATTAATTCCATTTGATACTTTGTTTGCTGGATGTTATTTGTTGATTATGCTACTTGGTATGATTGGCACACATGTTTCTTTGATTCGATAGAGTGATGTTGAAATACCTCAGATTATGTTGAGTTATGCATAAAATATTGTTAACGCAACACTATCATAGTAGATCAAGCAAATAAATCTCTAGACATTCGGCACTAGCGTCCACCGAGGAATCTATGTTATAGTTGTCAACTCTAATTCTCTTCTAAAACTCTGTATGGATCCTATGACATGGTGAACTTCTGGATAAGGAAAAGTGCCTACCAGCCTAACATCATTAGGAATTAGAGGGTTCTTTAGGTGATACAAAATGAATAGAAAGAGGCTTACATAGGGATCATTGGTATTTTGTCTATGAAATACCCCACATTCAAGATTAACGAAAGCCACCTCCTAGATACATTTTCCTTAATCAGGTTCACAGCCAAATCAATCAATAAACTAATTCAGTTATGTCTTAGTTAAATTACTCTAGTTAAAGTAGCTTAGTCGTAGGTGTGTCCAATTAGACTTTCTCTTTCACAAAAGTATTCAAAGCATTGTTCCAGTTATGTTTTCCAAATAATTCAAATTGCTAATATAAGATTCATACTCTCTTGGATTTCGATACTTGGTCAGTTATACTTACTTACCATTTTATTATTACTTGATTCGTTTAATTGCGAAAGTGTGTATTACTCTTATTAATAACACGTGAAAAATACACATTAGAAGTCATTCCAAGAAGGTGGCAATTTTTCGTTCACCATCGCAACTTCGAAAGCTCCAGGCAAGTGCATTCCCTCAACAATAAGTTCATGAAACATCAACTGCAGCTCTTCACACTGCTCCACTACATTCTTTCCATCTGCCATTCAGTAGTCATGGAATCGCTCGAGTACATATTTCTTTGCACCGGCGTCGTCAACTTTGTACTTAGTCTCTGACGATTCCCAAAGATCTCTTGCGGTTTTCTTTGGGGAATACACATTAAAAGTGCATCGTGAGAGTTTAGCACGTAGTTACGACAGAGGTAGTCGACGTTGGACAATGTCTCCACGGCTGCAATTGAATGGGGATACTCATGATCCGCCTTTGGTTTCTCATCTGTAAAAAACTTAATAAAGTTCACGGTGATCAGAAATAACAACATTCTCTGTTGCCAACATTTAGTTGGAACCCTTGAACTTTTTCAATTTCTCAGTATGCGACTACGACATTGGGGGTTCTCAGAACTAGCATCACAGTCTCAATACCGCTAGCTCTTTGGTTCAGCACAACCACCTCAGTGTAGCCAACATTTGGGGAATTCTCAATGTTCACAACATCATTGGTAGAACTTTCAACAACCATATCTAATCAAATAATTCACACAATTATTTCAATTTAGATTCGTCGAAAATTCTCAACTCAAATACTTGTACAAATATTTATAGGTCAGTGGAGGGACAAAGCATATTTAAAGTCCACTTTCCTAGACAGAATACTAGGTTACAAGGCTAGTGGAGGGACAAGTCTACTTAAGCTCCACTTTTCTAGACAAAACCGTCCGTATAAATATTCTCACTTTGAGTTTCCTTCGAATAATTCAGAAGTCTCAATACTTAGTGGTGTACCATATGGTAAGGCTTCTGTCCACCATCCATCAAGAGGTGAGGCACTCGTCAGGCTGCCAAGTTGAGCGACAAACTGACAGAGCCTTAGGTCAAGCGAAGAGCCTACTTGATGATTGAGATATGGCATCTTACTGGTATTAGGGTATCTTTGTTCTTTATGATACCTGTTCAGGTTTTGTTTGTATAGGTGGAAAGAGTGACCGTTGAAAGTTAGTATTTGATAGCTACCGTTGTAATACTCTTTGAGTCCACTAATCGCTTATAGTATTATTAATGTTGAATGAATATGAATATCGATTTTCTGGGCCTCTAAATTGTCTGTCAATATGGAATCACAACGTATAACTTTCTCATGAACAAAACATTGCTTGTGCTAAGAGCTACTAGCCTCATCTTTGTTGGTATTTTTTTCATAAGTTTTCCCTTGAAAGGTGGTATCATAGTCTCGGCTCGTGATTCATCGGCCAAATATCATCATTGCCCATTATGTCGTTCTCAAAGTAAGTTTGATGAGGAGGGACAACAAATCGAGTTAGATTGGAAGTTCTAAAAAGACGAGTGCTTGAGTTCACGTAAATGGAATGAGATATAGAAGAAAAGCCCATTCAATTGGAATTGCATTGGGCCAACTGTTGTCTTTAATTGCATATCCTCAAACCTCGACCATATGAAGGTCTTTTAGACGATAAAGAAAACAACATTTTATGGCTCTCAAAATTTTATCAAACAATTAAAAAAGTAAATATTCTTGCCGAAGATATGATTGGGCATTGACACTAACCACACTTTTCTCAACGAATGTGAAAGTTATCGTATATTTTCCAAAGAACAAGTCTCGCATACTTTACTTTTAGCGATAATAACAATTTACACTTAATATACTTGAGTTCAGTTTAGACCGAATTTTTTTTTTTTTTTTTGATAAGATGGGAATCGGAAAAACAAACATAACGAGTCTAGCTCAAAATGAAACAAGACTACGCTAACTCCTCTTCAATAACTCTCATTAAATGGGTCGGGGTGTCGTCCCAAAACTTTACTCCTTCATTCGCCTCAAGCTCTATCTTGGCTATCCGGTCCGCCGCTTTGTTCGCTCTTCTTGGTATCCAACGTACTTTAATTGTCCATGGAAGGCGTAGCAATTCTCGGCACCTCTTTATCAATTCTGACTCAAGCGCCCCGGGTTCCCTTACCCCTGTGACCTTCTCGACACACGTTTGTGAGTCCATCTCGACCTCGATGTTATTTAATCTTCTTTCCCACGCAAATTCCAATCCTTTACGTAGCGCCTCCAGTTCAGTTTCCTCCACTGTTGGAGCGTTTATTTTCGCTGTATAACCCCACATCCAAGCGCCCGAGTCTGTTCTCATAAGACCCCCCGCAGCTCCCAAGTTCGTTTTGATATTAAGGCTGCCATCCACGTTTAGTTTCATCCACCCTTTACGCGGTTTTTGCCACTTACAAACTCCATCACTCTTTACCGACTTTGTTCGTGCCATGGCAATGTCCACACCTAGCTGCTTGATAGCGAACATAACACTGCTGTTCGTGTCCCTTCTTCCCCTAAAGACATTGCTGTTCCGTGCCTTCCACAAACTCCATATAGTTGCAGCGAATATCGCATCCCAGCTGATTTCCGGGATCAACAGATTTTTGTATTTTTTCTTCCTCATATTAATGCGCAGCCACTCCTTCTCTGGAATTCTGAAGAAGTCAGCCAAATCGCTGCTCTCAAGCACTGTGTTCCAGACTTCCTTTGCCGCGGTACACTCCCTCAATATGTGAACGACGCTTTCCTCCGGTGCGTTGCAGATCGGGCATTCAGCCGAGTCCGTATGACATCGAGTTTTGCGGAGCAGATTTGTTGCAAGTCGGTTTCTCAGAGCTAACCACAGGAAAACTTGCAACTTGCTGCTGATTTCAGTTTTCCATATCCAATTTCCCTTAACTTTCACTCCCGTTTCCTCTCCATATATTTTCCTGAACGCGTGGTACGCCGACTGACATGAGAAATTACCGCTTGCTGTTTCATTCCACAACACTTCATCCTCATTATCGTTCAGGCGAACGTTTCTTTTCTTAATCATCTCCTTCACGTCATGAGGTATATTTGTGTGGATACTATCAAAGTTCCACTCTCCCAAAACAGTAGCCAAGTCCCCGACTTTCAGATTTATGTCGCGGCGATCGATCACTGGAATCATCTCGCAAAGGCGTGTCTCTCCAATCCATCTATCATACCAAAAATTCGTGCTCATCCCGTTTCCAATCCGCCAACGTAGAAAGGGTTTCAACGTAGAAAGGGTTTCAATATACATAGTAAATTTGACCTTGTTGCCAAATCATTTCTTAATTTCATAGATCTAAAGAGCCGTAGGATAAGAAATTGTTTGATATTAGAACTAGTGAACTATAGCCGCATCCTTTTCATATATATGGGACTAAGAGTCAATATATATATAAGATATATATATATATATATATATATATATATATATATATATATGAGTATAGACATTATTAATTAGCTTCAAAAACCAAAAGATGTTCCTTACAACAACTATACTTCAAAAATAAATTGCGTGTACAAAATAACTTGCTCCCAAACAAATGGATATTGCAGTTTCTTCCACATCCTTGTCCTTTTTAAACATTTACGATTATGAGAACTAAAGGGAGATGTACCACTAATCCAAATGCATTAGTGAATCAGATGAAATGACATTTGATGCAATAAACTCCATATAATTATTAGGAGAAACAAAATGTATGTACCTCTCTGCGTGCAAAACCAAAACGCCTCGAAGATTATGAACTGCAAGTTTTAGGCACATAATTCCACCCAAGAGGTAGAGATATTTCTCTACGAAAATCATTAAAAAACGACAAATTGAGTTACTTGCACGGAAAATAATCTATATCTACATCATTAAAAAGGAACAATACTTTCCACACGCACAAACTTTACTAGTCAATGGGGAAAAGTATATATTTACTTGGAGTTCCTTTCAACCTTAATAATGGGGACAATTGCACTTAAGTGGTACAAAGTGTCAATGTAAGTAGTCATTCAAACATTTGATTAGACTTTGAACGAATATTAAGAAATACTTTCTTTTCCGAAAGTAAGTATGGAAGTATATATACTTCTTTACAAGTATAAATCTAATCAAAAGAACTGATTAATATAATGTGTACCCGTGTACGTACGCATGAATCAAAGAAATTCTATAAAGAAAAAAAGTCACAATCCCAATAATAATTATATATCCAATGGAAATAAATAAATCCACATATGTAGAGCAACAATAGTCCAGTTGAACAATGTTTTACTCCCGAAGACATGTCCGACTCCAACCTCGACCCGTATCTGTAATTCGGGTTCGACCCATACAAGGCTTGGACCCCCTCCACGTCATCGATCCGGAGCTCCACTTTCCTAGTCCTCGGACTCAAACTCGGGTACATGATGGCATCCTTGACCGCCGAGTGCGCTAGCCCCAACACGTGTCCGATCTCATGCGTGGCCACTGACTCCAAATCCACCGCAACCTTTGACTTTTCCTTGTCAAAGTCCACCGCCCACCTCTCCGACGAGTCCAGGTGGAACCGCCCGTTCTCCGGCGAGAAAGCGTGTGCCAACACTCCCAACACCCCGTCGAACGCCTCCCCGTCCCCGTGGTCCCCGCCATACCACCCTATCTTCACGTCCGCCCCCGAGTAATCCGATATCTCGGTGAAGTTCACCGGAATCACGGCCGACCACCGCCCGAAGGCTCGCCGGAATACCGCCTTGATCTCCGATTGGTCCACGTAGTCGATGGTGTTCATCGGGGAGAAGGCGTAGGTCAGCGTCCTGGCCTCCGACCACCTCGGCTCCCCGTAAAAGTAGGCGAAGCGGCGGGTCGTTTTAATCCGGCGATTGGTGTTGGAATCGGCTACTCCGCATCTCGGTGAGACGATTACCTGCAAAGTGTCGCGGTCGAGTTTTCCGGTTGGGGACAAACCGAGGTTCTTTTGGTACGATAAGACTGCCTTTTCGAATTGTTCATCGAATAAGTCGGTAGTGTTTTCCGGCGGGAGGTAGCCGAAGCGGCGGAAGTAGCTTTTGAGCTCAGCCATGCCGTCCACGTGGCTTCCTTTGCCGATGTCAAGGAAACGCATGAAACCTTGCCACGTGGCGTTGCTGTCAGTTATTTCTGTTACTAAATCCCCACTGGCGGGAACCACCACCGGAAAGGAATTTAATAACAAGATTATTGTAATTATTAATATTGGGGGAATTATAGTACTGCCATGACTATAACTGTAAAACAGAAACATGGTATATGTCTGGTGTTGTTTCTTGGCTTTAGGATTGGGAAGATTAGTGATTAGTTGATGGTTTTGAGGTGTTCATTTGTGTTTTGTAAGCATATGTCGATGATGATTGAGAAATTTATTAAATAATAATTAATGGGTTTTTTGTAGGTTGGGATTAGATATGTTGCAATATATAGATAAGACCGATGCACAAGATATTGGTCGGGTTGATGAAAGTTAGGAAGATTCTTTCTTTTGTAAATGACGTTAGAGATTCCAAGGGAGAGAGGGTGTTCTTGGTGGGTGAACCACTCGCCTTCTTTCTATTGCAATTTTTTTGAAATTATAAATAATCAATAATAGGGAGAACTGAAATATTCGCCGGTTAACTACCAAAATTGCTTTTAAGAACTACCCTTCTTTGGCCTAAACTACCACTCGGTAAAAAGAGTGTATTTTTTACATGGTCTTGCTACACACAGAGAGGATGATGTCAACATTTATTTTAACTTTTGTTTTAAATTTATTTCGTCTTTTTAACGTGATAATGAGGTTTAATGCAATAGCTATGATTTATTTTTTTATTTCTTGTGCAAAATAAATGAGGAGCATGAGTTTACATTCAATAAAATTTAATAATTTTTATAGAAAAAAACCAACAATAAGGTAGTTTGTGTAATTTTTCAAATATGAAGTAGTTTGTGTAATACCCTATAGTTGAGAGGTAGTTTCTGTAATTCTCCCTATATTGTATAATTTTATTTTGAAATCTTTAATTAACCAAACATACTAAATACTACCTCCAATTTTTTTAAAAAAATCTAGAAATAATTAACACAATTTATTTTTTTTCAACTCTAAAATATTATAATTTATTACATATTTTTCAACTCTATGCCATTTACTAGTCGTTTAAGCTAAGACTTTAATGCTAAATATCACCTTAAAACTAAAAACCAGGGCATAGATATTATTTTTTCAATTTAAAATAAAATTATTTTTTATTATTATGTTGGTTATAAGAGTTGATTCTAGAATCTTAATTCTATTAGTTGTTAAAGTTTTTTTTTTTTTTTTTAAATGAGTTTATCTTCTTGAGCCTTCCCCACCCTCCACCCCAACCACCACCAAATTGGGACCCAAACCCACCACCACCGTATTCCCCCGTCAAACTCAAATGTACACCCCAAATTCTCGTTGATAAAATCGTACATTGTCCAAACCCCACCACCCAAAACCCCACCCCCACCACCCTAGTAATCATTTGAAGTTATTGGGAGGAGGAAAAACTAGAGATGGGGAAAACAAACACATTCCATTCCATTCGTTGCTCGGAATAGATTCGAATGTGACTTGGACATTCGTTGCTTGAGATAGATTCGAAGGTGGCTGTAACAAATATACATTTGTTTTAAGTTTAAATCATAGAGTTACCAACCAAGATCTCCATATTGGTGGTGGTGGGCTCTCGATGTTCGTGAATTTAATGTTTGTCGTTTTGAGAGAGGGGTGATGGCGGGCATGTGGGTATTTATTTTTTCTTTTTTTTCATATTTATTTTAATTATTTAATAAAAGTTAGCTTAATTTAATACCACCACCAACAAAAACACACAATCTTGTAATCCCAATAAATTATGGCAGGTTACATGAACAATAAATGAATCACTTCGAGTCGTGTATATGAATCTTCTGTCTCCATCCGTTACAGTTGAGAAGTATGTATTCATTTTGGTCTATGAGCTTCATGTCATTCCGTATGACCCCCATGCACGTTCTTTTGGTCTCTCACGAGCTCTAGTTGTATGCCCTAAGTCTAAATTTTCAACGCATCGTACCGGACCGGTGCACCTATGGGATATGCGTTTAACAAGCCCAAACAATCTTAAGTAGTTTTCTGGTATTTTCTCGTTGATGGACGCCACCCCCAATTTATATCGAAGATCTTCATTGTGCAGCTTGCATTATATCTTTTGGTGTTACCGCACACCATTGTAATGTTCACCTCTCTGTTACATTCATCTTCTGTGAATGACTTTGCTTGATAACCCAACACTCAAAGCCATAAAGCAAATCGGGTCTAATAGCCGTATGATAGAGCTTTCGTAATTTGTTTTAAGCTTTAAAGGAAAGTTACGATCGCACATGGTCCATGTTGCACTGTTCCACTTTGTCCATCCAGCTTGGATGTGGTGGTTGAAATTGACGTCTAGCTCTCCATCCTTCAGCAGTATAGAGCCTAAATAACGAAAATGTGAGCTATCGATCTCTTGGCGCTCCAACTGGACTTTAATATCGTTGTTTGATAAATTTGCACTCGAGTACTCTATTTTTGTTTGACTTAGTCGAAAACCTCGTGTTTCTAACATTTGTCTCCATCTCTGTAATTTGGCATTAACTCTCGTTTGTAATTACCATAATACATAACAAAATTAATAATTTTCTAAATTGAGAGAAATGTATCACTACAAGATTTTCGGGTCATTCCCGACCGCAAAGTCGGTCGGGAATGACCCTTTCCCGACCGATTTTCGGTCGGGGTGGGCCGGTCCGTATTGCTTAGGTCGGAAATATTTTCCCGACCGAAGTTCGATCGGCTCGGGTTTTCCTGACCGGTCCATCCCGACCGATTTTCGGTCGGGAGTTTCCCGACCGCAACTCAGTCGGGAATAAAATTTATATTATTCCCGACCGAATTTCGGTCGGGAGTAATATTTATATTATCCCCGACCGAAATTTGGTCGGGTATAATATTCATGTTATCCCCGACCGAAAGTCGGTCGGGAGTAATATTTAAAATATTCCCGACCGAAAGTCGGTCGGGAATAAAACTCGTCAGAATAAAAAAAAAGTATTCCGGTAATAATTACCGGAATATTATTATTTTTAATATTTTGAAATATTTTCGATTTATTACCCAATCTAAAAAATTCTTTAGCTTTTTTGTGTTTTAGATGGGCAATTAAATTTTAGATTTATTGCCCAATCTAAAGCACAAAAAGTTAAATAAGTGTTTATTTTAAAGGAAAAAAAGTGCTTGTTAAAAGTTGAAGAAAGAAGAGGGAAAATTTGTTTTGTGGAAAAAGGTGTTCGAAGATGAAAGAATAAAACGTGTTTGTAGAAAAAAAGTCTTGAAATGAAGAGAAAGTTGAAGAAAAAATGTAAAGTAGATGAAAAAATGAGGAGAATAATGAAGTGTATTTATAGAAAAAGTTGAAAAATTTTGAATTTTCGAAAAATTTTAATTTTCCCTCAAGTCCCGCCAATTTTTTCGGTCGGGAAAAGTTTGAAATTTGAAGATTTGACAATTTTCAACATTTCCCGACCGAATTTCGGTTGACAATTTATTTCTGCCCAGAAACGCCCAAATTAAAATGCCGACTGAAATTCGGTCGGGAATACTTATTCCCGACTGCATATCGGTCGGGAATACTTACGAATATTCGGTCCCGCCAATACTTCTAAATGCTAAATCCTAAACCCTAAACCCTAATATTCCCGACCGAAATTCGGTCGGGGATGTTATTTTAAACTTTCCCGACCGAATATCGGTCGGGAAAAGTTTTCCCGACCGAATGTCGGTCGGGATTTTTCGGTCGAGAAAACCCCCGAATTCTTGTAGTGTATTCACCTGATGAAGATTTTTTAAATAAATTCCTGTGTGGCAAGACCATGTGATGATCATGCCACAATAGGGATCGAGAACTGTTTCTTCTCACGCAAAGTTCAAATGGTTACTCGACCTATATTGACATATAACTACCCCAAAGTTTATATGAGCATTTTTTTTTTTTTTTTTGTAGAGACGTGTTAGAAAATAACTAGAGCTATATGGGTTCGATCTCGGTGGATATATGAAAGCAACATATATAGTCACAATAACAACCATAACGAACACTCATTAAGTTCTAAAGGAAGCATTATCGGGGTCAATATTACTATAAATTAAATGTTTTTAGTTGGGGCGGGGCTACGTTTGGTGGCCAAGTCATTGGACTTTGTCATATGAGTAAAGGATAACGAGGTTATCAATTGTTTTGCTGACTTAACATTCTAGTCCGTCTGTGATCACGTTGATTAATACATACTTAGAACAACAGAAAGTAAATTAATAAGTTATTCGTTCTGAACCTTCTTAAAGTTTCTTACTACAAATGCGGGGATACGTGTGGGTTTATAGTTTTTTTGTTTTTTTTTTACATGAACGAAATCTTATAAGCTAATTAATGTCGAGGCAACAAAATATACATAAGGTTGCGTAAGGGATGGCGCAAAAGTCGTGTATAATTACATAGAATATAACACAGTATAGAATCCTAAAGTCAGGGGCAGCTCGTCCAAGCTGTGTAGAAGGAGGTTGTTGTGGATAATCCACCTGGACCCGGCCGGACACTACAAGAAAACTGCACAATTGGAACCATTAATTAGGTTCCAATTGCCCCTTTTTTGGTTCCCGTAGACCATATGGGAACCACTTATGGGCACCAAAGGCTCTGTCTCCGTTACCCCCGTGGCGATTCACTACAGGAATGCCTTCATATTGGAGGCGCACATTGCCCTCCAATATGGCTGATTTCGCCTCCAACTAAAGAGATTGAAGGCGAAACTGGGCCTCCAAACCAATGCCTGCTGTATGGCTGCCCGTAAGCAGTTTGGGGGCGATATTTTGCACGCATTTAAATTGAAGGCGCGTTGCAGGCGAATATTCGCCTTCTACCATTTTGCGTCACTGCAGGCGCGTGGGAGGCGAATATTGGCCTCCTATCTCTTTGTTCCGTCAATTTTAAAAAATAAATTATTAGTCCATAATTTATTTATTGAAGGCGATAATTCGCCCTCAATACATTTTTTATTTAAAGAAAAAAGAAATTTAATAATAAGAATGCAGGCGACTAATCGCCCTCAATCTTTTATTTATATAAAAAATATATAAATGAATTAATGAGATTGGAGGCGATTATCGCCCTCAATCCTTTATTTATATAAAAAACATATAAATGAATTAATGAGATTGGAGGCGATTATTCGCCCTCAATGTTTATTTATATAAATAAAATATAAATGAATTAAGAGTTTGGAGGCGATTATTCGCCCTCAATATTTTACAGCTTTCCAAAAAATAATAAAAGCGGCAAATATTTGCCGCTTTTTTTTTCACAAATCTAAATATTTCATATTTGCAGCTATTTTCCCCCCAAAATTAAATATTTTAATCTCCACTTAAATCTTACATTTTAACATTAATAAATTGATTTTGTTTGAATGTTAATAATCATACTACACATACAAAATGACATATATTTACTTGACTTAATAATCAAAAATACAAAATGTTATGCAAATTATATCATTCCAAAATAATTAACCACATATCAAATAGCATGATTAGAACAAATAAAACTAAATTACACTTAGACTTACATAAAGAGATAGATTATTCCTATATAACATTAAATTTCAAAAACAAACTAATAACTACTCCTAAAAACACTATTTATCTTGGAGAAGACTGGGATTTGTGGAAATAATTACGAAGAGGAGCTTTGAAATGTTGAGATTTGTGGAAGAAAATGTGTGTATTTATAGGGGAGAAAAAGAAGTACTGCAGAAATAGGAGGCCAATTTTCGCCCCCAACCTCTGTGCTAGATCTACCTTAATCAACGGTTGAAATCATAGTCACACGGATTCTGATTTTGTTATTTTGGAGGCGAAAGATTTTGTTATTTTGGAGGCGAAATTTCGCCTCCAATCAAAAGCAGAAAAAAAAAATTGCTATCTTATTACACGGATTTCTCCTCTTCTACGTTATTCCACCTTTTGTATATCTCAATTTTTCTCAAAAGCAATAAAAAAAAGGTGCTATCTTATTACACGAATTTCTCCTCTTCTACGTTATTCTACCTTTTTTAGATCTCATTTTTTCTCCTTCGTTGTTGCACCCTTCCAAAAAAGAAGAAAGAACCCACAAATTCGTATTTCATAACATAACATCGAAATTATTTTCTTAGATCTCTAGAAATCAAAAGTTTCGAGGTATGTATCTAGTATTTTTCTTAAATTTTATATTTTACTGTTTAATTACGAGTTCATCCACTGTATATATGTTATCGCTACTATACATTGACTGTATTTCTACTTGATAAATATTTGCGGAATTAGTGTTACTAATGTTTTTTGAGGGTGGAATTTCTGAATAAAATAAATGTTTGTGATTGTGGATGTAGATCTAAAAATGGACAACAACGAAGATCGGAGTTGGATGTACGATAGGGTACGTAGTGGAGGTTATCTAAACCAAAGTTTTATAGATGGTGTTTACAGATTTGTAGCATATGCATCTTCTCAGACTAACAATCAAGGCAAAGTTAGGTGTCCCTGCAAAAAATGTCGTAATTGTAAGTTTCATACAACATACGAGATTTCATGGCATCTTTATTCACGGGGCTTTCTTCCAGATTATAATGTTTGGATAGCACATGGTGAGTGCTTTCCTAACAGAACTGAGGCCTCTAGTTCTTATGTGCCAGTGCAGTCGCCTGTTCATGAAAGTTTTGGTGGGCGTTATAGAGAAATGGTCGACGATGCGTTTGGTGGTCGCTATGAGCATATTAACTTCAACCAGGAGGTAAATGAAGAGCCAAACCCTGAGGCAAGAGCCTTTTATGAACTATTGCAAAGATCAGAGACGCGGTTAAGTTGCGGCAATCGTGAATTTGCATTGGAATTTATATCTAAGTTTATGACGGATAAGATTCTATGTAACACTACTGCGGCTAGTTGTGACAAATGGCTAAAGCAATTTCATACCACGCTGAGTCAGGAGGATCGCCTTAAAATTCCTAAAGATGTGAAAGGGATGAAGCGGGCATTAAGAAACTTAGGACTAGAAAAGAAAACTTATGACTTATGTGAGAACAATTGTTTCTTGTTCTACGGGGTGTACGAAGCGAGTAGTAACACCCATTGTCCTGTGTGCAAAGAAGAAAGATTTGAGCCCACACGGAATGCAAACCCAAGGTCCAAACGCATTCCTAAAAAGAAAGTGTGGTACTTTCCGTTGACATCTCGATTGCAGAGGTTGTATATGTCGTGAGCAACATCAGAACACATGACGTGGCATTTAAAATGTCGTAGACAAAACGATACGATGATTCACCCCGCTGGTGGTGAGGCATGGAAATCTTTTGACAACGAGTATCCAGACTATGCCGCCGAGCCTAGAAATGTTCGGCTTGGTCTTTGCACATATGGTTTTACTCCATGGGGAAGGTTTGGTAATTCCTATTCGTGTTGGCCAGTTTTCGTGACACCCTACAATCTACCTCCCGATATGTGTATGAGGCAAGAGTATATATTTTTATCTCTGTTGATCCCAGGACCAGGGAGCCCTGGAAAGAACCTCGACGTGATGCTCCGACCTATAATTGATGAACTTTGTTCGTTGTGGAAAAATGGCGCTCAAACATATGATTCATTTCGAAAGCAGAATTTTGTAATGCGTGCACATTTGATGTGGACGATAAGTGATTTTCCAGCTTATGGAATGCTATCTCAGTGGAGTACGCACGGTAAGCTATCCTGCCCGTATTGTATGGAGGAAACAAAGTCTTTTCGCCTTGAACACGGCCGCAAACCGTGTTGGTTCGATTGTCATCGACGATTTCTACCTGGTAATCATCATTTTCGTTGGAACACTACGGATTTTCGAAAAGGACGTGATGAGTTCGATGCACCACTGGTTCGAAGATCGGGTGAGGAAATGGAAGACATCATTAGTTATCTTCCTTATATTGAGTTCGGGAACACTGGACAACGTGTCGAGGGCTTTGGGGTGAAGCACAACTGGTGTCGGCGTAGTATATTCTGGGAACTTCCGTATTGGAAGTCAAATCTTATCCGCCACAATCTGGATGTAATGCACTGTGAAAAGAACTTCTTCGACAACATAAAAAATACAGTGATGGACGACCCGGAGAAAACAAAGGATAACTTAAATTCGAGAAAGGATTTAGAAGAATGGACAACCAGAAGTGACTTATTTCCAATACTTGGGCGAAATAGACAACATTACAAGAGAAAAGCAAAGTATTGCTTAAGTAAAGAACAAAAGCTAAAGGTTTGTGAATGGGTGAGTGGAATCAAGTTTCCAGATGGGTATGCATCGAACATAAGCCGGTGTGCCCAAATTCCACAACTTCGACTAACAGGGTTGAAGAGTCATGATTGCCACGTGTTTATGCAGAGGTTGCTCCCTATTGCATTTCGTGACTTCTTAGATGACCCAATTTGGGAGCCAATCACTGAGATAAGTATTTTCTTTAGATCACTTTGTGCGACGGAATTAAGCAAACGTGCAATGGAACAATTAGAGGAATCGATTATTATTACCATGTGCAAGCTAGAGAAAATATTCCCTCCCTCATTCTTTGACTCAATGGAACATTTGGCCATACACCTTCCTTGGGAGGCAAAGGTTGGGGGACCTGTCCAATACAGGTGGATGTATCCTTTTGAGAGGTAATATATCTCTTCTTTTGTGTTAGACAGAAACAATTTACGTGCGTTTATATGATTTATAATACTTTATTTATTCGTTGGATATACAGACGCATGCAAGTGATAAAAAAGGCAGTGAAGAACAAGGCACACGTAGAAGGATCTATTGCCGAGGAGTACCTAATATCTGAGGTCACGAACTTTCTACAACACTATTTTGATAAATCTTATGAGACACGTGCGAACCGTCTCAACAGGAATGAGGTTGCACTGAATGAAGAGTTCAATGAAGAACTCTCAGTCTTCCATGTTAAAGGGGAAGCGATTGGTTGCGCACCACGAAAGAGATACTTTACCAGTATAGAGTATCGTGCTGCTGAGTTATACATCCTTCTCAATTGTCAAGAAGTCGAACCATGGTTGAGGTAAGTATCTTATTAACTTTGTCATAATCCTTTGTTTTGTGTTTATGATTGAATAAAATTGTGTCGTTCGTAGATTATTTGATGAGCAAATGTGTGTTGGTCTTATGGAGCAACAAATACAAACGCATCGTAACCAACACTTTGTTGAGTGGATAAAGGGGATTGTTGCATCGCGAAATTTTGATGTGGATGAGCGCATCATTTCGTTGGTTAAGGGCCCAATCAACACCGTGAGAATGTTAGATGGTTACTTGATAAATGGCTTTAGGTTTCACACTACAACGTACAACAATGCCAAGAGAACAAATAATAATGGTGTTTACGTTAAGGGTGACGATGCAGGGGATTCCACCTATTTTGGAATTTTGACGGAGGTTTTAGAGGTTGATTACTGGGGAAGTGGGAGCGCCCTAACAGTAGTTCTTTTCAAGTGTGATTGGTATGATTTAACTAGTGGGATGCAAAAGCATCCAATTTATCCGCTAGTTGACCTTAATCCACATCGTCGTTTGGCGACTGGGGCAGCTGAACCTTTCATCCTGGCGACTCAAGCTCAACAGGCGTGTTATTTCACGTACGCATGTCAATCTAAACCGATTAGAAAAGGGTGGTTATCTGCGCAAACCACAAAAGCTAGACATCTAATAGACACTACCTCATTAAGTAGAAATGCGGCTGAAGGCCCAGACATATTTCAAGATGAAACCGCCCCCTTTTTCAGATTGGAGGTTGACATTACCTCTTATAATCTTCAAAATCTGGCGGACAATGAACTTGAGCCCGTATACGAAGAACCTGTGATCAATCGAAATAATAATGGGGAGGAGGAAGAAGAGGAGGAGGAGGAGGAGGAAGAAGAAGAAGAGGAAGAGGAAGACGATGATAGTGATCCTAATTATGAATAACTTGTTTTGTATAATATGTTATTTGGATATTGTATTTTAACGGTTAAACCCTAAACCCTACAACTATTCTTCTAATTTAAACCAAAATGATGTGTTAAATAGATCGAAATTTATTTTTTCACTTTTGGGGATAAATAATATTAAATAGATAAGTTCCCAAAATTCTGTAAGAATCATAGACACATAATACGTTAAAAAACAATTGGGGATGAATATGTAATTTCAATCTTGTATTTATATAAGATTTCAATCTTATAAACATTTCAATCACATAATACGTTAAAAAACATTTCAATCTTGTATTTATATAAAAAAAATATAAATGAATTAATGAGATTGGAGGCGATTATCGCCCTCAATCTTTTATTTATATAAAAAACATATAAATGAATTAATGAGATTGGAGGCGATTATTCGCCCTCAATGTTTATTTATATAAATAAAATATAAATGAATTAAGAGTTTGGAGGCGATTATTCGCCCTCAATATTTTACAGCTTTCCAAAAAATAAATAAAGCGGCAAATATTTGCCGCTTTTTTTTTCACAAATCTAAAGATTTCATATTTGCAGCTATTTTCCCCCCAAAATTAAATATTTTAATCTCCACTTAAATCTTACATTTTAACATTAATAAATTGATTTTGTTTGAATGTTAATAATCATACTACACATACAAAATGACAATGAACTTTTCGAAAAGTTTTGAAAACGTTTCGAACATTTCGGAACATATTTCGATAAATTTTAGAAAATACCACAAACAAATTACTAAACATAAGTAACAAATAAGTAAAACAAGAAAATAAGTAAAAGAATATATACTGAAAATTGCTCACGTTATTTATGAAACTTAAAAAGGTGCCATTTATTTTTTAATGTTATACTTTGACGTGTAAAGCTAATAAAGATTGTATTTTTCTTGAATAAAAAAAAGAAGGCCATACTACCATATTGAATTAAAAAATAGTACTACTACCATTTCAGATTGAATAAAAAAAAGGCTGGCCATACTATCATTTCACATTGAATAAGAAAATAGTACTACTACCATTTCAGATTGAATAAAAAAAGAAGAAGGCCATACTACCCATTTCAGATTGAATAAAAAAATAGTACTATTACCATTTCAGATTGATTAATAAAAAAAAGGACATACCTTACCATTTCATTTCACACACACACGCACGCCGACTATCAACAGAGGAAAAAAATAGGGTTTTCCCAAAATTTCAGCGGGAGAAAAAGAGGGCTCACAATTCGACCAAAAATCCCCCAAAAAACATTTTTTGTTAGATTTAAGCTCCTTACATCATCTATTATCACTCAAGGTAAGAATTTCTTTACGTTTTCTGCCATTTTATTAGAAGTTGGGCTATAATTCGATTTTGGTTTCAATTATGTCGTAAATTTTGGATTATTGTGGTTATTATCACTTGCATGTGAGTATCTTGATGTTAATTTGATATGGGTAGTATGAAGTAGTTTTAATTTTAGGGTATTAGGTTCAATTTTTGAATTTGATGTAATTTTTCAGCTAAATGGTATAAATCTTGGATTAGTGGTGTAATTATGATATTATGTGTTCCTTTTTGTGTTGATTTGGTCTGTTTTGTATCTGTTGGTTTGTTTTACTGAAGCAAATTATATTGGCAGATAACTTGCCATATATACCATGAATAGAGTTGTGATTGTGATATGTGCTATAAAATGTTTTTCTCCTTCAAGTCGTAGTATATGTTATTACACAACAATGACTTGACTAACTGTTATTATGTGCTATAAAAGATAATTTGTTGCAGTTTTGTAGATTATACATTTTTGAATCGGTATAATTCCTTTCTTTAATTGAACAAATAATTGAACTAGTGTAATTGCACTATATTTGGTACTGATTATGTATGTTATCTTTTAGATGGCTGGTGGTACTCGTCCATCCAGTTCGGGAGCCAAAAGGCCTAGATTACAGGATGCTCCGATGTTATTGAGGCCACAAGGTGGTTCCAGTGGATCTGGGGATGGAAGGATTCTGTCCACTCAGAGGCGTGGTGGTTCTGGTGGCTCTACGGGTCGTAGGATGTCGTCTACCCAGAGGACTGGTGGTTCTAGTGGAGCTGGAGATGGTGGGATGGCTTCTACTGAGAGGAATGGTGGTGTTTTTGGAATTGGGAATGTTAGGATTCCGTCTACACAAAGGCGTGGTGGTTCTGGTGGCTCTACGGGTGGTAGGATGCCGTCTACGCCGATGAGTGGTGGTTCTAGTGGTTCTGGGGATGGTAGGATACCGTCTACGGGTACTGGTCGTTTTGATGTTGCATCACCCCATATGATATATCAGGGACTGGATAACCAACATATGGATTGCACGAGTTTGTTGAACCAATTCACTTCTCGCACGAGTACTCCTATGAGTACGCCGATGGTTGGAGCACATTCTCAACCAATTCAGTATGAGTGTCCACCGGTGGGAATAGATGGCTACTCCAACGTGACAATAACAGGTAGCGTGCCGACAACAGGGAGCGTGCCGATGACTGGTGGTATGCATCCGCAGCAGGTACGAGTGTACCCACACATGCGGCCGCCGCCGCAGCAGATGCCGATAGGGTTTGACCAACATTTTGGCGCCTTGGGCGATGCCTGTGACGATACAGGTGACGAAACTGGATGCGACGAAGCTGGAGGTTCAGGAGTTGGAGGCTCGGGAGCATCTAACCAGCCTAATACTTTTGTTTCGGGCCAACTTTACTATGACACTGTTATGGCTCAGCCAGTGGCTTTCTACAGGGAGGGATCACAACCAAACACTGATGGTTTGGAGGGGAATGGTCCAGCCGAGGCCGAGGTTGATAGGGTATATACGTTGGAGGAGGAGTTGAGATTGTGGAGCTGTTTACTCCCACAATGTTTCGAGTATAAAGGCTCGGGAAAGGGACTAAGTCCACGAAAGGATGAGAAGTCCAGGCCTTTATTGACGTTGGCAGATGATGGGAGTTTTGAGAACAAAAAAGCACCAGGAACAGTGACCAAGTGTTTGAGGGAGGTGATGGAGAAAGCTCACAAGGGTTACCCCTTTTTTTCTGAGGACGAAGTTAAGAACGCCTGGAACATGTTCAGCGTAAGTAATGTTTATTATATTTGTTAACGTTCATTATCATTAAATGTTTTTAAATATTTAATAGCATTAAATTTGTGTTTGTTACGTAATTTGTAGCAAACCTTTAGGTGGGACAAAAATGACGAAGCTGCAATAAGGGAGACGTACAACAGAACGGCGCAAAAAGGCTTCTCGCGCATGGTTGGTAACTGCAAAACATTTTGGTTGGAATACAGGCGTAATACTGATTATGCCAAAAAACACCGCACATGGGCAACTGCTGAGTGGCTTAAGACTTACATAGTTTATTGGCGCGAACCTGAACATCTGAAGAGAGTAGATTCTTCAAAGAAGAACCAAGCCAAGTTTGAGGGTGTTACATGGCTAGGCGGTTGCATTAGCACAGCTGTTCATAGAGCTGAAATGGTACGTATTCTAATTTTTCCTATTTAATTCATATATACTTATTTTGTTAACATCTATGTTTGACTAACTAATAATATTAATTGTGTAATTCGGTGCTAATGTTCAGGCAAAAGTGAGAAGGTGCAAACCCAAGGAGGTTCCATTCCAGGAGGTGTGGATTAAGACGCACGCGGTGGTGGATGAGACGACCAATGTGGTGAAGTGGGGCAACAGATGGGCGAGGGAGGTTTACGTAAGTGACATTTCAAAATTTAGAATTACTGTAGATTTTATTAATATATGATGTGACATTTGGGTGGTTCTAGTACGACTTATAATCTGATATCCAGCTTTAGAGCAGGTTTTATCTTTTGTTTTCAAAAGATTAATATTAGCAGGTTTTCAAATCTTGCTTCCAGTAGCATAAAGTTTATCAGAGTTCAAAGTTTGTCTGCCATTTCTCAATATTAATAGCATGTTTTCAGTACAGTTTCAAAAGTTTCAGTTGAGTTATTAAAGTTTCTATTCTGACGGTATAACAAATTGAACGTTAAATATTATCTGGGGATTCTGGTGTTATTTACTGTTGAATGCATGTCGAAATAGCTGAGCTGGGGTTTCAGCTTGTGGAATTTGATAACAGGTTTAATCTGCTAAAGCTGTGCTAAAGTTGTGCTTATTAGGATACGTGGTCATCTTTATAGTTGAACGTATGTATAATTTATTGCCAAAAACGTGAGTTGGGTTTAGTTGTTGCTGAAAATGGCGATGGTCGATGGGTATGGTCTTTGATATAGCTCTGCTATTTGGTTATTAGGGTTCTGACAGCTTATGTATTGCTGAGTTCTTGTTAACTGCCGATGAAAATTGGTCTAAGCTTTAGAGGATAAGTTCATAGAATTTTGTTCTTTCTTCTATAAATCAATTCGCAGATCATTACACTTTATACATAACTGAAGGCAGTCATATTCGCTGTTTTTTTACCATAATTTGCATGAAACAGTTAGCTACTTAGAAAAGTAATTTACTACTTTAACTGAATTTATGTTGATTGCTGTTAGAGTGAGTGTTTTTCTTTTGTATCTTTGTTGCTTAAATAAAGTCCTTACTTTGATTTAATTATTCTGTTACTGGATATTCTTATAAGCGAGAATGATTAGATAACAACACATTTAGATCACAATTTAATTTTTATTAATGAAATAGGTCTAGAAGAATTGGTACCAGTTCTAGTTTTGGACACTTTTGGACACTTTTCCTCAACAAATAACTTACATGGAGATTTTGTTTGATTGCTGATTTTGTTCATGACAGTTTGAATATCTTCGGGAGTCGATAAAGGAGTGCTCGGTAGACATGAGCCAATGGAAACCACTCAACAAAGATTCATGGTGGAAAGCAGTAAAAGGGGCAAAAAAGAACTTTGTACCTGGTTTTTCGAGGTGTGGCGACCCGGAATTTATGGGTTTTGAGACAAGGAAACACCTTAAGTACCCTGTTATGGGCCAGTACAGAGATCAGGTTGAACAACAAACAATGATGATTGCTCATTTGGTTGAGGAAAATGCTGTGAAGGATGCACTGTTGGCAAAAAATACACAGGATACTGCCAATTTGAAGGAAATGATGAAGGAACTGTTCGAGGCGCAAGGTAGGCCTATCCCTGCAAGATTTGCCCCTATGTTTGAAGAAGAGGACGAAGGAGAGGACGATGAAGATTTCGAGGAAGAGGGTGAAGAAGAAGACAACGAGGACGTGTCTGGTATACCTGAGTATTGAGATGTGTCCATCTGAAAAAGTTTAGTTTATTTGCTTTTGTTTTTTGTCTCTATGGATTTGAAGGTTGGAACTGTTTTATTTAAGAATTGTTTAAGAATTGTCAGAGGTATTTAGACTGGGGCTGTTTTGATGGTTATTGAGCTTTGTGAATTTTGTTGCACTACGCTATTTTGATTGAATCACCTTTCCAGCGTTTATGGTTATGGGATTCGTTGCTCTCTTTGTTTATCTTGTTTGTTATGAAACTTGAAAACTTATTTGTAACACTATCTTGAATGGAAAGTATTTGTTATAATTCTTCTTTTTTGAATTTCTGTTATGATTCTATTTTTGGGTAAACATACAAATGAGGTTACTGGCTATCTAAATTATTCAATTTCGGTTAAAAAATATCGTTTATTGTTTATAATCTCTTTTCATGTTAGGTGATAAATTAAATTGACCATTATCTATGTCTTTAATTTCCTTATAGTTCACATAACACAATTTTTACTCAATTTTCGTTAAAGTGAGAATGAGCTCATAAAAAAAAAATTTAGGAATATCATTTTCAGCCTTGATTTTATGTTTGACTGGTCCAACTTACTTGTTGGAGGAGAATAATCGCCCCCAACCAATTTGGATAGCTTAAAAAATAAAAAAAAAGTGACGTGGCCATATTTACTTTGTTTTGGAGGCGATTATGGGCCTCCTGTCAATTTAAAGGCCTATAATCGCCTTCTACCTCACTTTATTTATTAAAGGCAATATTTCGCCTCCAATATTTGCCAGCAGTATCAAAGCATTCTTGTAGTGATTGCCGTGGGAACGAATTAAATGGTTCCCATTGCTAATAGGAACGAACGTGTTTGGTTTCCGTTTGGTTCCCATTGCTTTAGGACTGGGACCCCCAATACTGACATGAGATACACATTATTCTACCAACGGGAACCAACTTGTTCAAATTACGGGAACGAAATCTTCGTTCCTATTGCTTAATTCAAAATTAAAAAAAAAAATCACTACAAAAAATTGCACATCCAAATTGAAATTCAACAAAATTACTAAGTAGTACTGAAAGCTAATTATAACAAACCAGATCAAAAACCATTTTTTATTTGAATGAATAATGGAAGTAATCATCCACATTACACTGAATATTCAATACAGAAATCATTTATTTCAAACTAAAATATCAAAAGGTTACAAATGATCTGGTACTCCACTGTCTTCAAAAATATATTCCAAGCCCTTTTCTCGACTCTTCTAACACATGCCGTACCATGACAAACAATAACAAAATATTAAAGTAAGCTAATTTCAAAAAAAAAAAAATCTATCTCCAATCTAGAACCAAATGAAGTGAAATCTCACAAATTCAAACAGATCGTATATGCAAAGATCCCACAGTTATGTCATATCATATAAGATCAAACAACTCGCTAAAAAACTTTGAGAACGCGCACATATTAATGATTTCCATCAAGCTTCACTACACCTTATTCCAAACGCGCACATGCATCGACAAATCACGATCCGATATAACTGAAAACAGAGCATTTCGTTAAAGAATCACTGCATTTTAACCGAACTAACAAAAAAATGTTGTAGTTCAAAAAGAGCTAATGTACACCCAATCCTAACTTATCAGAACTCACAAATGCAAATCGATTAACCATAAAGCAACTAAATAGTAGCTAGGTACTCTGTTTCAACTCCCTTCATGCATCAAATTGATTAGACCACCACACGACTAAATAGTAGCTAATCTCAGATTCTATGTGCATCAAATTATTCAACCACAACACGAACTGAATAGTATCTAAATACTCTGCTTCAGATACTACCCGCACAACAAATCAGGATCCATTACAGCTGAAAACAGAGCACAATCATTGGAAAATCGCTGTAACTCAACCGAACCATCAAAAAATTCGATGTAATTCAAAAGAGAGCTTATGCACACCTTACCATACTTATCTGAAACACACTCATGCATATTGGAAGTTTCTTCCCCAAATACAGAGATCATAAAACCACGAAAAAATCTCGAACTCTGTTCCTCCGTCTCTACAACAATACCAATTGTTGACAATTATGACAAAAAGATCATAAAACAACACCAAACTCATACTATCCTTTGTATATGAAAAACGATTACCATTGAAATTCACAGATTATCACCCTTAATCGGCTGAATTCAGTCAGAAACAAATATCAATAACCACCACATAACAAAAAAAAAAATTCAACCGTGTAACAGTAAACATAAGAAATTGAACTACCTAGAGCTGTGAAATCAGAAATTACCAAATTCAAAGCGAACAATTCGTCAATACAATTGACAAGAGACTCACATAACCCTAGGTCTGAAAAAAATGAGTCAATCGAACGGTGTAGAGCTCAAAGTTTTACCTTCCACACCGAAAGTGGACCAAATCTGAGCCTAGGTGACTTTTTCCTCAACGCGCCGCTGTGAGTTGCGAATTCCATGCCGATTGACGACTTCAATTCAAATCGAAATTGAACTCATCACGAACGAATTGCAGATTGCAGATGGAAATCGAGTTAGGAGAAACTCTCTACATGTGTTAGATCCGTGAATACGACGGCGCGACGGAGATGAAGAGGATTACGACGGCGATTGTGAGAGAAGAAAAAGAGGTGAAAAAATGACGGTGAAAGAGAAGACTAGGGCAACATAACTGTAGGTTGGAGATTTGGGCTATTTTATAGAAATGGGCTCATAAACTTAGCGGGAGAAAAGTGAGTTGGAGGGAAAAGAGTTTTTTTGACCGTGAATTCCATAGTGTTTTACTCTATTGTTTGTAAAGTAAAAATTAACTAAGTGTGAATCTTTGAAGAATATTAAGTATTTCAATAACTAGAAAAATTAACTAAGTGTCTAAAAATTAGAAATTACTAGAATACTACTAAATAAGTGTTTTAACCGTTTAAGATAATTATAATGTGCATTTTTTTAATCGACATTCTCTTTGTTTGCGTGTTCTCGTGATTCACTTTGATATTTTGTTATGTCATTTTTAATTTGTGGAAATTAAATCATATGTTGTGAGCTTTCAGGCATATGTTTTCAAATTCAGTATTTTGTGCGAATAAACGAATTTTTAATGGATTCACGTGTTTGCACAAGACTCACTTATCGTATATTAGACTAATTTATGTAGTTCCTATAAAAAAAACATAATTTAGATATTCTTATTTATTTTTATTCTTAGATTACTCATTTGGTCTTTATTCTTTTTACTTTTCATGTATTTGACTTATTTTACGAGTTTTCATATTGTCTAGTAAGGGGGTCAAAATAATCAGCACTAAAACTTACAACCATTTTCAATACATTCAACCATTTAAGAGCACCAAGACTACTCTAATTGGTTTCCATTAGAACCCAGACTTATAAAAATAAAATTATATTTTTGACCACAAATATATTTGTAACGTGTTTCGCTTCTCCATTTGTCGATAAAATTTGAATTTACATGCCTCATTAGTGTTGTGAAAATAGTTGTTCAAGAAAAAACTGAATTTGAAGTTGTTTTGCATCTTTTGTATAATTGCGCTTTCTTCCCCAGATTGTGTTTTAAACATCTTCCGACATTCCGCTTTGTACGAAATTTGGAGGAACACTCCTATTTTACATATGTTAGTGTATGGTGAAAAACAATTAGTGATTAAAGGTGTTTTACAACCTTTATGTATGAAAATACAAGTTAGAACTATGTTGTATAGGTTTTAAGGATAGAGTTTAGGGTTTATAGGGTTTAGGGTTTAGGTTTAGGGTTTAGGGTAGAAAAGAGATATAGTATATTATATTATAATATTTGTTTATCGTATTTTGTTACTTCGTTTTGGAATGACACGCTTAATTAGTGTTTTAAATGATTGGAAAAAAAAAATTTAATTTGGATATTTCTTTAACTTTTCTATAATTACATAAACCACCCGTTTATTTGTTTATCGTATTTCGTTACTTCTTTTCGGATGAGAATTGGAATGACACGCTCAATTAGTGTTTTTAAAGGATAGGTAAAAGAAAAAACTTAATATGGATATTTTTTTAACTTTTCTATAATTACATAAACCACCCGTTTATTTGTTTATAGTATTTCGTTACTTCGTTTTGGACGAGATTTAGAATGACAGCCTTAATTAGTGTTTTTAAAGGATTGGTAAGAGAAAAAACTTAATTCGGATATTTCTTTAACTTTTCTATAATTACATAAACCACCCGTTTATTTGTTTATCGTATTTCGTTACTTCTTTTCGGAAGAGATTTGGAATGACACGCTCAATTAGTGTTTTTAAAGGATAGGTAAAAGAAAAAACTTAATATGGATATTTTTTCAACTTTTCTATAATTACATAAACCACCCGTTTATTTGTTTATAGTATTTCGTTACTTCGTTTTGGACGAGATTTAGAATGACAGCCTTAATTAGTGTTTTTAAAGGATTGGTAAGAGAAAAAACTTAATTCAGATATTTCTTTAACTTTTCTATAATTACATAAACCACCCGTTTATTTGTTTATCGTATTTCGTTACTTCATTTTGGACGAGATTTGGAATGACACGCTTAATTAGTGTTTTTAAAGGATTGGTAAAAGAAAAAAACTTAATTTGGATATTTCTTTAACTTTTCTATAATTACCTAAACCACCCGTTTATTTGTTTATCGCATTTCGTTAGTTCTTTTCGGATGAGATTTGGAATGACACGCTCAATTAGTGTTTTTAAAGGATAGGTAAAAGAAAAAACTTAATATGGATATTTTTTTAAATTTTTTATAATTACATAAACCACCCGTTTATTTGTTTATAGTATTTCGTTACTTCGTTTTGGACGAGATTTAGAATGACAACCTTAATTAGTGTTTTTAAAGGATTGGTAAGAGAAAAAACTTAATTCGGATATTTCTTTAACTTTTCTATAATTACATAAACCACCCGTTTATTTGTTTATCGTATTTCGTTACTTCTTTTCGGATGAGATTTGGAATGACACGCTCAATTAGTGTTTTTAAAGGATAGGTAAAAGAAAAAACTTAATATGGATATTTTTTTAACTTTTCTATAATTACATAAACCACCCGTTTCTTTGTTTATCGTATTTCGTTACTTCGTTCTGGACGAGATTTGGAATGACACGCTTAATTTGTGTTTTCAAATGATTGGTAAAAGAAAAAACTTAATTCGGATATTTTTTTAACTTTTCTATAATTACATAAAACCCCCGTTTATTTATTTATCGTATTTCGTTACTTCGTTTTGCACTAGAAGAGTTATGACACGCTTAATTTGTGTTTTCAAATGATTGGTAAAAGAAAAAACTTAATTCGGATATTTATTTAACTTTTCTATAATTACATAAACCCCCCGTTTATTTGTTTATCGTATTTCGTTATTTCGTTTTGGACGAGATTTGGAATGACACGCTTAATTAGTGTTTTCAAATGATTGGTAAAAGAAAAAACTTAATTTGGACATTTCTTTAAGTTTTCTATAATTATATATTCTTCCCGTTTATTTATTTATCGTATTTCGTTAAACATTACGTATTTTAAATAAGTGATTGATTTGTGAAATAAAATATACAAAAGTTTCAATTGTAGTAATTACCCTTTACAAGATAAAAAAAAAACATAAGGTATTTATTAAATATGAGTCCAACTAAAAGAGATTAAATCATAATACTACCAATTAACAATCATTATTTATCCAAACAGTATAAAATAAACCACCACCACAAAGTTGTTCCAAAAGTTATTATTTTTTTGTTTTTTTTTAATCAATGGGAACCACATTTTGGTTCCCATTGCGATGAGGTGTCACTAACGGGCACAACACTCAGTGGGAACCAAATACTAGTCCCCTTTAATATGTGCATATAGTGCTTTAATATATAATATTGATAACATGCAATGGGAACGGAAATGTCGTTCCAATTAGGTAGGAACGGATTTTGGTGCCCATATTTTCGTCCCCTATGCGGATTATTCTTGTAGTGGGATCCCTTTTGTGCTAGCACGTTCGTCGTCCTGTTTGCCTCTCTATATGTATATGAGATGAACAAGCGGGTGAAACTACTTCTTAATCTCTATATCTCATGGAGGAGAGGTTGTACCTCTATCGAGGCTGTAGAGCCCCGCATCTAGGTCAGTCCGTAAAAAATAAACTCAAAATCAATTTTAATAATAAGGTCAGAAACTGAAAGCTGTATTGCAAAAAGCACTCCCGGATAGCCTAGAGTTCAACCACATTGTTGGTGTTGCATCCCATTGTTGGAAAATTATGACTTTTCCATGATTTTGATAATTTATTTAAGTAGGTTCCTCTTTATAAAAGTGGAACTTCTTTAGCTTAATGAAATCTACGTTTCGTGTAGATGAATCTAGTATATTTAATTATTCAAAACCATTGTGGGATGAATGAGAAATTAAATGAACAAGTAAGCTAGTTGAAATAAGTTATCTTGAAGAAATGAAAGGAAATAGGTGGGAAGGTCAAAAGTCACCATCCCACATGGAAAGTTTGAGCTAAACTAGTACACCTAATAAGTTATTTGTTTGTGATAATGGTTTGGGCCCCAAGGGGTACCACTAGTCTTTGAAGGGGAGAAGACTTAGATGGGCTATGCTTCAATTCAAGCCCACACGCGCGCGCGCGCCGCCGCCGCCGTTTGTCCGGACCGGACCCGGGCCTGGGCCGGGGTCATGGGCTTGGGCTTGGGCTTGGGCTTCTCTATCAAATACTTATCTTTTTGGACAAAGTTTAATTAAGTAATTAATTAAATGTTCAGAAAATAATAAACAACGAATTTAATAATTAATTAAACGTGATTAGGTGTCAGAATCTGGTCGAATAAGTGTGTCACATTTCATCCGAATAGGTGCACAGTCAGCCAAAATGGTGTTAAATCTGGCGGGAAAGTTGTGACGTGGAAAAGACATGTCCGTCCAGTCAACCCCAAGGCCAACTTTCGTAAACTATAAATAGCCCCCCTACTTCTTCATTTTTCATTCAATCAAAAAAACATTATTTCTTTATATCTGTTTTGTTCCGAGAGTTCAAAACAATACTTTAGTTCGCCGTTCTTAATATTTGAAGTGCTGCTATATTAAGAGATAGTCGAGTTATCTTGGGAAACGAATTGCCGATCAAACCGTAAGCACCGAGCGGGGCAAATATCGTTTTAAAGAGAAAAAGTTGAACTCTTGCCTCGACTTTAATACTGTTTTTGTATTCTAATTTACACCCGTTACGATCAACAATTTTAAAACGATATTCTGCTTGTTGTATTTCAGAAAAATGGTGACCATATCGCCTGTCCACAGTAGCGGCGAGAAGCCGGAAAAGTTTTCTGGCACTGATTTCAAAAGGTGGTAACAGAAGATGCTGTTCTACCTTACGACCTTGAACCTGTCAAGGATGCTGACCGAAGATGCTCCTGTGGTGGCAGCAGACGTGACTGATCCTCGTCCAAGGGCTGCCTTCGACGCTTGGAGTCAAAGTGACTTTCTGTGCAGGAACTACATCTTGAATGGATTGGACAACTCACTGTACAACGTCTATTCCACCATCAAGACGTCAAAGGAGCTTTGGACGTCCCTTGACAAGAAGTACAGAACAGAAGATGTTGGGTTGAAGAAGTTCATCGTTGGCAAGTTTCTGGACTTCAAAATGACCGACTCGAAGACGGTGACGAGTCAGGTTCAAGAGTTGCAACTGATCCTACATGACCTTGATGCAGAGGACATGAAACTCAGTGAATCCTTCCAAGTTGCTGCTATGATAGAAAAGTTGCCGCCGTCCTGGAAGGAGTTTAAGAACTATCTCAAGCACAAGCGCAAGGAGATGAATCTTGAAGACTTGATAGTCAGACTTCGGATTGAAGAAGATAATCGAATGTCTGAGGCCAAGCCAAAGCAGATGCAGATAGAGGCTAGAGCCAACGTGGTGGAACACAAGCCCAACTCTAAGAAGAGAAAGAATCAGGGCAATGGTGGAGGGCAACAAAAGAAGAAAAAGAAGTTCAAATGGAACTGCCACAACTGTCGAAAGCCGAACCACATGGCTAAAGATTGCCAACTCCCGAAGAAAGACAACCAGAACCCGAACCAGTCCAACCAGGTTGCTGTGGTTCAGGACAAAGGCGTTCCGGTCGACATGAGTGACCTGATGCTTACTGCAGTTGTCTTCCAGGCTAACATGGTGGACCATCCAAAGGAGTGGTTTGTCGACACCGGTGCCACCCGCCACGTCTGTTCTGACCGAGACATGTTCTCCACATACTACTCATTCAACAATTAGAAGTTGTACATGGGGAACTCTGCAACGTTTAACATCATCGGAAGTGGAAGAGTGGTGCTAAAGATGACTTCGGGCAGAGAGATAGCCTTGATTGATGTACTGCATGTTCCTGATATTCGAAAGAATTTAATATCTGGTTATGCACTTGATGCAATTGGTCTTAGACTAGTGTTTGAGTCTGGTAAATTGGTGCTCACTAAGAATGGGCAATTTGTTGGTAAAGGTTACGCGGTCAACCGCATGTACAAGATGAATGTAATGACTGTAAAACGTGACCTCGAAAAGAATAATAAAACTATTACTTCTGCTTACTTGGTTGAGTGTTCAGATTTATGGCATGTTAGATTAGGACATGTTAACTTTAATACTCTACGAAAACTAGTAAGCTTAGAATTAGTGCCTTCATTCAATATCGAATCTCAATATAAATGTGAGATTTGTGTAGAGGCCAAATTAACCAAACTACCATTTCCTTCTGTAGAAAAAAAACACTGAACCTCTAGACTTAATTCACACCGATATATGTGATTTAAAGTTTGTGCAAACTAGAGGTGGTAAAAAGTACTTTATTACTTTTATTGATAACTGCACAAGATACTGCATAGTATACTTATTAAGAAGTAAAGATGAAGCTTTCAAGATTTTAAAATCTACAAACTTGAGGTTGAAAATCAACTTGGCAAACAAATAAAAACTATCCGAAGTGATAGAGGTGGAGAATATAGAGCTCCATTTGACGAATTTTGTGCTTCTTCAGGCATCATTCATCAAACTACAGCCCCTTATTCACCATAATCAAATGGAATTGCTGAACGCAAAAATCGTACTCTTAAAGAGATGATGAATGCCATGTTGATCAGTTCTGGTTTACCACAAAATTCGTGGGGGGATGCAATCCTCTCAGCAAATCATATACTAAACAAGCTACCTCACAAAAGCAGAAACGAAACACCTTATGAGTTATGGAAAGGTCGAAAGCCTTCCTACAAATACTTAAAAGTGTGGGGGTGTTTAGCAAAGGTAGAAGTACCTAAACCTAAACAAGTAAAGATAGGACCTAAGACCGTTGACTGTATATTCATTGGATATGCGCACAACAGTAGTGCCTATCGCTTCTTAGTACATAAGTTTTCAATTCCTGATATTAATGAAAACATGATCATTGAATCAAGGAATGCAGTATTCTTTGAAAACATATATCTTTGTAAAGAAAGGAAAGAATCTGGTTCCCTTAAAAGAACCTATGAAACTGCAAAGGATAATCATCAGGAAGATGAAGAACCTAGACGCAGTAAAAGGGCTAAAACAGCTAAAAGCTATGGTCCTGATTTTCTGACTTATATGTTAGAAAACGAACCAAGGACAATAAGTGAAGCCTTGTCCTCTCCAGAAGCTCCCTTTTGGAAAGAAGCTATCAATAGTGAAATAGAGTCTATTTTGCACAACCACACATGGGAGTTGGTTGATCTCCCAGCGGGTAGCAAACCTTTGGGCTGCAAATGGATACTGAAGAGAAAGTATAAATCAGATGGATCTATTGATAAGTACAAGGCCAGATTGGTAGCTAAAGGGTTTAGACAAATTGAAGGCCTTGACTTCTTCGACACATATTCACCTGTGACTAGGATCACATCAATTAGAGTGCTCATTGCTATTGCTGCATTGAAAGGTCTGGAAATACATCAAATGGATGTCAAGACGGCATTTCTAAATGGTGAATTAGATGAAGAGATTTACATGGAACAACCTGAAGGGTTTGTTGCTCCAGGAAAGGAGAAAAATGTGTGTAGACTCATTAAGTCATTGTATGGGCTTAAACAAGCGCCAAAGCAGTGGCACGGAAAATTTGACAGAACGATGTTGTCAAATGGTTTCAGAATTAATGAGTGTGATAAATGCGTATACGTAAAAGGCACACCTAAAGATTATGTGATCGTCTGTCTATACGTAGACGACATGTTAATCATGGGAAGTAATCATGACCTAGTCATGAATACCAAGAAAATGTTGACCAAACATTTTGACATGAAAGACTTAGGGGTCGCCGATGTCATATTAGGGATTAAAATCACTAAGACGTCAAATTGGATCGTGTTGTCACAATCTCATTATATTGAAACTGTACTTAAGAAGTACAATGCATATGACGGTCCTCCGGCTAAGACGCCAGTGGACTTGAGTCTGCACTTAGGCAAAAATCATGGAGAACCTGTCTCTCAAGTAGAATATGCCAGAATAATAGGTTGTCTCATGTATACATGAACTGCACTCGTCCGGATATTGCTTACTCAGTTAATAAATTGAGTAGATTTACGAGTAATCAAAACAAAGATAATTGGAAGGCGTTAATTAGAATACTTAGGTATTTAAAACACACCTTAGATTATGGATTACATTACGGTAGATATCCAGCTATATTAGAAGGATATAGTGATGTGAACTGGATATCAGACTCTGACGACACTAAATCCACCAGTGGTTATGTCTTTACCATTGGAGGTGCAGCTGTGTCGTGGAAGTCCTCAAAACAAACATGTATAGCTCGCTCCACGATGGAATCCGAGTTTATTTCCTTGGATAAGGCTGGTGAAGAAGCAGAATGGCTTCGAGACTTTCTTGAGGACATTCCTTGTTGGAATAAGCCAGTGCCTGCTATTCTAATACATTGCGACAGCCAAGCAGCTATTGGAAGGGCACAAAGTGGCATGTACAATGGTAAGTCTAGACATATTCGTCGTAGACATGATACCATAAGGCAGTTGATCTCTAATGGTGTCATTTCCATTGATTATGTAAAATCGAAGGAAAACTTATCAGATCCGTTGACTAAAGCCCAACCAAGAGATCAAACATACTTCTTATCGAGAGGAATGGGTTTAAAACCCAACACTAAAGAATCTTTGTGATGGAACCCAACCATGTTGATTGGAGATCCCAAGATCTTTGTTCAAAGGGACAACGAAATGATAAGGATTCAGTGATAGCATTTTGGAACTAACTCCAGCTCATTCTCGTGTACGATAAATATGCTACCTGTAGAAAGGGTAAGGTTAAGTTTAACTTTTAATGATTCCTAAGCCTAATTAGGCAGAGTATGACAGGATACTCTTGGAAGGAGATCACCTATGTAAGTCTGAAGTTTGGCCGCTTCATAAGAAAACACTTATGAACCCCAAGAGCTGTCCAGGGCCAAAACGGACACAACCATGAGAACTAAAATTTGTTAGGGGAGTTACTGTGTGAATACAGTTGTCTTGGTTTACACCAACAGCTGAACGGTTCAAGACATCACGTTCACTGATCAGCTAAGTAAATCCGATGTATTTCACTAAGGAAGGTTCAAGGCCAGAAGCTACCTATCGTGATGCAGTAAGCTTTCCGCCTGAACTCTCTCGAATGTACACATTGAATTTTCATTCATGTGGGGGATTGTTGGAAAATTATGAATTTTCCATGATTTTGATAATTTATTTGAGTAGGTTCCTCTTTATAAAAGTGGAACTTCTTTAGCTTAATGAAATCTACGTTTCGTGTAGACGAATCTAGTATATTTAATTATTCAAAACCATTGTGGGATGAATGAGAAATTAAATGAACAAGTAAGCTAGTTGAAATAAGTTATCTTGAAGAAATGAAAGGAAATAGGTGGGAAGGTCAAAAGTCACCATCCCACATGGAAAGTTTGAGCTAAACTAGTACACCTAATAAGTTATTTGTTTGTGATAAGGGTTTGGGCCCCAAGGGGTACCACTAGTGTTTGAAGGGGAGAAGACTTAGATGGGCTATGCTTCAATTCAAGCCCACACGTGCGCGCGCGCGCCGCCGCCGTCCGTCCGGACCGGACCCGGGTCTGGGTCGGGGTCGTGGGTCACGGGTCACGGGTCACGGGTCGTGGGCCGTGGGCTTGGGCTTGGGCTTGAGCTTGAGCTTGAGTTTGAGCTTGGGCTTCCCTATAAAATACTTATCTTTTTGGACAAAGTTTAATTAATTAATTAATTAAATGTTCAGAAAATAATAAACAACAAATTTAATAATCAATTAAACGTGATTAGGTGTCAGAATCTGGTCGAATAAGTGTGTCTAGTGGCTGCGAAAATTGGAGGGAAAATGCAGTCAGTGAATAGCCACCTACACACCCCGTCAGCAGAATAAGTGCCACATTTCATCCGAATAGGTGCACAGTCAGCCGAAATTGTTTTAAATCTGGCGGGACAGTTGTGACATGGAAAAGACATGTCCGTCCAGTCAACCTTAGGCCAACTTTCGTAAACTATAAATAGCCCCCTACTTCTTCATTTTTCATTCAATCAAAAAAACATTATTTCTTTATATCTGTTTTGTTCCGAGAGTTCAAAACAATACTTTAGTTCGCCGTTCTTAATATTTGAAGTGTTGCTATATTAAGAGATAGTCGAGTTATATTGGAAAACGAATTGCCGATCAAATCGTAAGCACCGAGCGGGGCAAATATCGTTTTAAAGAGAAAGAGTTCAACTCTTGCCTCGACTTTAATACTGTTTTTGTATTCTGATTTACACCCGTTACGATCAACACCCATCGCTTTGGGAAAAGCACTAAGTATCGTATCTGCAAAATTACGTAACAATCTTCCGATGCATGTAGGTCCTGGATTGCCCAAGGCCAAGTCATCACAGTTAAGTTTAATGGCTGCCTTTAACTGAAGTGATGGTCCATTTAGAGGTTGAACTGGTAGGATGGCTTAATGGGTGGAGTATGGGGAGATTCTGGGAGGGTCCGTAATATGGGAGTGATAATGTTAGGGGCTGATATCGGCTTGCGTCGAAAAAAAAGTTTGATGATGCATAATCCGCCACGCCCTCGAAAAATGGCAAAAAAGGGTACCCCACAAAAACGACCAAGGGATAGGGAAAAGGTACCACCGGGTCACGACCAGCAAACACCCCTATAAGGGTGTACGGTTTGATACTAGAAAATAGTACCCTCGAGTCACGACCAGCTAACACCCTAATAAGGTTACACGACTTGAATCAAAAGACACATGTATATTTCACCTAACAACCCCGAGTCACTCACGATTCGGGGTACCCCCAAGAAAGGTCACGAGAGCCCCCCACTCCAGGTCAATACGATGACCCATCAACTGGCTAACTCCACCCGGATCTCACCGGACTTGCGATAAGGGACCCCCGGATGGTAGCATCCAACACTTAGCCAAAATATCTTTGAGAAAGGAAGACAATACAAAACAATAAGTGAACGAGTGAATACAAGGGAGGGTCAAAGGAAGAACACCTCTTATCCACGATCTCAGTATAACAAATCAAAGATAGACGTGACTCGGAATATCTCACAGCTACTCGGACGAAGCACGACTCGAAGAACCCCCTCAGAATACACGGAGATAAACACAACTCGGAGGGTTTTGTTACCGTCAAGGAGGAAACAAACACCACGATGGCACGACCTAACTCAAATGAAGTGTCAACTACACATGTTAAAAACAACTCTCAACCACCCCTCATTGTGATGGAAGACCATGTCTCATTTGTCCAAGACTGCTATTGGAGCATAAAGCGACAAATCTCAAAAAATCGACCCACCCTTATTGGCTGAGAAAATCCAACAAAATAATTGGAGCAGGCATCATCATTATCCGATCAAAAGAAACTCAGTCAAACTCACGATATTGGGTGCCTCGTACCAAACGACCCCCATGGGTGCAGAAGACCCTCTATAGCATTGGCCATCGCCACCACCCAAAATTAAGAGGGAAGACCAACTCCTATTAGGCAAAGACCTCAAGACCAACACTATAAATAGCCCCTCATTCAGCATGAAATGTACAAGTGCACTTTTGCCAAATTCACTACACAAACACATCATTCTACTTAGCAAGATAACAAAAAGCACTCTCTAGAAGAAGTAGCTATCTTCACATGACCACCCATGTAATTCACTCAAAACTCTTAATAAAATAATAATGCTTCCCTTTTCTCAAACTCGGGATAGGTGTTCCGAACAATAATTGGTGATAATATCCCCTAATTCTCCTGACTCTACGGGCCTCGAACAATATTGCATCACCAAATGGCGCCGTCTATGGGAATGCCATACATTCCCTGGGAAAGTTTGAGAAAATTGCATGGTAAGAAGGAAAACGGGAAAAGAAAAACCACATGCATGCGCATCATCTTGACCGCTTCTCGATCGTGAATCAATGGAAAATCACAACACTGAAACTGAGATGCAACATAGTCTTCCGCCTCACGGGGAGGAGGCTCAAACTCGAATTGACCTAGCTCCAAATTCGGATGCCCATTTTCCCCAAGCGGCATGCGCTCAAGTTAGTAGAAGGTCAAATTGGAATGGGCTACGTGTAAGTACCACGGGACATGTAGCGTAACATGTTTGCCAGGTATAATGGAAGGCCTACACACGAAAAGGGTCGCGATCATGAACAGAACCATTCGGAGGAGCCCCAGAATCCTCCCCGACACCGATCTGTTCAGCCTCCTTGGGCCAGATCTGACGATTCACGCTCCCCCTTCCGCCGAAGAAGGGGCCCACCATCATTGCATTTAGTAAGCTCGATGGACGCACCCCCAGAAGTTTGGGTGCCACGATACCCTCCTCGACAACAGAAAGTAGCCTCGAATCACATAGGCCTAGAAGAGGGATACAATGTTAAGCCCTAGCGCCAACGCTCACCGACCCCTAACGGCCCCTTAAGGCACTTGATGGAAGAAATGCAGAGAGAATTGCACAAACTACGACATAATCTCAACCCTAGAGAAGAGGCGGCATACAGAGGATCACCTTTTGCACCCTACGTAGCCAATGCCCATATCCCTCCATGGATGAAACCTACAGGACTCCCGACGTATGCTGGCGAGGGCAACGACCGAGATCCTCGTGATCATATCAACCAATATCTAGCATGCCTGGATCTTGTGTCTCCACCTGACTAAGCCCTCTGCAGCATATTCTGGACAATCCTCACTAGTCGGGCGTAATCCTAGTTCTTTAAGCTCTCCCCAGAAATGTTGCACACCTTAAAACTGCTAACCGAGATGTTTGTGAGGCAATTTGTGTGCACCTGGGTTTTTTCCAAGACGTGTGGGCATCTGTTCAACATACGACAAAAGCCAGATGAGCCCCTCAGGGATTACATGAGATGCTTCTCCCACGGGGTCATCGATGTCTTGCATTTGGACCCTCACATGCTCTTTGACATTGTTATTCGAGGACTTCTTCCATGAGATTTCTCCACCTATCTCATGAGGAATCGGGCCAGCGGCCTCGAGAACTTCATGCAAAAGGTGTAGTCCTTCATGGAATTAGAAGAAACTCAAAAGGTCCTGGAAGCGACTGAGGTCACTAAGTCTCTGACCTCCTCCGCGGGAAAAGGAAAAGAGAAAATAGATAAAAGAGATGAAAAAGATGGAGGTAGAAAAGAAAAAGTTAATAAGAATTTGGAGCCCATGCCCTTGCCTCCTATGACGATAACCACCGTGAAAGTCATGGCCATGATGGGGGAATAAAGTCTCTTTATGTGGCCCCGGGCCCCGAAAGACCCTCAGAGGTACAAGAGCTAGGATAGTTCTGCACCTATCATAGAGCCTACGACAACCCGTTCAACGATTGTTATCACCTCCAAGAGGAAATTAGTCGTTTCCTAGGCTTGGGCTTTCTAGAGAAGTACGTGATGCCAGATAGGGGGCGTTCGCAGGAAAACGAGTTCGGGAAGAAGAGCCCAAAAATAAAAAGCCACATTACGACACCTCTAAGGACAACGAGCCACTGCCACCGGTGGAGGCGCGATTACCTCCTCCTCCGCGAGCCTACCGCGATAATTCTCCCACTGGTCCCACCGTTAGTATGATCAAAGGAGGAGTAATGGCCGTGTCTAAAGAGGAAAGATGAAACTACATTAGAAAGGCTCAGAATGCTGACAACAAGTTAGTGGTCTTCGCAACCCGACTTGTAGACCTGCCCACCATCTCTTTCGGGCCCGACAACCTGTTGGGTATCGTTTACCCCTACGAGGATCCCTTGGTGATTACAACCACCATACTCAGAACATAAGTAAAAAGAATCCTCGTTGACACGGGAAGCTCAGTCAACGTTCTCTTCACACCCACATATCTCCCCATAGACATTTCTCGAGACCAGATGGAGCCTATGGAAGTTCTCCTAGTAGGGTTCTCTGGAGAACAATGCTAGATGGTAGGGCTCATAACCCTCCCAATGTCTTGGAGCGAGGGAGCAATCCGCATCACGGAGCTGACTAAGTTTTGGGTGATAAAGGTCTCCTCATGAACATACAACGCCATATATGGACAACCAACCCTTCGAGCCTTTGATGTGGTCTCATCTACCCTTCATCTGAATATCAAATTCCCCACCCCCCAGGAATGTCGCATGAAAACCCTACCACTCAATCATGGCCCCTTGATCCAAGAACCTCCATCCAAAAAGGCGCAAACTAAGGAAGTCCGTGTCCACTCAGCGAAATAACTCAAAATGATAGAAGTCGTAGAGGGAAACGGGGGAAAACGGTTAAGATCGACACCAACATTAGAGAAGATGTGGAGAAGTCCATCACGATCGCCCTCAAACAGTGTCACCACCTCTTCGCTTGGAAGGACGATCCCCAAGGGCGGATTAGTCAGAAGATATGCGTGCACGAACTAAGCGTGTATCCCACGGCTAAGCCCGTCGAGTAGAGGAATCGCAACATGAGGCCAGAGCGAAACAAAGTAATCCGAGCCAAAGTTCAAAAACTACTCGACCTCCATAAGATTCGATCGGTGTGCTACCCGGAGTGGCTAGCTAACGTGGTTCTTGTCGCAAAGACAATGGGTCTGTGGCGCATGTGCTTCGACTTCACTGACCTTAACAGTGCCTGTCCCAAAGACTGTTACCCACTTCCAAGCATCGATCTATTGGTCAACTCCACGACTGGGTGCGCCCTCTTGTACATGATGGATTGAGATCAAGGTTACAATCAGATCCCAATGGCGGATAACGACTAAGAGAAGACTAGCTTCATCACAGACATAGGCACAGTCTGCTACATGGTTATGCCCTGTGGGCTCAAGAACGCAGGACCCACATACCAGAGGCTAGTCAATCTCATGTTCAAGGGTCTGATTGGAGATACAATGGAAGTATACATCGATGACATGATTGTGAAAAGTCAAAGAGAAGAAGACAATGCCCAAGACCACACCCGATCCTTCGAAATCATGGATCAATTCGCGACGAAGGTGAACCCTTCAAAGTGCTCTTTTGGCATGTGGGGTGGGGAGTTCTTGGGGTATATGGTCACCCAGAAGATGATCGAGGTTAACCCCGAAAAGGCCGAGTCCATTCTCAACATGGAGTCTCCAAAAATGGTACGAGAAGTGCAGAAACTCACAGAAAGGATGGCGTTGTTGAGCAGGTTCATTCTCTCTCCTCGGAGAAGGACCTGTCCTTCTTTAAGGTCCTGAGAAATGTGAAAGAATTACAGTGAACCGACCGCTGCGAAGTAGTCTTTAAGGAGCTAAAGTAGTACTTAGTCAAACCACCTATTCTAGTAAAACCCGTCCCCCGGGAAATGCTCTTCCTCTACCTTGCTGTGGGTCGAGAATCTGTGAGTGTTGTGATGGTCCAAGTTGAAGAGAGAGAGAGAGAACCTACCAATCTACTATGTTAGCAAGACTCTCATTGACGCCGAGACTCAGTACACACAGATAGCGAAGGTCGGACTGGCACTCGTTGCCGCAGATCGGAAACTCCGAGCTTACTTTTTTGGCCCATCCAATCACTATGCTTACACAGCATCCACTCCGTACCATCCTCAAAAATATATAGACTTTTGAATGGATGATCAAGTGGGCCATAGAGTTAGAGGAAAATCGACATCACATATTCCCCCATATCGGCCATAAAAGCTCAAGTGCTCGCCGACTTCATCATTGAAATGTGCGAGGAACGTGAAGAAGAAGAGTCAGAGCCCTTATGGCACCTCCACAAAAACGGGTCTTCTACCCACGGTGGGGTGGGCATAATCTTTAGAAAAATAGTTCTGGACGAGCTAGACACTATTCTGGAGTTTTCCATCTGGTTTGAATACCCCATGACCAACAACGAAGCTGAGTATGAGGCACTTATCTTTGGAGTGCGACTGGCCCGAGAGGCAAGAATAAAGATAATACTTGTGCACCACAATTCCGAGCTCGTAGCACAGCAGATCCATGGGACCTACGAGGCCCTAGAGGAAAACATGAAAAAGTGCCTACAAGCCATCCTCGCGGGAGCGACCTTATTCCAAGAGTTCTCCATCAAACAAATACCACGCTCAGAGAATTAAAACGCTAACGCCATGTCTAAACGCGCCAGCTAGGCTTAGACTATCAGCACTCCGAGAATCACATTCTTCACAGCACACAAGTCGAAATGGAAAAACAAGGATGGTGAGGTCCAGATGGTGGCAGGCGTCAGGGAAAATTGGATGACATAAATTATTGACTTCATTAAAAATCCGAGGAAATACTCCCATGATTGCCAAGTAGCACGCTATGTACCGTCGAACTGTACGGTACTATATATAGAACTTAGTGCTTTTTTGACGATCATGGTCCTACTCGACCTCCCGGTGCGTTAACAAGGAAGAGGCTCAGCAAATCGTTAGGGAAATCCATGAAGGGTGTTGTGGAAATCACTCAGGAGGAAGAAGCATCGCAGCCAAGATTATCCGACAAGGGTACAACTGGCCGACCATGGTAGCCGACTACGAGGAGTATGCTCGGAAATGCCAGAATTTTCAGCTGCACGCCCCCATGATACACCAACCTGCAGTCCCCTAGGAACCCGACACTATCCCTTTTCCATTTGCCCGATGGGGGAATCGACATCGTGGGAGCCATGGTCCCCGACAAAGGTCAAAAGAGGCTCTTACTAGTTGTTGTAGATAATTCAGCAAGTAGGTTGAGGCCGAGACCCTCTCTAAGATCACCAGTCATGTAGTTATAAATTTCCTTTGGAGAAACATCTTCAGCCGCTTCGGAGTACCCCCAACAGCTAGTAAGCGATAACGAGCTCCAATTTTGAAATAACATCGTAGGAAGATGGTGCAATACGTGGGGAATGAAGCACCAGTTCACTGGCGTAGGGTACCCGCCGGGAAATGGCCAAGTGGAGGTAACTAACCAAACCCTCTTGAAAATGCTCAAGGCTCGCTTGGATTGATATCAGTCCAAGTTGGTCGAAGAAGCCCCTGGAGTCCTATGGGCCTATCGCACCCCATAATTGGTTATGGGAGAAACCCCTTACAACCTCATATAGGGGACAGAGTCAGTGGTCCCTTCAGAGGTCGTAAACAGAGTCTACGGGTACAAGAATACGAGGAAGCCCAAAACAACTCTAACCTCGCATTGGCCCTAGACCTACTTGAAGAAAGAAGGATCTCAACCGCTACCCACACGGAATTCTATAAGAGACGAATGGCCAAATTTTACAATGCTCGGATCCGACCTCGATCCTTTCTAGTCGGGGACCTCGTTTTGAAATGAGTGGAAGCCTCTAAAAACATAGGCAAATTAGAGCCAAAATAGAGCAATCCCTATCAGATCTCCAAGATCCTCAGACCAGCTACCTATCAGATCTCCAAGATCCTGGATGGTCGGGAACACGCCCGAGGCCCGAACGGTCTTAATCTCCAGAAATATTATCTTTTAAAACTTTTGACATTGACCCTTGACGGCGACTCTATTTTGTTCACGTAGTTAAATGTTTGTATTTTAACTTAGCGGTTATACTCGTGTAAAGCAAACATACTATCGACAATAAAATAACTACGTTGAAAAAGTCTATCAACTTAAGAGCAAAGGGCTAAAAAGAAATATTTCATTCAAAGGCAGTAAAACTGCCATAACAAAAGAGAGGGGGGACTAGACCCTTACAAAAGAGGTCCCAACAAAACAAGGACTACACATGCCCGACTAACAGTACTCCCTCGCAGGACGCTTCACATCCTTGATCCATTTTCGACGCTCCTCCTCTGAGAGCTCCCTCGAGTCATACATTTATACGGTTGGTGCATCAGGGTTTGTCCTCTGAGAGACAGGGGGATGAACAGAATGGAGCGTAGAATAAAACTCCAGCTCGGGAAGCATCATATCTTGAGCGAAATCGGGGAGGGCCCTAGTAGTCAATAAAGCCATCCTAAAGCCCACTTGGACTAGATCCTTGAGCTCGGAAGCTAAATCTTCTTGGCATCTTAGAAGATTAGTCGAACCGAGTCGAGCACAAGCAAGGATCTCTTCCTTCACGTCCTTGATCGCCTCCAAAGCCCGGGTCGCCTCCCTCGCCCTTTTCTCTCATTTCTCAGCCTTAACTTTGGCATTAGCCATCGCCTCTCCAAGGAAACTCTTTAGTTCCCCAATGTCCCGATCCGCGGACTCTCTTATCTTAGCGGCGCATCCACTAACTTCTTCCAAAGCCTTTTCTAGTCTAGTCGCCTCTTCCCGAGCATTCCTTAGGGAAGCTCAGAGGGCATCACGCTCCTGGATCACGATCGTCAGAACAATCAAACTTGCCCTAAATGTGCCCAAGGCATCCCTGAGTACCGTGAGCTACAAAAAAAGGGTGAGAGAAGTCAGAAGCCAAATAGTGGTGAAAAGATCAAAAATAAAACGGAAGAAACAAGGTATCACCTTGCAGATACTCTTGCAGAACTTATCCAAGGCTCCATCACTAAAGCCACCATGAAGCTCATGGTCTCCGGCGTTAATAATACAACTCACAAAAGAATGGTAATAGAAGGGATCCACATGACCCTCCAATAAAATCGTAGGCGCAACAGGGTCGCAAAGTAAGTCCTCATCCGGCAAAGACCTCTTTCTACTTCCCGACCTCACTAGAGGCAATGGGTCTATGGGACCCTTCCCTTTGCTCTTCTCCGATGACCAAGATGACGAGCCCTCGTCCTTCTTCCATGAAGGACTCCTAACAGCAGGGATCTGACCTACCAAACCATTTGAGAAAGACGGAAACGGATCGAAATCAAGCTTTGTATCAAAAGGAGGCATGAAATGATCAACAAAATGTTTAGCCATTACGTGGTCCATGGGCTGAGGCATACCTTCGGCAGAAGTCGCCTCGATTCTGGTTAAAACTCCACTTGCTTGAACCTCCGGTTGATTATTTTCGATCAAGAGATACCCATATTTCTAATCTCCATCATTCTCCCCTCGTTGAAAAAGATTCGACCTCGAATCTGAATCGTGTTTAGTAACTTTATCACCACAATGCAAAATAAAATTTGGAACTTGAAAAAACTCAAAACCCAGTGAGTGAACATCTTTAATTGTGGCAACAACAATATGTTTATTCTCTTCGTCGACCACTATCACACCTAAATTCTTCTTTTTCTCTTCAACATCTTCAAGCATATCAGCTTTTTTATCAACCTCGTACCTTCCCGACATCTCCATCTCTTTCACTGGGTGCGCCACCGGGATCTCCTCATCCAAACCCTCCATGAAAGCTTTTAACCGAGACATCTCAAACTCATCAACAATACCGTCACCATCGCTATCATAAACAACATCATGTGAAGATTCACAATCCTCTTCATAATCACCATGTAAATTTAGAATATCACCTTGAAACTCTGATTTCCAATATTTTTCCTCTAGATCATCTTGTCTCCGGTGAATAGGCGGAATCAATGGTTGTTCTAGTGGTACAAACGGATTCTCCATGAAATCCGTAAACAATGGAGCTCCAGGTGTTGGTGTGGGTTCAGGCTGTCGAGCAACCATCACCACCATTTGTTGCGTCAACAAGTGAACTTGTTGACGTAACTTTGTGTATTCATCACATCTATCTTCTTCTACCGGAACATCATGGACTTCAGGGTTTCTCCTTGCCGCCATGGTGAAGGAACAAACCTGTCTCTAATGCCAACTGATGTAGCGAGCGGAAGTCATAAGGGAAGATGAAAAAACACAACAATCAAAAGCTTGTTGATTCACGAAAAATACCAAGAAATTGATGTAAAAAAAGAGAGATACTCTCAAAACTTTATTCAATAATCAACTGACTACAATGACTCAAAGAGGACTAACTTATAAAGTGAAAACCCTAATTAAAAAAAATGCCAAAATTACAAAAGACTCTTAAAATAACTAAATAAAACATAAAAATCCCGCTGGAAATAATAAACTGCAGTTTTGACCCTCTAAACCTTCGAATTTGCCTAAAATCACGTGGGCGTAAAGACTTTTGTCTTTACGTTTTGTTCAGAAGGCCGTTTCCACTTGGAAAAGTGATATCTTTTGTCAAAAACGGGTTCCGTTGACTTTCTGGTCAAAACTCCACTCGCTTGAACCTCTGGTTGATTATATTCGATCAAGAGATACCCATATTTCTGATCTCCATTAGGCGCTCATCTAGCCCACCTTGTAGACCCACCAACATCATGACCATCAGGTTGCCTAGCATCAGAGGATGTCGTACAGTCCACTGAAAAAGGCCCATATGATTTAGAAAGGCAACGACCTCTGTGTGCACCTCGTTAGAATGGTAGACGAACCCCAAGCCCCAGTTGGTAGTACACTCTCCCACTCTGAGGCTGACTCTCCAGCAAGGGCCACGTAAAATTACCTCCAACGCCAACTCCTGTGTCTAGAAAAATTGTTTATCGTCGTCGTTACCAAGAACATACGCTTGTTGTCACGAGTGAACAAAGTAAAGAAATGTGAGCCAGGTGCAGTCGTCCTCAGCACAAATGCCCCAGCCACGTTTTAGGGAGGGCTAGGGATGCTGAGCAAATGATAGCAAAGTATGAATCCCACGAGATGACGGTACGAGGCAGAAGTCAGTTGAATCGGGCAGACTTGCTAAAAGGTGAAAAGATCCCTCAGAATCGGATGAAAAAAAATTGCAGAGCCCACAACTAATCTGCTTCGAGTACACAACTACGTAGCCCTCCAGGAGATAGTACGCCCTCTGCAGGCTGGAAGGAATGATCATGTCCAGATGCTCAAGTTGAACAAATCCAGCAAGGCACAAGCCTCCTTCATGATCACGACCGACACCGTGGATCCAACTCAGAGTCTGCTAGTCACACGCTTCAGCTCTAGATTTTTCCGGGTAAAAGCAGAACTATCGGCGGGGGCATGGTAAGGAGCACGGCAGGAAGAAACCAAAAAAACATGATCCGCTATAGTAACCAGCATAACGGAAGCACCACCACCACGTGCGCCACCAGAACGGAAACTCCCCACCTCTCTCCTGAAAGTAGAATGGGTAAACGGGGAACGGATAACCCTTTGACGGTAGCTCCGTCAAGATGTTGCAGCACTACTGCGAAGGGGAAAAAGTGGAGTGTTGAAGGAATTACGAGAACCCTTCTCACTTGAGAAAACAGAGGTGGCGTGGGAAACCATGGATGAAAATTTGCAAAGCTAGATAAAAGGTTTCACTTGCATAAAAATGGAGAAGAGAGGAGTGTGAGGAAGAAAGGTAAAAGTGGCCCCTTTTATAGGCAAATGAGACGGTTCGTATTCAAAGGCAAATAGGATTCCCGCCCATAATTCAAACGGTGAGACCCTCCAATCGTCCACTCACGACTCCTCGAAACCACCACGTTCACTGAATCATTGCTGCCCTAGAATGTCAGACGTCACCATGGGGAAGATAGGTCAGTGCTTCAACTCCCCACATCCATTCGCATTTAATGAATGCACCTTCCCAAGACTGCTAGTTGAGCAGACCAACATGCGGGATGATTCAAAACAACGACCACCTCGGGAACCCAGAACCACGACTATCCCTCCATAGATAGGCCAGAATGTGCCCACGGTACCTACGAGTGATTGGGCGAGAAATCAAAATTTTCTAAGTATGGTAGCTTCAGGCATCAGAACCAGAGTTAAGCACCCTCACATCATAACTCAATTACTCGCAAGGAGATCGTAAAGACTCCCACAAAATATGCCCACATATACTCGCCTAAAGAGGTCAAGAAAACTTCTAATTATGATGGTCGTGGCTACCCGCACAAAAAATGGAGAATCTCTAAAAGTCACTACGCTCATAAATACCCAATAAAATGAAGGGGGAAGTCGAAACCTCTCGTGCGAGCTAAAAACTGGTACCCATGTGGAAAATCAAATTTTTTAAGTATGGAATCGCAAAAATAGTACATATCAAAAACTTGGTCGTAATCCAGACCACAAAAATATGAGTTGGTTGTCGAGGAATTTCATTAAACATAAAAAAGAAACCCATGGGAGGACTACGTGGTACAACCCCAAAATAAAGGCCATATGGCCACAAAGCTTTCCCTACACTACCTACGTGGGAAGGAAGATCCAGGTACGATGAAATAAAGGCTTTAAATAAATAGAATATGAGCATTATACAAATTTGGTCTAAAGAAATGCCCCCAAGTACGCGAGGAAGTTAAGTCAAGGTTGTAAGCCTGTCCCACGAGGGCATTGGGGCCATGTGTCACACCCAAAGGTGGAGTGTGCAATATGAACGCAAACTCTCGCACGGGGACCGGGTTGCAACTTTTTGAAATGACTAACCTGAGTATAAGTACAAGAAAGTACATACCTCAGATAGCGGTACCTCGTGGAATAAATAATATACATAATCACATAAAACAAATTGGAAAAAAAATAGTACAAGATTTTAGTAGCAAAGGACAAGATGTGTAAATGAATATAAAGCTCAACAGAGTGAGCCAGCAACAGTGTCCCAATATCTTCGTCCTGAAAGTAACTAGTAAGGAGGCCGATTGACACATCTTCCATCCTACTCCACGACTACGTAATCACCCTCGAGGGAAGAATAATAATCTCATCCTTTTTCATTGATGTCCAATTGAGAAGCTGACAGTGTACCTCCCAAAGCATAAATAACAATGACGTACATGGAGCTAAAAAATATCATCAATAATCATCAAAGTTGACCAATAAGTAACCACATAGTGTGCATAGAGCACCACCATTCCTTCATAAAAAATGTGCGACATGTGTGAAATGTGGCTAACGATGACAATAAGGATAGGGTGCGTGTAAGGCAAAAACATTGCGAGAAAAAAATGCGAGTCATCATGATTAAATAATGACATAAGATTTCTGACCCCAGAAATATGAATATATGTCGAATCAGGGAGGTAAGAAATATTGGATAGATGAAATAACCATGTAAAATAAATCATAAAAGAGCCGTAGTGTGCAAAGATCTTCGAGTTCTTCCAATTGTGAGTGTGTAAATTGGTGAGCCAAAATAACAAACAAAATTGGAAAAACTTGAGTGAAGCAATGAACAACGATATGTAAGCGTATAACTAGATGATTAAATATAGCTGAAACAAGGCCATCTGTGAAAGAAAGTCTATGGTAACATGGGCTTGTAAAGAAATTGAGGTCCATCTCAAGGATCGATCGGTGTATCTCAAGAAGCACAACATAACCATAATAATAATTTATATATAAGTATTCGTAATAGTAATACATATATATATATATATATATATATATATATATAAGTATAAATAATAGTAGTAGTGTGGAGAGATCTGATAGATGCATGTAATAAAAAAGTGTGCACACGTGTGAAAATTGGTCAATGAAAACATCCAAACATCAATCGTATAAAGCCAAACATCAACTGAGGTAGAAAGTGAATCATCAGGAGTAACTAATGGTATGGAATACCGCACTCTAAAAGAGAAGAAAAGTGCAGTAAAAGTACAAAGAAAGATTACCATTACTCCTGCGGTTTTGGCATCCTAAGATACGTCCAACCACCTGATCCTTAGCAATGAGGCTGCGGACTTTAATGTTTGACTCTTCCAAAGTGTTTCTTCTGTTGAGGCGTTGAATGCACACGTCATTCACAAGCTGGTCCGCCACATAATTTCTCTCCCGGAATGAATGAACAACTCGGCTCCTCAACTAAACTAACCAAATGCGAATTTCCTTCAAATATTGAATGATGTTCCACGATCCACCCGGCGAAGAATTAAAAATAGGAATAGTGACCAAAGCATCTGTTTCAACATCAATATCATCTAAGCCCAAATCACGACAATAGGAGAGGCCTTGGTGAATAGCAATAATCTCCACATCGATATTGATCATATTGTCCAAAGCAATGTGAAAACACCAAAGGTAATTGCCAAGATGATCCCTAAGAACACCTCCCCCGCCTGATAAGCCTGGACTTCCTTTAGTGTTGAGTTTGAGATGAACCGCAATCTGTCTTTGCCAATAGACCGTGATAGGTAGTTTTTCAATTGAGTGAGAAAGGCGAATAATCCAGTCAATGGCCACATGTCAATTTCCTTTCCAATATTTTGCATCACAAGGAGAAAGAGCAAACATGGCGAATAGCTTTAGTAATAACTCTTGCAGAATTCGTAGGAATTCCACGATGCCTCGTATCATTTCTTGCTGTCCAAATAAACCACAACACAAGAATATGAATAATAATATGAATATGTCCAAGTATTGTGTTCCTCCTCGCCCCAATCCAAAATATAATGATATGCTTCCAATGAATAAAAATAGGCTGTTTAATGCAAAAAATATCAAAGAAATACTTCCATACCTCCCGATCAAGGTTGCTCGACCAAAACAAATGGTCCATTGTTTCAAGGCTGCGGCAATAGTTGCACTAAGAAATAATCACTATTTTCTTGGACATTGTAATCTTCTGATTCGATGGAATAAAATCCTGTAGATATCTCCAAGCAAAGAAAGAGATATTCGGCATAAGATGCTTGTGCTAAAGAAAGGGAAAAATTACTCTCGGTTCATACGGTACATGTAATGACTTCCAGGCTGATTTGGTAGAAAAAGTGCCATAGGGGTGCAACTTCCAAAGCATAATATCCTTTCCCTCTTGCCAAATAAGACACTCAAGTACATGAAACATATCATTTTCATGAAGGACCTGGTCTAATTTAGGCAGATCCCACTCGGTATCAAGCCAATAATCATTGACGTGTTCGTTAAAATGAACCACAACATCCACCCTCGGGATCAACCAATTTCCCTTAAGCTAAGAATCAAACCAAAAGAATGCATCCGCACTTTTAAGGTGCCAAAAGATATGTGGTTGCTTAATAGATGCAGCCCTAAGAACCCATTCCCAACCTGTAGTCTCCCAACCAACAATCTCTAAACCACACGGCCGTGTTGTATAACGACGTGTCAGATATCTCGCCCACAAAGATTCATGTGAGTGAAATATCCACCATAATTTCATGCCAAAAGTCGTAATCATATCCGCCAAAGATTTAACATTAAGATCACCATTATCATAGTGCTGACAGATTCACGCCCAACTGCGCCAATATAACCTGCGTCTTTCATCAGTTGTACCCCAAAGAAATTTGGCAAACATTTTTTCAATATCCTCAATAACTCCCTTCAGAGGTTCCAACACTTGGCACAAATAAATAGGGATAGCACATAGCCCACTCTTAAACAGAGTAAGATGACCCCCACAATTTAAGCATTTCGTTTGCCAACTGCTAATAAGAGATCTAATCTGATCAATCCACATTTGAAAATATCAAGATTTGACCACGAATGAGTAGGGTACCAAGATAAGTAAGAGGGAAAGTACCTTGAGAGAATCCCGTAAGATTAATGATATTCTGATTGTGCCCAACGAGAACAAAATTGGAGGCAATGAAACAACTTTTGACTGAATTAATATGTTTCCTAGAAACCATCTCGCATAGGTGGAGAAACTCCATCAGAATAGCCATATTTTCCACCATACCTCGGATCAAAATAATGCAATCATCGACATAGGCAAGATGAGATGGCGGTAGACCACCAGCCGTAGCAAGAAAAAGTCTTTGATTCTGATCATAAAGGTGGCCAAGTCCCCGTGAGAGAAAGTTCGCGGCAATAATAAAAAGAGTGGGAGAAATCAGATCCCCATGCCGCACCCCGTGCTTTGATTCAATAAAGCCATTGTTTCCTCCATTAACATGTACCGTGAAAAAATAATTTCCCACACAATTCTTCATATGCCAAATCGAAAATCGAGGAAAACCAAACTTAGCCAAGCACTGATAAATAAAAGACTAATCAAGCCTCTCGTATGCTTTTTCCATATCCAATTTGACCACGGTATTAAACCTGTCTCGGCTTTGTCGCAAATTAGAAACCATTTCTTGTGCAAGTAAAATATTATCACCATAAGGCAACCTTTAACAAACCCACTTTGCGATAAAGAAATAATTTTAGGCAAAATAGAAAAAAGCCTATCATTCAGTAACTTCGAAATGATTTTGTAACTGACACTGCACAAGCTAATAGGCTGGTAATGCTTCCATTCCCGATGATCAACGTTTTTTGGGATCAAAATAGTATTAGTAGCTTTAAACCTCCTCAGAAAAGGCGTCCCTCTAAAGAAATCAAGCACCGCCGAGAAAATATCTGAATACATAATATCCCAACAATGCTGATAAAATAATGCATTAAAACCTTCAGACCAGCCACACTATCAGGAGAAAGCTCAAAAATCACTTTTTTAACCTCCTCCAACGAAGGTTCTCGACACAACCCATTATTATCATCAAAAGTAACTGTTAACGAGTTTAGAATTATTTCCTATTAACTGAATTATTTATTAAGGTTGGAACGCCTTTGCCCGTGGTTCAAAGGTTAAATGCTATGACAAGAATTTTCCTTCCTTTTATTGACTATACTTCATTCTTTTCTCCGAGTGGATTTTCTTACATTTTTCAGTCTCGTCCTTCTTTTTCTCCCCCCCCCCCCCCCCTCTTCTTTCTATTGATATCTTCCTTTATATAGGTTTTGATAGGGGCAGGTGTCATGGTGCATGTGTTTACAGGTGTCGTTATGCATGTGGTTATGTTTACACGTGTTACAATGTTTATTCAGCCAATAAGATAACGTGTTCACTTTGAGTGCTGACTGTATCCTTTCCGAGGGTTTTGGTCTTCTTTGTGATACGGGGTAGATTACTTTCTTTGCTGTCTCTAATGGTAGCTTCGAGGACCAAGTTTGGAGCATTCCCGTTTAATGATAATGCTTTTCCGAGAGATGCGTATTCTGAAGTAAGTGTTTCAAGGTATTTTCCGAGAGGGTGGGGGTGAGTTGGTTTCCGAGAGGTTTTTGAGCTATCGTGGGTAGGTGTTTTTCTTTCTTCGAGTGTCCAGAGAGGTTAATTTGAGTAACGTTGTGATTTTTAGTCTGATCGTTGAGAGTAGTGTTCCGAGAGCTTTCGTGTTTGGAATGTATAGTCAAGGAAGGTTTTTTTGTCAAGGTTCTGGGACTGTTGTCCGTTGGGGCCCTGTTCGGTATCATGATGGATATCTGACTCGGGTGGATTCCTCCGGGTTTGCTTTTTATCCGAGGTCACCTTGATATCTGGTTTTGAGTCATTATGAATTTCCGAGGGACGCTTAGGTGCCCTCGTCGGGTGGCCAATCATATCGCTTTGAGTTAGTAACTGAGCGATATTGGTCACACCCGATGGGCCTCCTCTTTGGGAGCGGGTACAACTCATCGGAGGTACTCGTGACAATTTTATTGTCCATTTATTATATGCCCTTTTGGTTTAGGACCAGTATTTTCTTTTTATATCTTTATTTTCTAGTGTTAACACTAGCCCCCCCAAATTTCGATCGCTCTCGTAGAGACGAGGGAAATTTTACTTCGTGGCCTCCGTGAGGCAAGGGAACTGTTAGTATTTATTATTTCTATCATGGGTAATTAAGCCTACTGATTAAGATAATAGAAAGGCTTGCTGACTAGGCTTAAATATTAAGGGTGAGGTGTCGTTTGGCATGTAGCCCTATTTTCTTAAATAAGAAAATTGGTGGACACGTGGATCCCATTAATTATTTTAGACAGCTCAAGCTTTTCACTTTTCTTCTGAGGCGGTATAAATAGTTTATTTAGTAATTCTCTTAGAATTACCCCGAAGTTTTTTACTGTGCAGGCTTGTCACGTTTTTCAAAAAAATGGAGTTTGTTTTTGAGTGAAGTAAGCGAATTACGTACCTTGTCAAAAATGATGCCCCCATTTTTCAAACAGGATGACTCTTCCTCACCCCGTCACTCTAATCGGAATTTGGTTCGGACTTCTTCCTTATCGTTAGGGGTACGGCATGCGACTTCGGAAAATTCGGTTCAAGGGAGCAGGCATAATGAGAGCAGGGTTCGCGGGGGAAGAGGTAATTCCGTGAGGACCACGTTAATATCTCGTGAGGAATTTCTCTCTCGTATTAACCACATACGTCAAGTGTTCACGAGTCGTGACCCTTATCCTTAGGTAGATGAGTCATCGGTGTTTACCAGGCTTGTGCTGGAGCCAGAGCGGATGATGGGGCCGGGGCGCGTGGGTACTGCCGTTGGGAGTGAGCATAGTGCTTCTGTTACAGACCTGTTTGCCCAATATAACCTGGATATTGACGAATTTGACATAATAATACCGCATCCTGAACAGAGGGCTTATGATCCTCCGCTGGGCTATCTCACCGTTTTTCGGGAGCAAATGCGATGTGGGTTACGGGTGTTTTTTCATCCTTTTCTTCAGAACTTGTTTCACTATTGGCAAGTATGCCCGAGTCAGCTGACTCCGAATTCCTATCGTTACCTGGTGGGATATATTTTGTGTTCTGAGTTGCTGAAGTTGCAACTGTCCCCTTCTCGGGTGGGGGCTATATTTAACCTCCGCCCTTGCTCGGGCGGTCTTCCTTTCTTTAGCCTGGCTCATCGGGACAAAAGGAAGGCCTTTCTGAACGTGTCCCACTTTCGTAATAATAGGACAGATTGGAAAAGGGGATTCTTTTTTGTTCGTCCGAGGGGCGTATCGGCTAGGTCATGGGGAATACCGCTTCAATGGGGGTTGGGTTACATTACTCCTGCCGAACCGATTTTAAGAAGAGAGTGGGACATCCTATCTGGTAGCGGGTTGTTCTCAGGGATGTACGATATCAGTAGTATGCTGGAATTCCCAGAGACTTTAATTTTGGCCGGCTTACAGCAAGGGGTGGAACTTTTCAATCTTCCCCAGCAGCCTCTTTATAGCAATTTCTTTTTTCGTTAGTTTCTTCTCTTTCAGAGCTCTTTTTTATGATATTCTAATGTTCCTATTACCACGCTTATTTTTGGGTTTTTGGCAGGGGCGGAGATGGGGGCTTTTGCCATCGAGCCTTTCAGTGAAACTTTCCTAGGGAAAGTAGTGGATAGTGGGTATGCTATTTCGGATAATGATTCGTCCGAGGGCTTTAGTTTGGGTAAGGTGGCTGGTCCCTCGGGGGCAGGGGATTCACGCGGGACAGCCCCCCCAGTAAATTCCGAGGCTTCTACATACGATCCGATAGCTGCGCTTGCGCAGGCGGATATTCCTTTACCTCCGTTAGCATCGCATTCTTCTCGGGGAGATACGAGGACCGTGCAAGCTATTGAGGAGGGGGTTTTGTCTCCAATTGTGGGAGCCCTTATTCCATTCGGAGAGGGTTCTGACCGCGTCTCGGGGCCGCGTTTTGACGAAAATCCCCCTGTCATCAGCTCGGAGCCTCTCGAAAGCGGCGCCTTGTCTCCCTCTGCTATGGGGACGATTAACTTTTGCCGCAATTACTTAAGCGGTCTTTTGAACGCTATTGATTGCGAGCATATGAAGTCGTTACCCTTATCGGGCCTTCAAGATTTAGTCTGCAAAGATTTATGCGAGGTAGTATATTCTTATTGCGTAATACTAACCTTTACGAGATATCTGACACTATGCAACTGTTTGTTCACAGATCTACATGGTGTTGAGCGCCATCGGGCCTCGGGGAGGATCGTCTTCTGATACCGAGCTGGTATACCGCCGTAGGGACGAGTTAGAGCAAGGTTTGCTGGATGCTCGAGAAGAAATAGATAAGTTGCGGGATGATCAGGAGAATTCCGACGAGGCTCATGCTATTCTTTTGCAAGCAGAGCGGGACAAATCGTGGGACTTGGAGTGTCTTTTGACGATGGAGAAGGCTCGTGTAACGAGTCTAAAGGATGGGGTAGATAACTTCCGAGAGCAAGTTCGTGCTGTTAATGATCAACTGTTGCGGGTGACTGAGGAGAGAGACGCGGCGAACCTACGGGTGTTGGGGTTGACTCGGGCTCATGAAGTAGCACTAGTGCTGGCTCGGGTTCAAGCGGTTTTGGGTGTTGCGGGGCCTCCTGCTTTCCGCGAATCTCTTGCGCAGGAGATGCGTGATCTAGTCCGCATGGGATATTACTTGTGCCGGGATTCTACGAAAGCTCTGCCAGGATTCCCTTCGGACATGGTGATCCCCGAGCTGGATATTCATCAAGTGTTTCCCGAGGCTCCCCCTTTGCAGGGGCCAATAGTGTCGATGGGAGATCCGGATCCTACGTCCATGGAGGACCGTCGCCGTATCATTAGGGAGGGAAAGCGTCCGCTAGAGGACGCTTAGTTTTCCCCCTTTTTTTTGCGGGATCTTGTATTGCATGCTTAATGGTCCCTCGGGTTAGGTTGCCAGTATGACTCGTAGATAAGGATTCATTATTTTGTCGGGCAACCTTATTCCCTATGTATAATACAGGTCTTATTTGTAAACAACTTTATTCAGGTACCAAGCTGTTTTACATTACGCATAGTATTTCTTAAGGTTAAAGGCATTCCACGAATTGTTAAGGATAGCGTCCTCGGAGTTGGCGAGGAGATATGTCGCAGGTCCGACAATCCTCGCAATCTTGTACGGTCCTTCCCATCGCGGGTCGAGTTTGCCCACGTTTTTCGAGGCTCCAACCCGTTTCATCACTAGGTCCCCGACTTGAAAAGTCCGGGGTTTTACCTTTAAGTTATAGTATCGGGACATTCAGCCTTTATATTCTTCATTTCGGGTAGCGGCCCGCATTCTTTTTTCTTCTAGGAGGTCGAGGGCAAGGGCCAAGTTAGAACTGTTAGCCACTTCTTCATATTCTCTAACTCGCCAGCTCTCTATAGAGACTTCCGTAGGTACAACAGCTTCGCAGCCGTAGGCTAAGCTGAAGGGGGTTTCGCCCATGGCCACGCTCTGCGTAGTCCGATAGGCCCATAGTATGCCAGGGATCTCTTCCACCCACTTAGCTTTGTGCCAGTCGAGTCGGGCCTTCATATTCTTTAAGACAGTTCTATTAGTTCTCTCTACTTGGCCGTTGGCTTGTGGGTATCCTACCGAAGCGAAGCGGTGTTTAATTTCCCAATGGTCACACCACTTTTCTAACCCCCGGTCCGTAAATTGTAGACCGTTATCGCTTACCAAGTGACGAGGGACTCCAAAGCGGCACAAGATGCTTCTCCATAAAAAGTTGATGACCGCGCTAGCGGTGATACGGGCCATTGGCTCCGCTTCCACCCACTTAGTAAAGTAGTCTACTGCAACGAGGAGAAACTTTTTTTGTCCGGCGTCGGGTATAAGAGGTCCCACTATGTCTATGCCCCATTTAGAGAATGGGCAGGGGGTTGTGTGCGGTTCCCATGGGGCAGCGGGTTGATGAATCCGAGGGGCATAAGCTTGGCAGGGTTTGCATCTTTCAGCATGATCCTTGCAATCCTTGGCCATCGTGGGCCAATAGTAGCCTTGACGAATCAGGCGTCCAGCCATACTCGTTCCACCCGTATGACTACCACATGTTCCTTCGTGGGTTTCTGCCATAGCTAGTTGAGCCTCTTCCTCATTCAAGCATCGAGCATGGGGGCAGGAGTATGTCCTGCGGAATAATATTCCATCTTTAAGGAAATATCTGATAGTTTTCCTATCCATAAGCCTTTGCGTGATTCTACTCGTGGAGTAGCCTTCCGGGTCCTGCAGATAGACTTTAATAGGGGTTATCCAGCTGGTCGGAGGATCTATAGTGGCATTCACCTCCTGACTTTCGGCCTTCTCGGACTCGGTGATTTGAAGCAATGTGACTTTCCGAGTGCGAATAACGGCTGCTTGGGTAGCCATTTTAGACAGGGCATCCGCCTCTTGGTTTTCCTTTCGGGGAATTTGGATTACTTTGCACTCGTCAAACCATTCTTGTCTGCGGTGAACCGCTTGGAGGTATGTTTGCATCCTTTTTTCTTTAGCTTCATACGAGCCATTGATCTGCTGCACAATTAGTTGTGAATCACTGTGAATGATTATTTTTCTGATTGCGCCTTCTCGGGCAAGTCTCATCCCTATGAGAGAAGGGACTCGTACTCGGCTTCATTATTCGACAAGGGGTAGTCAATTCGGACTGCGAAGTGGAGTATCTCCTCCTCGACTTCTTGGTTTGCTAGGACTATTCCTGCCCCCCCATGTGTGCTCACAGAGGAGCCATCCACATAAATGTGCCATAGGGGTGTCCTTTCCTCGTTTCCCATTCCCGTCATCTCTGTCACAAAATCTGCTAGTACCTGTGCTTTGACAGAGGGTCTCGGGGCATAAGAAATATCATACTCGGTGAGTTCCACGGCCCACTTTATCAATCTCCCCGATGTCTCGGGTTTGTTAAGGATCGCTCGCAACGGGTGCTTGGTTAGCACGGTCACGGGATGTGATAGAAAGTAGGGACGGAGCTTCCGAGCCGTCGTAACCAAAGTTAAGACAAGTTTTTCGGTTTGAGTATACCTGGTTTCGGCCCCGAGGAGAGTCTTACTCACATAGTACACGGGGTGGTGCTCCTTGTTCTGATCTTTAACTAACACCGCACTTATGGCTTCTTCCCCGACGGATAAGTACACAAAAAGTTCTTCCCGTGATGTCGGTTTCATTAGCAAAGGAGGTTTCACCATGTAGCTCTTCAACTGTTGGAGAGCTTCCTCGCATCGCGGGGTCCATTGAAACTCTTTGATATTACGTAGCACCTTAAAGAATGGAAGTCCTTTTTCTGCCGATTTGGAAACAAACCGGCTTAAGGAGGCCATTCGACCTGTGAGTCTTTGTACATCTTTGATAGTCTTTGGGGTAGGTAATCCGAGGATGGCATCAGCTTTTTCGGGGTTCACTTCTATTCCCCTTTCCGTAACCATGTATCCGAGGAACTTGCCCCCTCTGATGCCAAAGGAACATTTCTTAGGATTAACTTTCATCCCGAATTGGTCCATGATGGCTAGGGCTTTTCGTAGGTCCTCAGGATGGTCACAAGCGGAGCGGCTTTTTACAACTGTATCATCCACATAGACTTCCACCGTATCTCCGATATATCCTGCAAACATTAAGCTTACCAGTCGTTGATAGGTAGCTCCCGCATTCTTTAGCCCGAAAGGCATCACTAGGTAGCAAAAGGTGCCCGCGTCAGTAATGAAACTAGTCTTGTCTTGATCCATAACGGCCATCGGGATTTGATTGTACCCCTGGTTCCCATCTAGGGTAGATAAGAGGGCACAGCCTGCTGTTGAATCTACTAGTTGATCGATGCTCGGGAGGGGATAGCAATCCTTAGGGCACGCGTCATTGAGATTAGTGAAATCCACGCACATTCGCCACTTGCCCCCATGCTTTGGGACTAAGACCACATTGGCCAGCCACTCAGGATAAGTGACTTCTCTGATTTGCTGCAGGCTGAGGAGCCGCTGAATTTCCGATCGGATGATCTTGTTGCGCTCTGGGCCCATTTTTCTCTTTTTCTGTTGGACCGGTTTAGCCCCGGGCTTCACATTAAGGAAATGCTGACATACCTTATTGCTGATTTGTCCTGGCGGACCATCTTCCCACGCGAAGATATGGTGGTATTTTTTTAAGATGGGAATTAGTTGGGCTTCTAACTCAGGTTCCATTTGGGTACCTATTTTGACAACTTTCTCCGGGCTTCCTTCCACGAGTGACACTAGCTTTAGCTCCTCTACTGGTTGTACTCGTTCCTCCTCTGCTTTTTGCTTTTTATTGAGGCTGAGTCCGTCTCCTTCCAAAGGGAGGGCATTCATACGGCATTCCCTAGCCCTTGCCTGGCTTCCTCGGACCTCTCCGATACCTGACAAGGTTGGAAATTTTACCTTGAGATGGAGAGTTGAAGGGATTGCTTCGAAGGCTCGAATGGAAGGTCTCCCGCATATTGCGTTGTACGTTCTGGACGAAGCTTCTACAACCCAAAATTTCGTAGGCTCCGTTCTTCGAAGGGCTCCCTCTCCCCATGACATCGGGAGCGTCACAGTTCCTAGTGTATTGGAGGTTTCTCCCGAGAAACCTATCAACGGGACTTCGGCCAATTCTAATCGTTCTTTCCTCAACCCCATGGCCAGATAAGTGGGAAGAAACAAGACATCCATGGAACTACCGGTATCTACCAGTATCCTTTGGACGTCAATCCCATATATCACTGCCTCTATTACTAGAGGATCTTCGTGGGGATAAATTACCCCTTTTAAATCCGCGGGTCCAAAGGAGATGCTAGGAAGCTTCATACCTTGGATAGATCCCACGAATAACCCGTGCTCCGCCCTTCTAGCCTCTTTCAAGTATTCCTTCTTTTTTCCTTGTGATATCACCGAGAGGTCTCCTCCTTCTATCATACTGATAGTACGCCCCGAGGGCGCGTTATTTTTGTACGTTTCCGGGGGAGGGGGTGGAGTCTGCTGCCTCGCCGTTTTTTCTCGTGGCTTCCGACGGGGAGTCTCTTGATCCTTTCTCTTTTCTTCCTGCCGGGGTCTTTTGTAGGTATAACAAGGGGGAGGCTCGGGGTTGTTTATCTTGAGGTAGTTTTTAAGGTATCCTGCTTCTAAAAGGCGGAGCACCTCCCTTTGCAGGGTGGTACACTCCTCAGTGGTATGTCCATAAGTCTTATGGTATTTGCAGTACTTACCTGTATCCCTTTCTCTATCGGGGAACCGGGCTTCCCTTGGCCATCGCAACTCAGTGCTGCCCCACATCACATTGAGTACCTCTACGGGGGCAATGGTCATTGGGGGTAAAGGTACTGGTTTAAGGAATTTCTTAACTGGACCACTCTCGTCTTTGCGTTGGGGGTATCTTCCTTCACGGTTTCTGTCCTTAGCTTTTACCTCTCGTTCGATGGATTCGCGTGGTTCATTGTCATTGTTCTCTAGGCGTCTCTTCGTGCCTTCAGCTTCCTCCATTAAAATATAAGTCTCCGCTTGCTGCATCAGTTCGTTCATATCAGTGATATGATTTCCTGTAAGGTAACGGAAGAATTCGCCGGCCCGGAGTCCCTGCGTAAGTATGTCCGCCAGAATAGTGGTACTAACGTTCGGGACATCCAGTGCCGCATCCGTAAAACGTTTTATATACTCTCGCAGCGGTTCATTCTTTTTTTGTTTAATGGTGAAAAGGTGCGTGGCGGATTTAGGATATCGCCGGTTGCAAGCAAAGTGCCTCACAAATAAATGGGCTAGTCGATCAAAGCTGTCGACAGACCCAGGTGCAAGTTGAGTAAACCATGACTGCGCCCGTCCTCCAAGGGTTACAGGGAATACCCGGCAGAGCACATGATCCGGGGCGGAGTTGAGATCCATTCCTACCAAGTATTGGTGTATATGGTCCTGCGGATCCTTTCCATCTACGTCACCAGTATACAAAGGGCCATTCACGGGCCGCATTCCCGCGGGGATAGAGGCCAAGGCTATCTCGGGGGTAAAAGGGGATGTTTTAAAGGTAAGTTCTTCCTTAGGTCCCATTGTTTTTTTAATATCGCCCACCTCTTTCCTTAGGCCCTCGAGGATTCCCCATATGGTTTGATCTTCACTGGAAGTGGGGAAGGGTGCGTGGGGTGTTGGAATCATTCTTCTATGCTCTCGTTGGCCGACTAGACACGTTCCCCGATAGGCAGAATGCTCTCGACCATTCCAGGGGGTTTCATAGCCCCGGTGTTCGGAGGCAGGGCTCCACCTAGATTGAGCCGGACCTTCCCCCGTTCTAGGGTATAGGTGGTGGGCGGGTCGAGGGGATGAATCGTGAGGATCTCTATACCCTAGTGGGGTTCTTCGGGCTCCAGTTTCTACAAGTCTTTCAAAGACGGAGCGAGGGACATTAATATAGTCTCTTTCTTCGCATCGACGGTTGGATATAGCTTCTTCCGAAAATCGAGATTGCTGAGGATAACTCCCGCTATAGAATAAATTCTCCACGATAGGCATGGCTCTTGAACGCTCTCGAAGGCAAATTTTATGGCGTTCCCACAGACGGCGCCATTTTGTTAACGAGTTTAGAATTATTTCCTATTAACTGAATTATTTATTAAGGTTGGAACGCCTTTGCCCGTGGTTCAAAGGTTAAATGCTATGACAAGAATTTTCCTTCCTTTTATTGACTATACTTCATTCTTTTCTCCGAGTGGATTTTCTTACATTTTTCAGTCTCGTCCTTCTTTTTCTCCCCCCCCCCCCTCTTCTTTCTATTGATATCTTCCTTTATATAGGTTTTGATAGGGGCAGGTGTCATGGTGCATGTGTTTACAGGTGTCGTTATGCATGTGGTTATGTTTACACGTGTTACAATGTTTATTCAGCCAATAAGATAACGTGTTCACTTTGAGTGCTGACTGTATCCTTTCCGAGGGTTTTGGTCTTCTTTGTGATACGGGGTAGATTACTTTCTTTGATGTCTCTAATGGTAGCTTCGAGGACCAAGTTTGGAGCATTCCCGTTTAATGATAATGCTTTTCCGAGAGATGCGTATGCTGAAGTAAGTGTTTCAAGGTATTTTCCGAGAGGGTGGGGGTGAGTTGGTTTCCGAGAGGTTTTTGAGCTATCGTGGGTAGGTGTTTTTCTTTCTTCGAGTGTCCAGAGAGGTTAATTTGAGTAACGTTGTGATTTTTAGTCTGATCGTTGAGAGTAGTGTTCCGAGAGCTTTCGTGTTTGGAATGTATAGTCAAGGAAGGTTTTTTTGTCAAGGTTCTGGGACTGTTGTCCGTTGGGGCCCTGTTCGGTATCATGATGGATATCTGACTCGGGTGGATTCCTCCGGGTTTGCTTTTTATCCGAGGTCACCTTGATATCTGGTTTTGAGTCATTATGAATTTCTGAGGGACGCTTAGGTGCCCTCGTCGGGTGGCCAATCATATCGCTTTGAGTTAGTAACTGAGCGATATTGGTCACACCCGATGGGCCTCCTCTTTGGGAGCGGGTACAACTCATCGGAGGTACTCGTGACAATTTTATTGTCCATTTATTATATGCCCTTTTGGTTTAGGACCAGTATTTTCTTTTTATATCTTTATTTTCTAGTGTTAACAGTAACCAACTGCGGAATAAAAGAGAGATTGTAAAAGAGAGATTGTGACAAGCAGGTACCTCAACGGTGGATGAAAAAAGATGCTCAAAGTATCTCACAGTCGAAAAGCCCACCTGATTAGGATTATCCATAAGAACTCCATTTTCCACAATCCTGAAAATATGGGATCTAGATTGCTTCTTTTTCATCATAGCTTGAAAAAGGCGAGTATTTCTCTCACCCTCAACTGCCCATTTGCATGTAGCCCATTGGCGCCAAAAGGCGGACTCCATTTTTTGAGTAAGAGTATACTCGTCCAGGCACCTGTGGGAAAGAGTGCGAGAAGTCGGAGAATGATTTTGATCATGCTCCATCTCAGTAAGTCGGAAAGATTCATCCTTACCAAGTAACTTCTGAAAAATATTCCCAAAAGTGTTCTTGTTCCAAGATTTAAGATCCTTCTTTAACGGAAGCAGTTTAGCACCAAAAGCATAAAGACCAACACACAGAGTAGTCTGATTCCAACTTTGTGCCACAATATCAAGAAAAGAATGAGGCTTCACCCACATATTTAGGAATCTAAAAAATACGGTTTTCTTCTTGATTCCCTCTCAACAGAAATAAGTAGAGGATAATGACCAGATTGCAAACGAGGTAGGTGAACCACCCTCGTAGTAGCAAAATAGGCAAGCCATACAAAATTAATCAGAGCACGGTCAATTCGCATTTTCGTACCACAAGCCGACCACGTAAAAGTATTACCCTCATACCCCGTATCCTGAAGACTACAATCATGCACACACTCATTAAAATCCTCCATATCATCCAAAAGTAAACAGCCATGACCCTATTTTCCTTCAGGCTTAAGAATAGTTTTAAATCACCCATGACCATCCAAGGGTTCTGAGTATCACTGCATCGCAAACCATCCCAAAGAGAGCGCTAAAAGACAAAGGACACAAGATTGTGTCGCATGAACAAAAGTGCACATAATAGATTGAAGTGATAGAACAATGAAGAAACTGCTAGTCATTCTCAATGACCTCAATACCAATATCAATATCACCAAAAACCCAAATAGTATCATTCACATTACCAAACACTTTGTCGTAACGAAAACAACACAAGTTTAATAAGCACCCAAAGTTTTGGTATATGAATTAAAACCAAGTTCTGCCCAATAGCACGAGCATTATCATTACCAATACCCCGAACATTCCAACATAAAATTAACATAATCAATGACGGGGAGTGGAAGATGTACCATCACGGCCTTGCTGATTACGAGCCGGTTTTCCAATTTTTTGGTGTACGTTTCTTTGGCAACGAAGGATCCCCGGTCATGCCTAAGTCTTCCAAGTAATGATCCCGTGATTTAATCGGAGGTTTCGGAGGAACCTCTGTTGACGAAATAAGTTGTGGTCGAGCATCACTTTCATCGTCACCATCCGGGTGATGACTTTCCTCAATAACCCCACTAACAGAAAGTTGCCACAATTTACCAAGATCACAAGAAAAAGACTCTGCATCAATAGATTTAACCACGCACAAACATGGAGAAAAAATACGAGATCTCTGTTGTATATTAGAATTAGAGTGTTGTGCATAATCATCAAAAACTATCCTTCAAAATATCATTCTCCAGAGCATTATGATCAAAAGATGTATCAACAATGGTAGACACCACAACCATAGATGTTTCTTTAATATTCTTTGACGAAAAAATAATATCATCATTAACCACATTCCTCCCAACGTCAACAACATCATCAGAAACATTCACAGCAGTCGAAGTAGTAGCCAAATTATCAGCACCCAAGTTACCAACAAGATTATGTGAATCATCAACATCATTAGACACCAAAATAACTTTTGTTTTATCAATTAAACTCGTACCCTTCGGGTTGGTATCAAAAACAATATTAATCACCTCAACACAGTCAATTCGATCATTTGGTTTATCATTAACAAGAGCATCAACAGAATTTTCGTTACCTCATTTCAAGATTTTAATTGGAGAAGACGGGCCACTGCCATTTGCATCCGCACCTTTCTTACCACGAACCAAAACCCAAGCTTGTTCCGAACCTTTCAGATTCTATTTTTCAATAGGCACTTTAGCAATTTTTTCAATCTTTTTTTTTCTAGTTTTTTTCTCCACACCACAATCTTCGACGAGGTGGCCTAAGCGTTGACATTTCTGACAAAAGTTGGAGAAATTTTCATGAATAACTTTCTGCCTAACATAAGTTATTTTGTCTCCAACTTCAACACCCCATTTTATTTCTTCCTGCATCGGCTCCAATAAGTTCAATTCGACACAAACACGAGGGTAATCCGGACGAGACAATGTAACAACCCATTCATCGAACCGCAATGGTTTTCCAATATACTGAGCCAAAGACATAAGCATGCTTTGTTCACAATATCTCAAATTCAGATTCAGAAAACATATCCAAACAGGCGCAATGGGTGGTTCTGAATCTGGATTAAATGAAGGCGTCCATTTAAACACCTTAACTGAAACCCCTTGAAAATCTAAGGAGCTTTTCATACATAAACTCGTGTAATCCTCTTATTTATCAAGTTTGAGCATAATATTACGAGGACCAATTAAGCCAATAGTGTATGTTCCTTTAAGACCAAATTTTTCCATCATACGGTGCATAACAAATATCTCATTTTAGCAATAAGAAACTGTATAATAAGCACCAAATTCAGCCTTGCATCAAGTTCTTTAATCCCCTTTTCCTCAAATACTATCACCGGTTTTCCTTTGAAATTATGAAATGTTTTAGGAACAATCAATGGATCATCAACAAGAGATCGATTAGAATCATAACTACGCTTAGGATCAGCCATTTGCACAAAAGAAACACCTTTCAGAGGTTGACGCAAATTAAAAGGAAGAAGATTTGGTGGGGCAGCATTCGAAGTAATTGGCCTAGCACGTGCAGTTTCATCAACTCTAACTAACAGTACAATAGGAGTAATATTACGACGAGCCTCAAAATTTGCTGAAACCGACAAGAACATACTTTTTCCATGCAATGAAGGGGCTGTCAATGGAACCTTAGAGATGTTTGAAGCACGGTTTTTGGGTTGCATAGCATTCACACCCTCCAAACCGCGTGTAGTACGTTCGACCGAGTGTTTAGAGCACCCTCTTGCAACAACACCAACGCTGCATCAGGATTCTGTGGATGGGTCATCCCAAAGGAAGCCATCTTTTGAAGATCGACCTCTGGACTAAACATCCCTAGTTGGGTGCCCATCCTCTTGCATGCCTTGAACGCCCACAGTTGATGAGCATTGTAGTAAGGGACAAGCTGCTTTCTAACCTCCCTCTCTCGAGCTACGAACCTCACGCCGTGCCCTTCCACGATCTTGGACAGTTCACCGCAAAGTGATGACACCACTTCCTCCACATCCCAAAGTTTTCACGCCCACTTGGTCTCCTTCTCCAAGTAGGATTCCTTCTTTTCCACGATGACCAAACGATCCTTCAAGATCTGCTGCAACTCCTCTACCTCCCTTATGCGAGCTAACCGACCCTCAACCTGGGCAGACCGTTTGGAGTAGCGAATATAGCTAGTACGGCTATCCACCTCAATCTATCTAAACCTTGTCTTCAGGGCGTCCCTCTCATGGGCGGCCTCCTCGTAAGCATGTGAAAGCCTTTTCAACCCTATCGAGATCTGCACAAGCAACAAAGGAACAAGTATCAGAAGTCAACTCATTAAACTTGAGGAAGTACACAAATAAATACACTCACCAAGGCCATGCACTCTTGGGCCATAAGACCAAACTTTGGGGTACTCATGAGAGATGGGCTCGGAGAGGACGCTAAAGAGGCTACCTCACGGGAAAGACCTAGAGTTTACTCCCCCAGATTCACGGCACCCTTTAGAAGAGACTGCAAAAGGAGAGGCACGATGGTGCCCCAAGTAACGGCTTCCTCAATAGGGACCACCATACCAGGAACCACCGGAGAACCAGAAGGCTCAGCCTCACGACGCTTGGGCATGGGCGATGACGACCTTTTAGCTACCGACTCCACCCCAACAGTTGGAAATTGAGATGTGGATGGCTCGTCTCTCTCAGTCCTGCCAATATCCGCCGCACTCTGGGCCTTGTACATATCCACAAGCCACTCATCCTGCTCTTCTGGTCCCACGGGCAAATCCACAGAAAGACGAGAGGGTGTAGGGCTTTCCCTAACCTGGGCTGGCATGGTCATCTCCTCGTCGGAATCCGGCAATACAATATACAAATGCTTGGAGCTTACCTCGGGCTGCTCCCCGGAAGGCTTCCGCATGGGCAGACCAACATCTTATTCACTGAATTGGGACATATGGGACAGAGCCTCACGAATAGCGCTCATTCCTTCTGAGGGCTCATTTATCGATGTAGCTAAAGTGGCTCCCTCATTCTGGTCCTCCGAGGCTTCTTGGTTATAGCCTTCTTCTTCTTAGACGGACGAGGAAGAAGAGCATAGCACTTCAGCTTTTCTATCGCTGCCTCTGCAAAACAGCAAAAAGCAAGATTAAACAATAGGAAGAAAAACTTGAAGAAAAGAAGGCTTGAAAAATCACGCGAAGACTTACTTATGCAAGAACGCTTATCCCTGATGACAAGAGCCATGGCGGTTACATCGTTGAAATCACAATCAGCGTAAAGAGATGTGAAGACTTCAACCCGTGACATCTCACTCCAACCGAAGCCTTCGTGGAAAAACCCTTCCGCTGTAAGAAGGTATGTGGCTTATGTAATATCGTACCTAGCTGGAATCATGGGGTCCATAATCCACGCCCTCATAACCCCTTGTAAGACGTCTTTGTTCGAGTCGTGATGGAAAAAGAACTTGTCCTTCCAGCTGATATGGGACCCAAAAAGCTCGTGGAGGACCCTCTTAGTCGACTTCTGCATGGAAAAGATGTGGAAAAGCCTATCTCTAGAAGAGCTCGATAGATCAAAGGCACCAAAAAATCGGCTCACGAGGTAAGGGTAGCTGTAGACCGTTCATATGAAGGTAAAGGCTACCAGAGTTGACCACCCATTGGGAGAAAGCTGACTCGGGCAGAGTATGCATGCCTTAAAGACCTCCCGATAGAACACCGGAAGAAAGGACCTCAACCCCGCCATGATCTAGATGAAGTAAACCATATAGAAGTGCTCACGAGGGGAGGTTGCCCTTTTGTGCCCCCGGGGCACCTCAATTTCAAAGCCAGCGACATCTGCCCCATAAATGGTAAACTTAGCCACGACCTCCTCACGTGCTTCTCACCCTCTCCGCAAAACCTTAGGTGGCACTGCAGCAGTCGATTTCTTCACCTTTTTGGTGGATGTCTCCACCATCTCAGAGGCGACACAACGCCGCTGCAAAATCCCTTTAGGAACAGCAGACGTTGCCACCACTGTCATCGCCACATCTAACGCCGCCCTTGCGTGTTCCTGTGACATTGGCCTCATCGCTGGAACTGCTCTAAGATGCCATTAAATGGCCAGAGCTTTTTGAATGAAAGAAGAAAAACAATGAGATAGAAAGCAAAAAGAACTCGGGTAGAATGAAGACAAAAAGGAACGAGTCCTCTCAATTTATAGGCGGGGAAGTTCGATTGGTGCTCTTCAGGCGTGGCCGACTCAGCGCCACATGGCACATAAAAGACCACAACTCCAAAAAACACACGATAGCACATCACTCATTAATAGTTCCAAGTTATTTCTATAAAATACATTCGGCACTGGGGGGATACCTGATGATGCATAATTTGCCATGCTTTTGGAAAATGGCAAAATAAGGTACCCTACAAAAATGACCAAGGGCTAGGGAAAAGGTACCTCCGGGTCACGACCAGCATAAACCCCTATAAGGGTGTACGGTCTGATACTAGGGAAAAGTGCCCCCGAATCACGACCAGCTAACACCCTAATAAGGGTACACGACTTGGATCAAAAGACCCGGGTATATTTTACCTAACAGCCCCGAGTTACTCACAATCCGGGGTACCCCCAAGGACGGTCACGAGACCCCCCCTCATGTCAATACGACGACCCATTAACTGGCATACTCCACCCCGATCTCATGGGATCCACGATAAGGGACCCCCGGGTGGTAGCATCCAACACTTAGCCAAAATATATTTGAGAAATGAAGAACATACAAAACAATAAGGGAACGAGTAAATACAAGGAAGGGTCGAAGGAAAAAGACCTCTCATCCACAATCTCAGTATAACAAATCAAAAACAAACGTGATTAGGAAGATCTCACAACTACTCAAACGAAGTATGACTCGAAGAACCCTCTCAGAACACACATGGATGAACATAACTCAGTGGTTCTTGTTACCCTCAAGGCATAAACAAACACCACGATGGCACGACCTGACTCAAAAGAAGTGTCAACTACCCATGTTAAAGACAACTCTCAACCACCCCTCATTATGATGGAAGATCATGCCTCATTGGTCCAAGACTGCTATTGGAGTGGAAAGCGACAAATCTTAACGGTCCAAATCAACGATTGAGACAGGACCCCCTTACCCTTATTGGCTCAGAAAATCCAACAAGACGATTGGAGCAGGCATCATCATTATCCAGTCAGAAGAAACTCAGTCAAGCTCACACTATTGGGTGCCTCGTACCAAACATTCCCCATTGATGTAGAAGACCCTCTACAGCATTGGCCATCGCCACCACCCGAAATTAGGAGGGAAGACAAATTCCTATTGGGCAAAGACCTCAAGGCCGACACTATAAATATACCATCATTCAACATCTAATGGACATGTACACTTTTTTTCCAGACTCACTACAAAAACACATCATTGTACTTTGCAAAATAACAAAAAAGCATTGTCTAGAAGAAGTAGATATCTTCACACGACCCTTTGTAATTCAGTCAAAACCCTTAATAAAATTTTGCTTCCCTTTTCTCAAACTCGAAATAGGCATTCCGAACAATAATCTGTAATAATATCCCTGAATTCTCCTAACTCTATAGGCCTTAGATGATATTGCATCACCAAAGTTCATTCTGGCCCAACCACATTGCCTAACACCCAACAAGGGTGATGGTTGGGATATCAAGGCGTGTGAGGTGGGTGATGAGGTTCACTTCCTTGGGGGGGGGGGATAAAAATTTGGGTAAGGCCTTGGTCCTCCAAGAAGAGGAGGCATTCGATGAATAGATGTTTGTTGGATTTAATTGTTGAGTGGCAGATGGGGCATTGATCAGATGCAAGCACATGTCGGCGTTGAGGAACTCTCAGGTGGCTAAGGCTTCCTGCCCCCATATCTAGTCGAAGAATTTAATGTGGGGAAGAACTCAAGAGTGCCATAAGACATTCTAGGGTAGCCATGGATGAAAGAGGGCAAAGGTAGCGCTCGTCAGCCATTCATAAGCGGGTTTAGTCGTGAAGAACCTTCCTGGGTTCCAGGCCTAACAACTAACATCCGAGAAATCAACTGCGACAACTAGAATCCCATGGATGCATTTTTATGTGTGGCGCGAGAGGAGTGGGCCCAGCAGTGATAAGTCCCAACAAACCAGGAGACAATGATATCTCTAATAGGGATGTGATGGAGGTGAGGAGGAATGTAGCGGACATAGGTGGCTATAGTGAATGGGCCGATCTAACGAGAATGCTAAAAGTTGATTGTGAAGCCGTTCCCTACTCCCCATCGAAGGGAGGTGAGAGGGTTTTGAAATCCATTTCTAGGTCCTGGAGCCGCTTAGCGTTGGGGTTGTGAGTGGGCTTCTGTTGGGGAAGTATTTAATGCGCACCACAGTTCCTTAGAGGGAATCTGTAAAACCGTCGCCACTCGATCTTGAGCATGAAGACATCATTGAGTTACTCAAGGTGCCGGAACCCAATCCCCTAAGTCGTGGAAGGGAGCTGACAAAATGACATGGAAGAGGCCCTTTACAGTGTCCCTGAGTGTCAGCATTCCAAAAGAAGGACTTGGATAGACAGGTGACTGTGGTGATTGTACGGGTCATGTGAAGCATGCTCATCGTGTAACAAGGGGTCGATTGGAGGTCGTATTTGATGAGAATTCGCCTGCCATCGTAGGATAGTTATCATATACACCATGCCCAAATCTTGCGAGTAAAACGATCAATGATTGGGTCGAAAAAGCTTGCACGAAGCCGACTAATTAGCATATTTCAGCACGTTTTTATGTATTTTGGGTTTTTAGACTCGTTTGGTGAAAACATAGTGTTTTCATTGAAAAACAAGCTAAACAAGAATGTACGCACACAAGGTTATAAATAAGGATGAAAGGAAGATTACAATGGATGAAACGACAACTTATTCGGGTAAGGAACGAAGGCGAAAGAGCCAAATCACCAAATACTATCGCCAAATCACTAACTCAAAGACATGGCGATAGCAGAACATGAAGAAATACATGTCGTGCTACGTACCATTGGAAAATCACGGAAGTTAGGTTTCAATCGCGACAAGTGGGTCTTGATTCTGACTTGGAAAAAAAAAGATATATCCAAAACCGTAAAGTCGTGCAGAGCTAAAGAGACCCCATGTGACCAGCGTCACACTCGCACAACTCGTGCCATTTGGGAAGAAAGACGCACTACCACGCCTATACCCACGTGCACTAACTCAGACTCATGGAACAAGCACTTCAACTATGCGACATGATCCACGCAACATGTCGAGATGTGTGACACGGTTCAAAAACACCCAAAACCCTAATTTTGGCTCAACTGCTATTTTACGTATAAATAACACTAAAGTTGCACGATTCTGAGTGTAAAGTGAAAGAGAGGAGAGTTGAGACGCAGAATCACCACAATCCACCTCACACTATCACATGCCTCCATCATCACCAAAGTCAAGATCCATATCCCTCTGGGGTTGAGAGTTTATCATTCCTTTTACTCTTTTGTTATGATGTTCTTTTTGTCTGTATTATTTAACTTGCTATCATTATATGGTAATCTTCTCCGTATTTGGAGAAGGGAGTAATGATTATGCACAATGAACCTTTAGTTATGAATTCATGTTGAGTTTTATGTGTTTAGATGTGATTCGTTTTATATTCTAATGCAACTCGCGCATAAGCCACACGAATCCATCTATTTGATTATTCAATATATTTAACACTTGAGAATGTTTAATTTGTTACTAAACTTTACTTCTTTTAGATTGATCAGCTTAGGAGCATATTTTTAAGGGGAGGCGGTGGTATTTTAGTCGTCACTAGTGTCGCATCTAAAATTTTGGTAATTTATTGAATATATATGAACTTAACATGTTGAACCTAACTACATCGGAGATGGTGGTTTGTCTATGAATCACATTATAAATAGTTATGAAACCAATCTTCAAATACACTTCATCAATCTGATCAATCATTGTTATTACTTGTTTTATTAGTAATAATCAAACTCGACATTATTATTTGTTTAATGTTGTCTATTAAGCGAACATTATAGTTACACTTTCTCCGTCAAATCGATACTTAGTAAGTAACTATACTTATCATTTAATATTACTTGACCGTGCACTTGCGAACACGTAGGCTTAGCAATTCATTAAATTCATGAGAACTTACACGCTTCGCCACACATCAAGTTTTTGGCGCCATTGTCGGGGAGTGACGGTAAATTGTGGTGTTTTAATAGTAGACATGAATCTTAACTATTTTCCATCTCTTTTTCGGTTGATCGAGTGTGATGTGTGGCGAGTGAGTAGTTTTATAAATGCAATAAACTGCTCCGTCTATGTGTTCGCAAGTGCACGGTCAAGTAATATAAAATATAAATATAGTTAATAACCGAGTACAATGTTCGTTTAATAGACAACCGTAAAATAAGTAATAAGAAGATTTAAATAAGAAGGTTTTGATTATAACTAATAAAACACGTAAATAACAAGGATTGATCATATTGATAAAGTGTATTTGAAATTTGGTTTTATAAGTATTTTTTATGTGATTCATAGACAAACCACCAACTCCCATTTAGTTAGTTTCATTCTACTAATTTCATATGTGTTCAATGGAATTATCAAAATTCTAGTGCGATGCTAGTGACACTAAATCTTCTCTCGCCTCCTCTAAAGATCTACTCCTAAGGACGATCAATATGAAAGAAATAAATTTTGGTACCAATTCAACTTTGTCAAGTGTTAACTATATTGAATAAATTAAGGACATGGATTCGTGTGATCTACCTTATGTGCAAGTTGCGTTAGCCTACTTCTATCACATAAATCAAGCATGTAGATTAACCACAAGGCATACTAGTGCTCATCAAATGTATAAATCAAACATGTGGAATATTAACCGAATTATATCTAAACACAGAAGACTCAACATGAGTTCATAACTAAAGGTTTAATGTGCATACATAGTAATTACTCCCTTCTCCAAATACGAAGAAGATTACCGATAAAGACAACAAGTTCAACAATAAAAGCAGAAGAGAACATCATTTTAAAAGAGTAAAGATAAGAACTCAGTCTTCAATCTTTGATGCTTTGCTTCTTCCGACCGAATATTGACTCGATGATGATGATGATGATGATGATGATGATGATGATGGAGGCGTGATGTGTGTGGTAATTTTGGTGTCTCTACTATGGTGTGGTTCATGCTCCGAATCGCGTAGTCCTAGTGTAATTTACAGGTAAAAGTAGTGATTGGGCCAAAATTAGGGTTTCTGTACGTTTCTAGGCTGTGTCGTGCAGCTAGTTGGCTGTGTCGTACATGTATTGGTGCGGGTGACGCGGGTCTCTACATGTTGCATGCAGGTCGTGCAGGTATTGGCGCATCATACGAGGTCGCGCCACTTGGCATGTCGCGCATATCTCTTTAGCGCGACTTCACAGTTTTGACTATAACTGCTTCTCTGGATGTCAGATACTAAATCTGGTTGTTGCATTGGAACAATGACTTTATTGTCTATACAATGGTATGTATGACTTTATTGTCTATACAATGGTATGTATCATGACTTATGACTCCTAATTTAACTTTGTCACCATGTATTTGAATCAATGGCTTTTGGTGCTTTTGCTCTTCTTGCTTTGTTCCTTGCCCGAATCATTTATCTTTTCATCTATTGGACTCTTGCTTTGGTACTTCTTTTTAGCATTGTGTGATTTCATTACATTTTAGCTTGGGTTTCCACGAAAATACTACGTTTTTGCCAAACGTCTCCAAAAACCTGGAATACACGAAAGCGCACTGATAAATGCCAATATCAAAGTAATTCTTCACTGAAACCCTTATAATGAGGTATAAAAGTGCACACTTTAAACATATATCAAAAACCCCCAAACTTAAATTGTTGCTCATCCTCGATTAACACAAAACAAAAAACCGACTCAATCTAAATTAGAACTCAAATTATCAACATGTCCACACTCATGCATAGGAATATATTTTCAAAATGAAACTTATGGTTAAAACAAGAGATGAGTGGGTGTATACAAGTAAACACAAGCACATCAAGTTTAACAAAGTCATGGTCGTGCAGAATTTCATGTTCTCAAATAGTGTGTGACATCGTTGCTCATGCATAAGGGAAAGAGTCATATTGCAAATTCACAAAATCAATGAGCTTCACAAGTAACTACTTCATTCTTATTCTCTACTTTTCATGTTACCATCAACTCATGCAAACTTCTTATGTTGAGGATCTTTTAGGACTTTGTTAGCTTGCAATGTTAGGCCAAGGTATAGGCTATAGTGGAAAAAGACATTTATGAGTTCTAGAGATGTACATAGTAAATCAACTCATTGGTTCTTTTTCATCTCTCTTTTGTTATTTTTGTTGGCTCTTACGATTTAGACTCTTTTTATTTTTTTCTTGTTTTCTCATTTGCGCAAGTTCATTACACCCTATACTTCATTGATATTCGAGATGCACCTTGACGGGGTGCTTGTAGCACTTGGAATTAGGTTTATGACATGTTCAGTTAACAAATTGAATTTCTACACCTAAATTCCTACGGCACGAGTCAAAATAGTAAAATGGTAAGTATAGTTACGAACCATATCCCAAGGAATTGGTGGATGTATGCTTGAATTGCTTAAATGTAAGAACACTAATGGTTATCACGATTGCTATCTTTGTTTCTGCAAGATGTATATGCAGAATGCTTTGAATGCAGAAAACTATGAATGCAGCTTTTATGAAAACAGCTTTGGATGCAAATGATTACTAAACTATAATGCAATGAAAACAACTAATGAAATCTAAGAATGATTTTAATGCTCGGTTACAGTTTGAATGCAAAAGAACTAAAGATTGGAAACAGATTGAGTGCAAAAATAAATCGATTATACAAAAGTAATTTAGTGCAAGAATGTAAACAAAACTAAATTTTAATATGATTTTGGGGTTGAATTCTTTAGTTGTAAAAAGTTGATTAAAAGATGTTTGGAGGTTGGGTTTCACAACTGATTTAACCACAATAGTTCATAGACAAACTACATATGCTTATTTGAGATGATTGATGAGAGTGTGAGTTATGTGTGTCTAATGGATCTGCAATCTATAGCTGGACATATTTTAACTATAGAATCATTAAGCCTCTAATAACCAATCGCATTATCGAAATCAACCCAGTTGTTAGTTGTTTTAGTAGAGATATTAATTCTGCAATCCAATCAATTCATCCGACCAGTGTTAACATAAACGTACATAGTCAATAATGATTTAGTGTGATCTAGACATTGCGCAATAAAGTCACAAATCGCATGTATACACAATTAGTTTAACATCTACACCATATTGGTCCTAGGGTAGTGCATCCGTTCATCCAACGAAAGCAAGACTTATCATGCAGAATAAAGACTAATCATTCTAGACATATGACTACATCAAACACACATCAAACAAAACAAATAAACATATTCATAATTGACAGTTACTCACTTACTCCAAACATGGAGTAGTTTAGCTACTCATAGTCATAAGTTCAACAATTAATAAAGAGTTAATAACATAAACAAAGTAAAATAGATAGGGAAAGCTTCTCAGATCCGGTGGAACGTTGACGCTTTGCTATCTTCTTCAACTCATATGTAGTATCTTCTTCAATTCCTACGTGTTATCTTTTTTTTCACGAACTACTGACTCTAGAATATGAAACAAAACTGGGAACAGAACTCTAATGGTGTTTAATCTGTTTTCACAACTTTATCACTTCTTCTCAGAGTAACTACTTTAAGAATTTGAGTTTTGAAAGCAATTGTGAGCAGTAAAAGCATTATGTTCTAAGTGTTGGCCATGCTCTCCTATTTACAGGAAAGTATTGTCGCACTTGTTTCGTAAATACCCCCAACTTAAACTGCATTGAAAGATGATGTTGTCGTAGAGACGCGCAACTTGGCATGTCGTGCAGCTATGTCGCACGGGTACCAACCAATTCACTTTTATTTTTCACTTTTCATGTCGTGTTCAAATCATAAAAACTTCATATGCTAAGGATCTTTTAGGACTTTATTAGCTTGTAATGTTAGGTTAAGTGTGGACTAATAGTTGAAAAAGATAATTTGTGAGTTCTAGAGATGCATGTAGTAAATCAATTCATTTATTTCTTTTTCTTCTCTCATTTATTATTTGCATGACCTTAATACCTCTATAGGCTCTTTTGCTCTTTTTTTGCATTTTTATTTGCGCAAGCTCAATTTCCATCGTATACTTCATTGATTTTTGAGATGCACCCCCAAACTTAAAGTTCTTAATGGGTTTATTTGTGTACTCTATCATATTCATCATTCTTTTGATTTTCAGCCTTTCTTTTTCATTTTTCATAGGGTCATGCTTTAGTTTTTCACATTACTTTCTCATCCCTCCTTTCTTTTATTTAGATTTAATATATTCATCCCTAAAAAGCGTATGACATAATTCATCAGCTCAAGGGTAGGTAAATGTGACTAACTAAACAAAAGGCTTTAGAAAAAAGCCTTCAGCGAGGTTCTGGGATATACTTTATTTGTAAATGGTTTTGGGCTTGAAAATGCTCAAATGCAATAGTTAAGATGGCCTAACCCATTTTCTCAACGCATGTTAAGTCTACACTCATCTCAAATAACAATTAAGCTAATCACTTAAGCTTCATAAATCACATGTTATCCACTACTTTCTCATGAACTAACAACACTTTTATCACATATTCTACACTTGCAATAGATTGATAGGTGTATATGAATTAAAATATATTTTTGATGATATTACGCAAGATGTACTCAAAGCAGAAATGCATACTCTTTGCATCTTAAATCCGTACCATATTATGAATATATCATCGTTGATCCCTACTGATTCATGCTTTTATGCTTCAGACTTGACTTTATTGACTCAGTCCTAAAAAAATAACTAGACTCTAGGATAAATATATAGCATAGATAATAAAAAGCGAAGCTTCCCACCGCAACACAGAATCATATGATGCCCTCATCGTTAAAACATATAATATAAATCATAGATGAGAATTCTCCCCTGATCGAGCAACAAGCTCATAGGATGCTCGTCGGGTTGTGGGTGCCGGTGCTTTTTTCATTTGTCATCTTTCTCGAAATGTGAATTCCATTCATTGATGGTAGGTGATATTGCAGAGTTTCTCCTTGATCTCTTTCAAATTGTTCACTAGCTTCGCATTGTCTTACATCATTATTTTCTCTGCCTATTGAATTTGCTCTTGAAATGTCTTCCGTTTCTTTGGCAAAGGCTCAATAACTTCTTCAATTGATGCAATATATAAAGACTCACTAGTATGGAATGTCTTATCGATCACTTGCCTCACAATGTGATTGATGGGATAAGTATTTCAGTGGTAGTAATATGTGTGAAGCTCAGGAAACCTTATTTATTACAAATGGTCGTGATGAATGACCCAATATACATGAGTCGTGGTGGACCGTTGGTTGTGTGTTCTCAAATAACTTTGACTATGATCTCGCTAATCTTAGGAGTGTCTCCTCTTTTAATGGACATCAAACTTTTAACCTGCTCCCACGAAAATCTTCCCAGATTAACAAATGGTAGAATTCTCGAACATATGAACAGATAAAGCTCTTTGAAATGAGCTTTCAATACTCATAATCAACTTCAAGATCTCTTTTGCCATTTGGATGAAACGCCTCATTGTTTGTCGTTAGCTGGATGGATGCGACGCCTAGATCTAATTTCTGATACTCGCTCCACATCTCTATGGATAACTTGTTCAATCCATAGTGTTTAATAATTCTTTGTGCATTAAGTCAGACTTCATGTAGACGGATGATGGTTGATGAGCCCTTTCTATCATAGCGAGCATAAAACTCACAAACAAGATTGTCATTAACCTTATGCGGCTTCATTGCCACTTGTTGCATGTCTATGTCGTGCATGTTTACCCCTAGTAGTGCAAGTGCTTGCTCGTCTAGAAAATCATTTTTCAATAACCTAGTGTACTTTTTGAAACAACTTCTTATAGTGAATTTTCGCGTCATAGCATTGTTGTACCGTGCTACGTTTCTTCATAGTTGTTGGTTTTCGTGTCTTCGGATCAATCATGTAATAACGTCTGGATTCCATGTTCTTCTACAAAGGAATGAAGTATTTCCTCTAGAAAATAAATTGAGAAGGTTGGAAGAAGAAAGAAAAAGTCTTATGAATTCTAAGAGAACAATGAATAATGTATGTGGCTAGTATTCAATATATATTTGTAAGAGACCTTAAAAGAGCATGGCATTTTTTTAAAAATAAGTTTCCTACTCTTCTATTAATTACAATGACACGAGCAATAATTCACATACATCATATGGAATTTAAATCATAAGAGAAGTATAAGTAATGTAGGAAAGGTAAGAGATAGAGATTGCTTAGCCGAATTCTGTAGATTTTCTAATTCTACATGTCTCCTCTTTCTATACGAACTAAGAAACGTAGTTGTCAAGAAATAAGACATGCGTGAAACGTCACATCGCGCGCTTGTAGTGCAGGTGTTGTGCTACGGCAGCAGTGGTGCTGCGAACCGCGTGCCTCTCAAATTGCTTGATGCGGGATGCGCGGGTAGCTGCGCGGCTTGCACGAGTCTATTATGATGCGTCGTGACCAGCACCGAAGCTGCGTGAATGGTTTGGCTCTCGGTATGAGTTGTGCGACAAGCGTGGCTTGCGCGACGTTCTACTTGTTGTTGTGTCTACAATTGGTTTTCTATTCATCTCTCTACTTTCTTCTTCCTTCTTATTTTTCAAGATTCCTAGACTTCTCAATTTGTAAGCTCAACACATTGCATAGAATTGCTATATATGACTCAACAAATATATTAAATAACAAAGAATTCAACTAAATTGCAAGACTCAAAATAAAACTTGTTTTATGGGTTTTGTAACAACCCGATAAATTCGAGACAAATCAGAATAATATCAGAGCAACTATTACATGTCTAACTGATAATTATCTGAATCAAATACACTATAAGTACTAAACTAATAAAAAAAAACATAAACTCAACTAACTCAATACTCTACTAAACTTTGAACACTTCCCAATGTCAAAGGCTCCCCGCTCCTGACACGGTAGTAACCTAGACCGTCTTAATCTGGAAGGAAGGAAAGGAAAAATAAAATGTACGTGAGATAAAAATCTCAGTGAGTGTTCCTGCGTGTGTGCAAGTGTAGCGTTTTCTTTCCATAACTTTCTTTTGAAAACAGTTTAATAATGGACCTTTAACACATATAAATGCCATGCAATAGAGTCGTGAATTCAAAAGCATTCGTGGTTTAATAAAAATCCTTTAACAAGAGAAGAGGTTCACGTTTGATGATCGGTGTCCACGTTTTTGCCAATGCCAGTCAACCTTATCACCTCATAACAGTCCTTATCTCCCCGTCCAAGGAGCGACCTTGGAATCAATAACGTATGCCATGGAACATACGAAAACAGTGTACCCAACAAAGACACAACAACCTCCTGCTATGCCTGGGAGGGAATGGACGAATGGGGACAACGGCCCATACCGGCAAGCCCGCTGCCGCCCGGCGGTACCCCTGCACTCCCACGCCAAGTTGGATCCAACTATATATCCGATCGGGATCGAGTAAACCAACGGGATACCATTCATCATAACAAGTTCAATCGTTTAAAACAACTAATGCACGGGTAACTTGCTTTGATAAAACTGAACAGTTCAAATACCCAATTTACAGAAACTTTCTTTCAAGCAATAAACATTTTCAGAAACAACTTTCTTTTAAAAGTGACAGTTCAATATGCCGAGTTCAATATGCAGAGTGTCATGAATACATATAAATATAGATATAGATATACATGCACACATTCCTTCCAGTTTTGAAAATAATAAAGTTTAGGAATACCGACCTTAATTGAGCTTATCCAAATCTCAGGTTTGCTATTGACTTCAAAATCGATACTCGGCCTACAGTCCATACAACACACATTTATGCATACATAAGGAATCGTGCAACGACTTATTTTCCATTAATCATCAATTATAACCCACTGTTACCATATTTCTTAAAACCTATCTAGATTTTGTCAAGCATATACCACAAAATTAGTATATATGTATAATTACATATGTCCTCCATATTATAATTTATGCCAAGTCACCAGACTGTCTAAGACACTGTAGTTCTAATTACATGTAAAGCCCATGACTACCTTACAATTACGATGTTTTCAGTCTACAGTCAATTAACTAATAATTCCAACTTATAACACACTTCTGAAACACAATTGAGATAAGTTAAACAATTAACCAGTAATAAGGTTTAGAAGAATACTCACTGCAGTGCTCATAGCCTTTGTCCTTAATTAAGTTATAAAACATGCTTAACAACTTGTCAAGAGTTACTAGCTTCATATAATTTACATGGTTGTAAATACTCCACTTAAATTAAATATGGACCAATAGGTAACTTTCATGAAATCCTTATCAATATTTCTTCCACTCTATCAAACCATTACGAAAGTCCTATTATTGTGAATTGCATCTATTCGGCACTAAAGTCCATACTATAGGTTAATTACCATTAACTCAAGGCTTGATTTCTAATAGCGACTTCAAGTCAAGTTAACTTATTATTTAAATCACTACAAATCCTTTTATCAAGCCACGTACAGTACTATGGTTTGAAAGCAACTTATAATAGTTTATTGATTTACTTAATTAGTTACTAACACTACAAAAAAATCGGGTCATTCCCGACCGGCTTTGGTTTGAAAGCAACTTATAATAGTTTATTGATTTACTTAATTAGTTACTAACACTACAAAAAAATCGGGTCATTCCCGACCACAAAGCCGGTCGGGAATGACCCACCGGCGGTCGGGAAAGGGTCTTTCCCGACCGCTATTCGGTCGGGAAACCCCGGTCGGCGTTGCTTCGGTCGGAAAAAGTTTCCCGACCGCGGCTCGGTCGGTAAGGGAATTTCCCGACCGCTAATTCCGACCAGATAACGATCGGGATATATTCTGACCGTTATGCGGTCGGGAAATGCTTGAATATTAATTCCGACCGCTATTCGGTCGGGATTATATGAATATTTTTCCCGACCGAATGCTGGTCGGGAAACTTCCGACCGAATGCCGGTTGTGGTGCCCCTAATTTTTTTCCCGACCGAATTCCGGTCGGGTGTTTTTATGGGAACTCCCGACCAACCGCCGGTCGGGACATTTCCCGACCCCATATCGGTCGGGATTAATATTTATGTCATTCCCGACCGCAATATTCGAATTAATCCCGACCGATATGCGGTCGGGGATATTCATCTTATTCTCGACCAATTTTCGGTCGGGAATAATAATCATCAGAACAAAAAAAATAATATTCCGGTAATAATTACCAGAATATTAATTTTTTTTTACTATTTTGAAATATTTTAAAACATTATTTAGCTTTTTGTGTTTTAGATGAGGAATTAAATGTTTGATTCATTCCTCAATCTCAAACACAAAAAAATTAAATAAGTGTTTGATTATTGAAATGATGAATAAATAAGTGAAAAATTTAATTTTTAAGTTGAAAGAAAAAAGTGTTTGAAGATGAAAAGAGTGTTTGAAAAAGTGTTTGAAGATGAAAAGAGTGTTTGAAAAAGTTTTTGGAGATGAAAAAAAAATTTGGAGATGAAAAAATGAGGAGAATAATGAAGTGTATTTATAGAAAAAGTTAAAAAAAATTGAATTTTCGTCAAATTTGAATTTCCCACCAAGTCCCGCCAATTTTTTCGATTATTCCCGACCGAAAATCGGTCGGAAATGTTGAATTTTTTCAAAAATTTCAAAAACCGCCAAATTTTCAAAATTTTCCGACCGAAATTCGGTCGGCAATACTATGCTGCCCAGAAACGCGGGAAATGCCGACCGCATATCGGTCGGGAATAACGTTGAATATTATTCGGTCGGGAATAAGTTTAAATTTTTTTCCCGACCGCTATGCAGTCGGCAATAATTGTCATTCCCGATCGAAAATCGGTCGGGAATGGGTTGAATATTTCTCCCTACCGCAGATCGGTCGGGAAAAATAGCCAATTTTACCTTTCTCGATATTTTGGAAAATCTTGATGTGTTTGTTAAGTATAACTATAGAATCTCATTAAATTCATGAGTTGCACTATTAGTTAGTTAGTTTAACGTAATTTTAATTATTGAATTAGTATAGTTTACTGAAGTATAAGTTAAGTTAGTTTGGAAATTTCCCGCCCAGAGTGTCCCGACCGCAGTTCGGTCGGAAATAATATTCCCGACCGAATTGCAGTCGAGAATAAGTTTTTCCGACTATTACGCGGTCGGGAATTGTTTTTTAACATGTCCCGACCGCATATTGGTCGGGAAAAGTTGTCCCGACCGATATTCGGTCGGGACCCGACCGAATTCCGGTCGGGATTCGCCGGTCGGGATTGGACGCGAAATCTTGTAGTGTAAGGCATCTATCCATTATTCAAGTGAAGTACCATATGTAACAAACTATGTTTAATAATGATGGTTATGACACTCAGTTAAGAAATTATAAGTATTCACTTTTTATTCCATTATTGTTTTGGTCTTATTTCGTCACGGTAATAGAACACAGTAATACAGTACAAAATGAGATTAAACAATGCTATCCAATATTATTAACGGACTAGCTTGGTCTGGAACACTTAATACAAGCTTTCTAGATAGAAATAACTAAATTACAGAATAAATATGGCGTGTCGAATTTGCTGTATTCGATGTTGTCGTGTCGAATGAGGGGCAGTTCGATACGGGATAGTTATCACTAGGTAAAAATTACTTTAGAGGTATCGAATTCGAAGTGTCCTGCAGATATCGAATTCGATGCGTACTGGCGTATCGAATGGAAATGTGATGTTCTGAACGTATCGAATGGAGGATAATTCGATATGCCTCGTGTCGAATGGAGTCGATTCGATGCTGACTGTGCTGAGCTGGTTCAGATCCAAAAAAGCCCTTTGAACACAAGGGGACGGGCTATTTATAGAACCCGTCCCGTGGAACCCACACTCCAATATAGAAAGGCGCATCGAATCATCGTTGTTCGATACGCGCATCGAATCAGGTGTATTCGATGCGCTGTTGGGCTGGCCCAATGAGGAAGGACTATACTGCTGATTCGATGCGCGCATCGAATTGTCCCCATTCGATGCGCTTATGGGCCGGCCCAATGATGTTATATTGGGCCAATCCTAAATTACACCCATCATATAGTCCCCCCAGTTTGGGAGACGATATCAATTTAGAGATCGTCTTTCAAACTTTGAAAAATATATTTGTACTGGTTTGAGATATTTCTAATCATAGTAAAATCGGATCGGTTCACTGTTCTTGTAATAGTAAGATAATTTTTGACGCATCGAATTGTGAGCTATTCGATGCGTGAAATTGCACGCATCGAATTCTAGCTATCCGATGCGGTTATTCGATGCGGCAGCGTAGCTGGGCCTGATGGGCCTCTCGCTCCCTATATAAGGGGGGTGCTGCATCGGCGCGATCATTATTCTGCCAACAGACTCTGCTCTTCAGGTAAGACGCATCGAATTCGCGTCATTCGATGCGTCTCGCATTGAACGATAAGTTATTCGATACGATCAGCATCGAATTGTAAAAATTTGATGCGTTAAAATTTTCGCTCATCCCTGATATGAGCCTACCGTTGCGTGTTTTTGATTTGCTGTTTTACTTTGTGTAGGATATAAGCAACCAAGCAAGACTTTCTTTTACCGAGAATATACTTAAGGTAAAAAAAAATTTGTTATTTACTGCGCCTTGTCGTTTAGTTTTTTAACACGTTCAGTATTGTATATATATGAGTGATATACGAGAGTGTGTAGTGACGTATGCGTCCTTAGTCAGTCTCGTTTTTTTTTAAAATATATTTCAGTTAACTCTCATCAAAGATGGTGAGCATTGAGACCCATTCCGGGAGTGATTCGAGTTCAGGCTCTAGTGCCAGTTCGATTAACAAAGAGAATCCGTCAAACGCACCTGCAGTTCCGACCACAGGCGATGCAGATGTCTATGATTTAATAGACAGAATAACCATTGATTCCCCCGCGGATAATAATCCTGCTCCAGAGTTGAATCCAACAACTGAGGTCAATAGCAATGAATCTTCGCCCTATAGAGATAATCGTGCTCCGAACGAGGGTGAGGAAGATGTAGATTACATAAATAGGGAATTCGACGATCATATCGAGGTCCCAGGAATGACCTATGATCAATACGTGTCTCGTCTCCAGCATAATCGTAGGGGATTGCGCGAAAAATTTAATATTCCCGACAAGTATAAAATCGTCATTCCTGGCCCAAATGATCGGATGCATACTCCACCACCCGGTCATATTACTGTGTTTGTCGGACAACTTTTAAACGGATTGCGCTTTCCAATTCCTTATGAGCTGAGATGGCTTCTGCGGAAGATAAATGTCGTTCCTGCTCAACTCACGCCAAATTCTTACGGGAGCATGATTGGTTTCATCATAGTGATGAAGGCTTTGGGCGAACGACACAGTCCTAATGAATTCTACGCGTTATTCGAGATTGCGAGACGCGAAGAAGGTTTCTACCATGTAAAGGCTCAAACTAACCGAAAATTTTTAAACGGTGGAGCAACCGGGTACGGGAAGGATTGGAAAAGAAGATACTTTTTGATTAAGGAGAGTTATGAAAACGAGTTCTTGGGATTCCGCCGGGAGTGGTTCACTGGTACAAGGGTAACAATCCCCAGTGGAGTTGCCATAACCCTGTGGAATTGCGAGTTTATTCCCACTCTAGTTAGAGAACATCAATTTGATGTTAAAAAACTCGTTGAAAATCGAGTCCTTTCTTTGGCTGGGTTGTCTCCAGTGAAATACAAGGGAGAAATGACCCTTGGTATATATCTGATCTTTCTGAGATTCTTGTTTATGTTTATTATGCATTCTAATGATTTGTCTTTGTTGCAGAAAAATACTTCATGAGTCGACACGCAAGGATGAACCGAGTTGTTGCTGCGGATATGGAAAGCTCTCAGACCGAGACCGTGCGTGAAATTCCTCCTCCTCGGAAGAGAAAGAGTAAGGGTAAGAAGAAGGTTTCTGAACCCTCAACTGCTACTGCTGCTGCTGCGGCTAGTGTTCTGCCAGTTGACCCTTTCGAGGACTTATTGGGAAATAATCCTGAGGGTAATCCAGACGGTGGCGAAGAGTCGGAAAACAGGGCAACCGAGACTGGCGAGGATGCCGGCAATCTCATTCAACGTAAAAGACGAAGAATTCCGCAAAATTTGTCGCAAACCGCAGGGGTTGCTGCTACGATTGGCCAAATTACCAGGCCAAGTGCCTCTAACCCTCATGCTGGTGCATCTGGTCCAAGTCACGCGGCCGGACCTAGCCAGGGTCCTCGAGCTCGAGCCGCTGGATACCATCTCTCGGAGGCCGAAGCCATCGAGCATTTGAAGGCACTATTGCCTGGTTTATCCGTCCCTCTTCCAATTTCTGACGAAGAGAGGAAAAGGCTGGAGCGAAATACACTGCTTCTGCTGCCAGCGGTAATGATGTCTTATTTGACTTACTTTTTCTGTGATTTTGCTTTGTAAATTTTTATCTAACCGTTCGTTTGTTGTCAGGCGGGCGGTTTCGTGGATGTTATGGCCTCAGCCTTAATGGATTTCAAGGAGACCGCCAGTAACGCTGATAATTCTGCACTTCAAGCTGCTCTCGATGCCAAAGAAAAAGCTTTGCAAACGGCAAAAGATGCTCGAGAGGAAGCTAAAAAACTTGAAGAAGATCTCAATCAGCAAATTTCTACGCTGAAGAAGGAGGTTGCTGCAGCCAAAGAGGAAGCCCACAATGCTGACTTCAATGGCTACATTCGAGGCCTCAAAGATGTAAGATATATTTTCTTACAATTTGGCACCTATTCTCTTATTTTTAATCTCATTAATATCTTTTTTTTTTTTTTTTACCCCTGTAAAAGGTTTCCCCCGAGCAAACATTGGAAATTGCTGAAAGGTTCCTCCGGGGCAATACGTTTCAAGAGTTGTGCACTCGTCGAGATGATCATGTGGCTCGAAATGCTCAAGCTCTCACGGTGCATCAGTTCTATGCTACAACCTATGTTCGTGGCAAATTTCAACCAGAATGGTTGGACCTGTCCCTGGGACCAAATTTGAAGAAACGTCCACCTCGTCAAACTTCTGAGGCTACACAACCTGATGAGTTTGCCTCTCTGCTGGATAGGGAGGATCTCATTCTCGAAGGGTTATCACCGCCGCTAGTAATGCCTGAACCATATCCCTCATCAGAAGATGAAGAATAAGACTGAACGTTGCTCAGGCTGTTAATTATTTCTCCGTTTATAAACAATTTTCATTTGTAATTTAATTTGTGTAGGGCGCTGCGTCGCTCTAATGTGCTTGAAACAATTTAATATCCGTTGCTTAATTTGTGGGATATTGACTGTTGTCTTTTCTTTCAATTTCTTATCTCAGACCTTTACTTTATTTTGACAACCTGCTGGTTCATTATTATTCAGTGAAAATTGTTTATCAATATTCTTCGTAATATCTGCCTCCTACCTCAATGACCTCAGTCATTTTGGAGCAAATTGTTTGTTTCAATTTGTTGTTCGTGATCTTCCGAGTTTGTCGCAGTATAGCGCGTCCCTTCCTTATTTTGTTCTAGGAGTTTATGGTACCTCATGCCATTTTGGGGCAGTTTCCCATCCTTCTTGTCTTGAACTTTTATCGGTATCTCGTGCCTCTTTGGGGCAGAGTCTCCGTTCTTTATGTCGTCTTTGACTTCTACCGGTATCTCGTGCCACTTTGGGACAGAGTATCCGTTTTCTTGATTGATTTAGGGATTTTTGGTATCTCGTGCCACTTTGGGGCAGAGTTTCCGTCCCTTTGTTGCCTCTGGCTTCTTTCGGTATCTCTTGCCACTTTGGGGCAGAGTTTTCGTTCTTCTGATTTTTTCGGGGATTTTCGGTATCTCGTGCCACTTTGGGGCAGAGTTTCCGTTCTTCTGATTTCTTCTGGGATTTTCGGTATCTCTTGCCACTTTGGGACAGAGTTTCCGTTCTTCTGATTTTTTAGACCTGCACTGATTACATTATGCAAAGTATATAAAATTTATGCAAATCAAATAATTCGACATAATCTTCTTTGAATAACTCAAATTAGATTATGTAAATAGAATCTGAGCTTTTATCATTGCTCATTCGCATGACTTCCAGTGCTGTCCTTCAGATCCAGGATTTGAGGTACCTGTTTTAAGTTCGTACATTGTTGTCCCTCATGCGTGTTATAGCAGAGAGAACGAATAAAAACTTGTTCAAAATATTCAAAATGCTAAAAATGCTTGTAAATTTCAACAGAATATTTATTCGATATGCTCCATACGCCCCGGAGCCAAGGCTATTGCTGCGTTTTCTTCTGGTTGCGGCCGCGTCCGAAGCGAGTTTACATAACACTTCCAACCTTCAATGTGATCTGCAATGACTTCTCTTGTGCCAGCAATGGTGGGGAATTTTATCATCTGATGGTAGGTTGATGGTAGCGCTCGAAATGCATTCAATGCCGGTCTTCCTATGATTCCGTTGTACGCGAAGTGCATGTCAACGATTACATAGTTCTCCAAAATTGTCGTTCTCTTTGGAGCTGTCCCCAATGAAGTTGGGAGCTTGATCATTCCTAGTGGCACTATCGCTGGACCTCCAAAACCATGAAGCGACGTTCTCACCGGTTCTAGTGTCTGGTTGTTCAATCCCATTTTGAGCAACGTAGAGTTGAATAGTACATTTACGGAACTCCCATGGTCCACAAGCATTTTGGTGACTCCGAAATTAGCTATATCAACAGTTATCACCAAAGGGCAATTTAAATTTGACATCTGTATAGCTTGTGCACTTAGTTTCCGTAGGTCTGCAGTGGAGAACGTGATCTCTTCGTGTGGCATTTCTTCGATTCTCAGCATATTAGCCATATGAACAAAATTATCTGCTTCAATAAACCTTGTGATCCTTCTACGACCGTTGGTAGAATCTGCTCCTCCTGGTCCTCCTGCTATCATATTGATGATGCATCTCCTGGTGTTTTCGTCCTCAATTTGGGGGTATTGAAAAAGTTGCGGTTCATCGATTGCCCTCTGCTTATCTTTCCTAGGAGATGGAGTTCTCTTACGGTTGGAATTGTTTTCTTGTTCTTGCACCTTCTTGACAAACTCCACCAATTTGCCATCCTTTATCAACCGCTCAATTTCATCCTTCAAATTTATGCATTCCTCTGTATTGTGCCCCTTCTGATTGTGGTACTGGCAGAATTGACTTAAGTACATCGTAGCCTTGGACTCTCTCATTGGTCTGGGATCCTTTAACCATCCTTTTTTCTTTGCTGCCCGAAATACTGCCATAATGTGAGCATTCAGTGGGGTGTACCTTCGAGGCGAACTGTCCCTTTTGTAGTTTCTGTTCCTGTTGTTGCTGTTGTGGCGATTTTGATCTTCTCTGCCTCTCTCTCTATCTCTTACAGCCACATTGTTAGGAACTTTGGTTGCCATCATTTCCTCGAAATGAACCACATCTTGAGCTATCTTGTTTATTTCTTCAACTGTGGTTGGTTTTCGTTTCAGTAACTCACCACCACACATGGTGTTGGTAGTTGCATGAAAAACTATACTTGCAACCATTTCTCCCGTCGGACTATCAATCCTTAATAGCTCTGTATTGAAACGTTTCATGAAGTCCTTTAGACTTTCATTAACTTCCTGTTTCATCGTGTATAAGTGGGAGTGATCCAAAACTAGTCTAGACTGACTAGAAAACTGATCCTCGAACATCTTTCTCAACTGGGCATAACTCTCAATCTGTCCATGAGGAATTCGATTAAACCAGTCAGCAGCCACTTCTGATAGAGTCGTTGCAAATATCCTGGCTTGCATATTGTCCCTGAAACCGTAGAGGGACAGTTTTCTGTCTAATTGGAAGAGGTGATCTCGGGGATCAGATTTCCCGTTGTATGTCTTTAATTCCGGGATTTTATCTCCTTGCCCTAGAATCTCCGACTCTATCTCTCGGCAAAAAGGACTACGATTCATAGAATTGTCCTTCCTAGTCGTTTGAGTCTCGGCTATTGCTTTCCCCTTTTCCAATCTTCCAACGGACTAGCTTGGTCCGAAACACTTAATACAAGCTTTCTAGATAGAAATAACTAAATTACAGAATAAATATGGCGTGTCGAATTTGCTGTATTCGATGCTATCGTGTCGAATGAGGGGCAGTTCGATACGGGATAGTTATCACTAGGTAAAAGTCACTTTGGAGGTATCGAATTCGAAGTGTCCTGCAGATATCGAATTCGATGCGTACTGGCGTATCGAATGGAAATGTGATGTTCTGAACGTATCGAATGGAGGATAATTCGATATGCCTCGTGTCGAATGGAGTCGATTCGATGCTGACTGTGCTGAGCTGGTTCAGATCCAAAAAAGCCCTTTGAACACAAGGGGACGGGCTATTTATAGAACCCGTCCCGTGGAACCCACACTCCAATATAGAAAGGCGCATCGAATCATCGTTGTTCGATACGCGCATCGAATCAGGTGTATTCGATGCGCTGTTGGGCTGGCCCAAGGAGGAAGGACTATACTGCTGATTCGATGCGCGCATCGAATTGTCCCCATTCGATGCGCTTATGGGCCGGCCCAATGATGTTATATTGGGCCAATCCTAAATTACACCCATCAATTATTTATAGCTGGATCCTTTTCTTTACAAATCGGAATTTTGGCCAACTAATCCCAAACATATGATCGAAGTATAAAATACAACAACCTATTACCAGTTCACATCAAATAACCTAGCAACAGGGCTCTTCTCAATTTAGCTTGAGTTGCTTCTATCGTTTTTAATCATCTAAATTAAGGAATGAGTCCAATTAATAAATCAACTCAATATTCAGAACCTTGATTTGTATAATTTCTGAAAGCATATTTTTCAACTAACTCAACCTAAGAAATAGTTGTTCGCCTTTTGATATCAGTACGACACCTTCAATGTTATTAACAGCCTATACGCAGCCCCAATTCATAAATCATGTTAAATTTTGACGTGAAGTCCAGAAAGGTATTGCATCTCAAATTTTAGACGACTTATCATATTTATAAAAGTATTTGACTTACACGACTATTATGAAGATGCAATCTCAACATGTTGCTAAGTATTTGATCTAAGTATGGTTCATAGATAAGCTTCAGTGTTCTTAATCACATAAGAAAGATTAATACCAAGATTTTCTAACAATCTGGAGTGAGCAGCATAGATAGCATATGAAGACCCCAAGGTTTTGGCTAATCTCCCGTTAGCTTAAGCACGCCATCTACTCGCGACATACAAGTGTTGTTTGCCGTTGCCTACTATCCATCTCCTTTTTAATACCTCTCGGCCATGTATGTATGTGTGGGGCGATTTTGGGTTAAAAGAAGAGATATAGTAGTCGTACGGATATATGAATGAGACGCAGATGATCATCACTTTATATTTAGCCCCAACTCATGTAAATCAGCCAAGTATACATGTTTGGGTGAATTTGCACTCCACGTGTAAATGAAGCAAGCTGGATATATATACAAGGATACTATCTAAATCTAAAATTCATTCATTTTGTTATAGATTTGTGACCAGTCTAAATGGAGGTGGGCATGTAAGACAAAAGAAATATTGACTCCATAAAATAGGTTTTTTCCCCATTTCATATATTTATGCGCATACACATGGCATCTGTTCCTTTTGGTGAATGGTATATTTGGTAAATCATGAAATTATCGAGTTAACAAAGTTAATTAGGAGATAACGACTATTGAGTGACTAATTAATTAGTTATATACTTCACTTCAAGTTAATTTAGATCCGTTCTTTTAGTTGAATGATTCAATAGCTAGCGAACAATCTATACTATTATATAAAGAAAGGCAAACTGTGACACCAAATTTTTGATTTCCGGTTTTAGCCTTATAATTTTATTGTTAGCACAATAGTTTAATTATTGAGTTCCTAATTTAGCCTTATAATTTAAGTAGAATCAATAACTATAGTAATTATTGTGATTGAATATTTAGTTTCCCAAAATTTAAAACTTTCTATATAAAGTCTCTATCCTTATTTATTTAATTTTTACTTATTCAAATTATTCTTTTACCATATAAATTAAAATAAATTCTTAATCACGCGGGGACCGCGTGCCATCGTTTCTAGTAATTTATAAATCGAAAGTCCTGAATTTCTAAACTAGACTCCTCCCGTTAAAATTTAATTTACTTTCAGCTGATCCGTAAAGTACAATTACCAGCCTATAGACCAACCTAAACTTGAAAGGAGATATTGTTTATTACCAATTCCAAAAATGATCTATCTATTCCGTATATACTTGAATAGTAAATATAGGACAAATTAATACTTCTGCCCTGTAAGTTTACACCGTTAAAAAAAGTGCCCTGTAACTATGAAATCGATAAAACTAACCTACGTTTTGGATTTTTTTCAATTTTTCTGCCCTGAGCTTGCCACCTCACAAAAAATGCCTCCGTGGCATCCGATATGGCAATTCTGGCACACGCCATGGCTGCCACATGGAATATATTTATGACAAAAATATATTTATATTCAGAATATATATAAAAATATAAAAAAAAATATTTGTGTATTAAAATATATCAAATATATATAAATATATATAAAAAAAAATAGAAAAATTATAAATATTATTTTTACTACTGAAATTAAAAATATATATATATATATATCAAATATATATAAATATATATAAAAAAGGAAAAATAATTTTATTACTGAAATAAAAAAAACTAAAAAAAAAATGAACCCCCCCCCCCACACCACCCCGACAACCCCCCCCCCCCCCCCCCACCGCCCCAACCCCGCCGCTCCCCCCCCACCCCCAAACCCCCGCCGCTCCCCCACCACCACCCCGCCGCTGCAATTGCAGCGGTGGCGGTGTCAATCGACGCCGCCACCACTGCAATTGCAGCGGAGATGGCGTCGATCGACGCCACCACCACTGCAATTGCAGCGGGTGGCGGCGTCGATCGACGCCACCACTGCTGCAATTGCAGTGGTGGTGGCTTCGATCGACGCCGCCACTGCTGCAATTGCAGTGGTGGTGGCGTCGATCGACGCCACCTCCGCTGCAATTGCAGCGGCGGGGTGTGGGGGGGTTTGGGGGTGGGGGGGGAGCGGCGGGGTTCATTTTTTTTATTTTTATTTTTTACTTTTTTTATTTTGGTAATAATAAATAATATATGTGATTTTTTTATTTTATATATATTTGATATTTGTTTTTTAAATTCAGTAATAATAAATAATATTTATGATTTTTGCCTTTTTTATATATATTTATATATATATTTTTTATTTCAGTAATAATATTTATGATTTTCCCTTTTTTCATATTTATTTATATATATTAGATATATTTTAATACATAAATATATATATATTTTTATATATTTATATATATTCTGGATATAAATATATTTTTATTTTAAATATATTCCATGTGGCAGCCACCTAGCATAAAAAATATATTTTTGTTTTAAATATATTGATGTGGCGTGTGCCAAAAAAGCCACATCGGATGCCACATAGGCATTTTTTGTGAGGTGGCAAGCTCAGGGCAGAAATATTGAAAAAAACCCGAAACGTAGGTTAGTTTTATCGATTTCATAGTTACAGGGCACTTTTTTTAACGGTGTAAACTTACAGGGCAGAAGTATTAATTTGTCCGTAAATATACATGTAACCCCAAACTATATTGAGAGAGGGGAATTGAATTTAAATTAACGTATATCTTCATCATCACTCTTTAAACATTCTGCCGATCGAAGATAACTTACGTCCAAACATTCATTAACAAGTTAATCATGTACCGTGATTGTTTACAAATAATTAAACTACTTATAATTAACGAACTTATGTTACCTCAATTGGAATGATTAGCCTGAAAAGAAGTAGTGCCTAAAGTTAACGCGCCTGATTTCTCGTCCCAGCTCAATTCAGTTCCTTAATTTTGACTGAAGATATTTCTTCCCACAAAAGAAAAATGTATATGTTAAAGTAAAAATACTTAATTATGTTAAGCATTTGCATGTTAGGTTTTGTACAAGATGGCGACAAGTGGAGCTAAGGAAAAGGTGGCAGCCGTGCATGCTTTGTTCCATAAAAATTTATATATTTGTCCTATATTTAAAAATCATCTTTCAAAGTGGTCATTCAACTCCCCAATTTTTTTCATATTAAACCCATAAATTAATTAGTATGATCAAAATAGTCATAAATTTAACATCCACCGTGAAACACGAGAAAGATCTATTTCCGATTATTATTACCTTATTCAGTATTTCATTGATAAAATAACTTAAAAGAGGGAGGTGTTACATGTATATATACAACGTATATGACTACTGAGTCAATAACGACAATATTTTTTTTTTAAAACGAACAAAGTTGAAGTCATGTTTTAATACCAAATTATAATTATAGCCACGTGACGAGACGGGGCGTTACAGGTTTCGTCCCACAAAGCTTTTAGTTTTACGTCGATTATCTCGATCGATTATCTCGACGCTATAGTGAAGAATTAGGGGTTCTCGGGTGCACCGTTTGCATCTTGATCTTTCTTCTTGATTGTCTCTTTTCTTTTTCCATTTGTTATCTCTGCTAGTAGGAGCCTTCATTTTGCCATTCGTTATAGCACTTACTTATGGTGGAAAAGGTGTGTCTTCATACTTTTTCAAAGTATACAAGTTTTGCCCTTTTTGGACTTGTAGGTTCATGAGCTCACCATTACCCAAGTTGTCCAAAGTGTGCTTGCTGATGGGATTCAAGCAGTGATAGAATGTCCTGATGTGACGTATTAGTTTGAACATAGTAGGTGAGCATAATTGAGCTATCATCTTGTAGCGCCTCATGCTGTTGCGATAAACTCATCGTCATATTGCTTGAATTTCAATAGAACCCTTATTCCTTCTTCCATTTAGATGGGTGTGTCTTTAGGTTTTGATCCATCAATAAATCCACCATGATGCTTTGCTTCCACTTGGTTTGTTGCATGCGAACTTTCTTCATCAAGACATAAATTTCACCAACTTCCATCTTTAAGTATCCCTCTAGGTTGATTGAATCCATGGACATTTTGTTCTCAATTCAACCCATAGTAGAAATTCCTCAAGAGTGCTTTATCACTAAAATCACATTGTAGAAAAAACATGATCATATGTTGATACCTTGTCCACATATCAACAACTGATTCTCTATCGTGTTGTTTGAGACAAAGAATTGCCTCATGTCTCTTGTGATTTCCTTCAGTTGTCATAAATTTGTGGCATAACTTCGTCTTTAATCATTCGCATGAATAAGACTTCTTGTTGTAGATTCCCTCCTACCAAGCTCGTGCGCCTCCTCTGAGAAAAATAAAAAAACAGCACTCAACATTGCTTACGTGATCCCATCCAAGGTCCTAGGACTTCATGGCTACTAGCTCGGCATGCGGGTCGAAGTCTTCCTCTGGGTCGTCTCCAAATTGTCTTTGCTCAATTATTCTGAAGAGATCCAAGTTATACTTCCCCTGCATGACTTTTTGAAAATTGGTGTCACTTCTCACCTCTTCAACCTTCTTCAGATTGGTCGTCTTGGTTGTGTCCTTGCCTCCAAATCCTTTGACCGACAAGTTCTCACCAAAGAGTATGCATATGCTGCCATTTGTTCCTTTGTTGAAAGGTGATGGCGGATGATTGTTGAATGATTCCACGTGTAGTCTCTAACAAAAAATAGAAGATAGATCAATACCTTAACAAATAGGATCAATAAATCTAACAAATCAAGCTTCAATGACTCCAACAAATCAATATCGTTACTCCCCAACAACGGTGCCAAAAACATGATGGGAACAAAGACGATGTTAGAGAACTTAGTATGCAAATAGAGTGTTATAGAATGTTCTTTTTTGCAAGTGCACGGTCATGTGATAATAGAATGGTAAGTATAGTTACGAACCAAGTATCATATTCTAAGGAAGTGGTGGATTGCTGATTAGAATCACTCAAATGTAAAATCACAAATGGTTGTCACGCTTACTACCTTCTATGCTTACAAAATGAATGCTATGTGAATGAATAATGTTACGAATATAAAAGGATATGAATGAAGTTTTGGAAAATCGTTTTGAATGCAAGACACCACTAAACTAAAATGCAATGAAAACAATGTAAATGCAACAAAAATGATTTTAATGGAAGAAAATAGTTTGTATGCAGTAGGAAATAATTTTAAATGAATGTAGATGAAAATATTATAATATGATTGATTTGAAGGAAAATTAATTATTAACTAAACTAATGCAAGACATAATGTAAACGCGACATAATTTAAGATGATTGATGTTTGATTGCTTAGGTTGTAAACAGATGATTAAAAGATATTTGGAGGTTGGGTTTCACAAGTGATCTAAACATAATAGTTCATAGACAAACTACATATGCTTCTTTGAGATGCTTACTTATGTGCTTGAGTTTTGTGTGTCTAATGATCCATGACCTATAGATGGAGTTATCCTAAATACAAATCCTTGAGTCTCTAGTGATCTACCGCGTTAGCGCAACCAGTCCAGTTGTCAAGTATTATAGAAGAGATAATCCAATTAACTCATCCTTTCATGTTAATGTAACGTACATAAATAAGATTTATTTAGTGTGATCTATGGGTTGTGCATCATTTTTGTTAGTGTGCCAAAGTCACAAATCACATGTATACATAATAGCCTAACTCTACACTCTGGCGGTCCCAGGGTAGTGCTTCCATTCATGTGGCGAGAATAATATTAATCATGCAGAATAAGAACTAATCAATCTAGACACATAAACTCTCAAACACAAATCGACTAAAGCAAATAAACATATTCATAAATTAGAGCTACCTCCCTACTCCAAACTCGAAGTTGTTTAGCTACTCACAGTCTTAGGTTCAATAACAAATAAAGAATTGAATAACATAAGCAAAAGTAAAGGAGATAGGAAAAACTTCTCAAATCCAGTAGAATGTTGACGCATTGCTATCTTCTCAACTCCTTTGTGCTATCTCTTTCTTCACGAACTATCGACTCTTGAATGTGAAAACATAGATAAAACAAAGCTTTAATGGTGTTTTCTCTGTTCTCTCTTCTTTTCACAACTTTATCACAACCCTCTCTAACGTAACCAAAAGTAATGAGTCGCGATAGAAAGCAATACCTTAAGTGTTGGCCATCCTATCTGTTTATAGATGAAGCGTGTTGCTCTGATTTCGGAGTCGGTCAGAACTTAAACATCTGAAAGAACAAAAGTGTCCTCGGGGACGCGTGGCCTGACTATGTCGCGCTGGGGTTGTGCGGATGGCGTTGACCGTGTTATTATCGCGTCGGTACCTAGCTGGTTGCGGTGGACGCACTGGTCTCTGAATGGGGAGCGTGGGTCACGCGGCTCCCTAGTTTAAGAGCAAAGGCAGCGCGACCTCGTCTACATCGCGTAACTCCTCCTCTGCTGGGCTGGTTGCTGGGCTTTCTCACGTGCATGAGCTAGGGTTGTATCATTTGGTGTGGTGTCGTAGCGCTCGAAGTAGCGTTGTAGAACTCTAATTGCATTCCCTTCCAAAAGCATCCATTTTGTGCTCTTTTTATGTCATTTTGTCTTGACTCGACTAAAATCTATAAATTGACAAAACAATACGAAAACCAATAAATATGCACCAAGAACTATTCAAAAGTGCAAAAAAATAAGTACTTAAATCATGCTAAACGAACGCTCATCAAGGCCTCAAGATCATAGAAAACAAATTTTAAGCCAAGTTGTACAATAATCGGGGAGATAGTAAAGTGTCAATTCCTAACAATGATATAGTCAATGCCCACAAGTATATATACTAAGTCACTCGCACCAGAATAATTAAAGAGTGACATATCGGACTTCGATTGAACAAAGTCAAAGGAGGAGCCGTGCTCAACGTAAGAAATCACACATGAGGCGCTTGCTTAAGACCATAAAGAGCTAGTATCGTGCATATTTTGTACTTGCCTAGCTGTTAAATCGAAAGACCCTAGGTTTTTTAGTAAAAAACTTAGACAAAATGTAACTTGGGGATCTAAATACCTACGATACCAAATTCATAGTTGGTAAATCAAAGCTGAAGATATTAGATTACTTGAAAGTAACAATTGTTAGTCGCATCTTAGTGTCGCGGAGACCTAGAAGAAATTAGAGAGACTGCGCCGTTGTGAAGCTCTTTTCTTGCCCTAGCTGGTATGAATCGCATTGGAAAGTACATAAAACGTTAATCAAAATGTGAAAAATCCAAATACGAAGGCCCCGTTTGGAAGTAATTTCATCATTCTGGTTTGAAGCAATTTTCATTTGGGTGCTTGAAAAATATTTAGGAAAAAGTATCATAAAATTGGTATGTTTTATTTTGATTTAGTTTTAATTTTATAAAGCGACTAGCGTGTAATCGGAAGTTATATTTTTGTCTATATTAAGATGGGTTATATCCTAATTAGGGGGTGTTTGCAAGAGCTTATGAAAGCTACTTCTTCATAACTTTTACTTAAAGTTACTTAAAGCCGCGTTTGACTTAAAGCACTGAGTGTTTGCAAATATGTTTTTAAAAGCTACTTAAAGCAGTTAAAATTATTTTGTGGTGTTTGCAATAGCTAGTGAAAAATAGCTTTTGAATATTGATTAATATGCAATAATATTTATTTACCTATATTTAAAGTATACATAGTATTAATGTTTCACTCACACATACACAATTATGGTTATATTTAAAATAAAATATTTTAAATTTTAATACAATTGAACTAATACGTTTATTACACTACATTTCACAATTTATTTGATGTAAGCATTTATTTTTAGAAAATATAACTTTATGTGAAAAATGTTAATATAAATATGTTGTTGTTAAGTAAAAAAAAATTAAGAATTTCTTTCTATTCTTTTTCATTATTACTTTTTCTTTAATTATTTTTATTATCAATTAAAAGACCACAATTTAAAATTATAGAGCATAGTAAATGAGGTAAGAGAGAAATCATGAGATCTCTTTCTAATTAATTAAGGCTTAAATAGGATATTAAGAGAAATTTAAGGAATATATAAGTAAAAGCAGTTTATGGAAGCACCTCATGACATGCTTCTGGGCTTCTGCTTATTTTTGACTTTTTTTAAGAGAAGGAGAAGCAAAAGAATGAATTGCAAACACTAAATAAATGCTTTTCAGTGACTTAAAGTCAATAAGCTCCTTTTAAAAACTCTTGCAAACACCCCCTTAATTGACTCAACATTTTTATGAGTAACATAAGATTTTTCGTTTTGTGATTACTAATTAATAGCATGCATATATTACTTACAATAGGAAATAGGAAGCTCTCTTCTTAAAAACATAAATTAAAAAAACACGTAAGTTGTCCGAATTTGGGCCAAATTACAACCAAAGGGAGTGGAAGTACAAAGCTTTAGTTGAAAAGGGTGAAGCCCAAATTAGCAATGGTGGGAAACAGAAACGGAAACCAAACGCCTGCAGACAAGGTTAATGGAGGAATTAGGAGGAAGCAATAGCAATAGGAATAGCAACATATACAAGGTATCAAGAAGCATAAAAAGGAAAGAGAACACGCTGTACAATGCCCTCCGATCAATCTATGAAGACTCCATCTTTGTCGGAGAGATCTCCCAGCTGTGGCCGGAGCTCCCTCTGCTGGCCAACCTCCGTTGCGGTCTTTGGTATTTTCCCAAATTCCATTCCAATTGTTACTTCAAATCAACAGATGGACACACCAATAATTTGTCTTTCAATACTTGTCGTCTTAATCTACATGTCGCCCTCCTAGCTGCTCTGGTAATGCTATTGCTATTGCTATTGATATTGCTTTTGATATTGATATCCCTCTTCTCTTCAAATCAACTTATGGATTATACGCTTGTTTTCTTTTAAACAGAGGGGAGGATGTATGATTGTTGATTCTACTCGTAAGGGGAAGCGGTTTCCTGACAGTATGTCTAAGACTATTCCTATTTGGACCTGTGTCTTAAATCGAGCTATCCTCAATTATCGTACCGCCAGCCTCAATGATGCAACGTCAAACGTGAAGTTCCGCCTTCATTCTTCTCTTATATATATATATCTTTCTTTTAGAGAAATAGTTAGTTAGTTAATTCGTCATTCATTTCAGGACTCAAATCACCCATCTGCTTGGGATTGCTCCTTACATCTTCCCCTATGGGTTTCACAAACTGAAAAATCACAAATAGAAAACCGTCTCCAAGATTGGACCAAGGAATTGGAGTCCACAGGAGCTGATATCGCTTCCATTTCATCATCTCTTTCTAAACCTCTAAGACCTTTATGGGTTTCACAAAAAACTGTCATCTGGTTAAATGAGGTCCCCGACTATGATTCATGGGATTTTACACCACTCATACTTGTTTCAGCATCATCCTCCTGTGGTGCTACTTTACACAAGGGAACCACCTCTGAGTTTAGTTGGAACTATATACCTGGAGCTGGTGATGACGAGGAAAGTTGGGCTCGAGGTTTATCTCCGGCTCTTTTCTGGAAACATGCCTACGATATTATAAGCTCAAACCCCGACTTGTGCAATCAAATGATAGCAAATATTGTTGAGAAGGATCGTGTTGCTCGTTTACAAAGAGGAGAACATGCTCCACAGTTGTCCATTAGACCCGAGAATACGTATAAGCTTCCTCTAGATAGTCCTACATACTTGGATAATGGAATTGCCGCTGTTGATGAGAAGTTGAGTGATAATCGTGACATATGTTTTCTAGGCTCAACCAATATTGCAGTTGGCAAAACTCAACATGGTAAATTCTTTTTTAAATCTTTTACTCTTCACTTGTTGAAGTTTAGCCTCATATTTTCATTTACTCCCCTGGAAGTTTGGAGACATAATGTTTGTGGTCTAGTTACAATTAGGACGTGTCCTAGGCAATTGCTTGGGAGCCAAAATCTTGCTTTAACCTGTACTCATAAGTTCTGAAGAACTTTGGAAACCAAGCTGTAGTGGTACATTTAGTATAAATAGCTTTATTACCAAGTTGACAGACCCATTGCAGTCTGATAATACTTTCTTTTTCCTTTTTTTTTGCACATTTCTCTTTTGGTATTCGTTATTGATTTATCATTGTACTTTTGCGATGACGTAATCCTTCTGCACAGCCATAGAAGTCCGTCCTGCCTACTGCATATTAAACTGTGATAAAGAGTCAGTTTCTATCTCCCTGGAGAACTCTGGAATATATCTTCACTTGCCAATTCTGGTATGTATCGTAAATAAATTTTCTTGCATATATTTATTTCCTTTCCCCTCTGTTTCACCTCTCTTCCAAATGTGAGCAGGATTCCAAATTCGACCGTTTTTCTTTGTTGAGGAATCTCCCCTCTGCCCTGGATTTTGCAAAGACAAATTTGAGAAAAGGGAAGTCAGTCTTTGTTTGCTGCAGCAATGGTAATTATCCTCTCACTGCATAGTCATTTTGGTGCATAATTTTGCTAGTTATGGTAACTTATTCTTTTAGGTCGATCACCGTGTAACTATAAACGTGGTCACACTTTACAGTTTTTTTTTGCAGAAAGTTAAAATATTATTAGAGCCCAACTTGGAGTGTTTACAGAATAAGAGGGGAATACCCCAATAGAAAGCTCATCACTATTTACAAATTGATCCTACCATCAAGCTAGGGGAATAACTAGCTCTAGACTAGACTAGGTCTATTACTGCCTACTCCCCCACAAGCTACTACAGTCCAACCAAAGTGCACTTGCTATGAACGCCTTTCCTCCTCGCAATGGCTCCAGTCTAGGACTGTTCCCATTTCCTAGGCCTTCATAGTGTAGCTTTGCTTAGCCTTCTCTGATGGTAAGCTTTCTGGATCAGCTATTCTCCGTTTGGGTGACAGAAGAGAGTGAGAGAGAGAAGTTACCAAGTCCCCGCATTCCAGTCCTACTATTGCTCACCTGTAATCAAAACAAACAGACACTCCACCACACATGCAATCAACAACATTCAATCATGAAGACAACAAGGAAAATATATGTAAGAATAAAACTACTTGTCTCAAAACTTGCCTCACTTTGGCCCTGGTCACACTTTACAGTTGATAGTGATAGATAGAGGTCCACCCTTCTCATAAAGAAAATTTTTACTGTTTATCTTTGCAAACATCAAATGAATTGAATATAGAGAGCTTTGAGAATTGGGATATAATGCGGTCTCCCTTGATGTAATGCGGTCTCCCTCGTTTCATTAGACAAACATAATGCAAATTGAATTTATTTTCTTACTCCAGCCTTTAACTTATGGTGGGTTCATTTGACCTGCTTTGGTTCACATTTTACGGACCAATTTATTGTTTGTTCTTGTTTATTTCTTGTCTATCCTTTGCCTATTAACATAAACCAATGTCTCTCCCTTGATCCTCTTTGCTGTGTTGTATTTTGCAGGAGAAGATATAAGCATATGCATTAGTTTGGCAATCTTGTGTTCGTTTTATGATGAAACAGGTAAAAAAGTAGAAACTTGCCCTAATATTCACATCGGATATAGTATAACGGGTTGCCTCCCAACATATTAAAAAGGTGCAACTTGCTCCTTCAGAGTAAATGTAATGGATGATAATATAGCCATGTGTCCAAAATGTGTATAAATTGAGCGGCTAATCATACGACTCAGGGCAAGTTGCTCATTTTCAATAGGTTGGGGATAAGTTGTAAGAAATAATACATTGAGGAACATCATGTTTGTAAAATACCATATAGGTTTGGGGTTTAATGTTTTTTACCCAATTATATAAGTCTGAGTAATTGAGATTTTGGATCTCTTACGTTGGGGTTTCCATTTGGAAACTGGATTTGTGTAAGAAAACTCTCTTTTATATTATTAGTCCAACGTAACTGTTAATTTGTTTTTGTTCGTACAGGGCACTTCGATGAAGGGAAATATTTCGGGGAGAGAAGAATTACAAAGTTAGAGTTGCGGAGGCGGTTAGTATTTATATGTAAGTATGCTGTGGACGCTCGACCATCACGAGGGAACCTGAGACAAGTGTTTAATTACCTTAGTGGTGCGTCTGATTCATGACATGGCTTATTTCCTCATTACTCAGAGAAGTACTCAGAGAGAGAAGTAGGGAGAAAAGAGATAAAATTGTAATAATAATCGTCATAGTTCAATCAAGCACTTGATCCCAGATTAATATCAGAAAATCTTTACATATTTGGCTAAGCAGATCATAAAAGTAGATAGTACTATTCTAATGCAAAAATAGAAATAAAAGATACTATGGGTTGACTGTTAATTCGGCCCACAAGTCTCTCCAAGCCCACTCGACTAATGGACTATAATTGTTACTTATCCGGCCCAACTTGAATTATGATGAATAACTGAATTAGTAAAAATAGCAATAATTGATTCTCTTCCTCTTCAAATCGTTGAACCTAATTTTATCCCAAAATAGCAATCCTCCTCAACCTTCATCGTGACATTGCCCCTTCTTTCTCTAAAGCTTGATCTCAAGCTTTGAATTCCGAAAAATTCGCCGCAACCCACTCATAATCCTCCCAAGTAGCATTTGATTCCGATGAGTTCTTCCACTGCACAAGCCATTGAACCACCGCTTTGTTTTATTTCTTAATCATTCTCCTCGCCAACACTTTAGACGGGCACAGAACCACTCCTCCCTCCTCGTTCGTTGCCGAAATTGTCGCCGAAACCCTCTTTGTCGGTCCTACGTGTTTCTTAAGAATCGACACATGAAACACTGGATGCATGCGACAATCAGGAGGTAGCTTCAAGAGGTAAGCCAACTCTCCTACTTTCTGTATGATTTCAAATGGCCCTGCAAATTTTGGGCTGAGTTTCCATGGGTTACCACTGCGCACTGAGAGCTGCCTGTACGCTTTAAGTTTTAGATATACCATGTCTCCTGTATTGAATTCTCTACGGGTTATGTGTTTGTCAGCTTGCTTTTTCATATACTCATGTGCTTTGAGAAGTGATTCTTGTATGTGTTGTGTCATTAGCTGCTTTTTTTAGATAAGTTCCTCCACTCTCACTACTTTAATCTCCTGTAGTGGCCCTATACCCCATTGAGGAGGCTTGTAGCCATACAAAGCCTCAAAAGGGCTTATTTGGATAGCAGAATGGTGAGTTGTGTTGTACCACCATTCTGCTAAGTTGATCCATTTGGCCCATCTCTTAGGGTGAAGCCCAGTCATACACCTCAAGTACCCCTCCAAACACTGGTTAACCCTATCTGTTTGACCATCTATTTGGGGGTGGTAAGTAGTACTCAGTTGATGCTGAATCCCTAAGCTCTTCATGAGCTCTCTCCAAAATTGGCTGATAACTATGATCTCTCAGTAGTAATAGAGTCAGGTAGCCCATGCAACTTGTAGACAGTCTCTAGGAATAGCTTAGCTAAGCTAGAAGCATTGTAGGGGTGAGTGAGTGCTATGAAGTGGGCACTCTTAGTGAATCTGTCAACTATAACCCATATAGCATCCCTCCTTTCAGATTTAGGTAGCTGACTGATGAAATCCATAGTTATGTATTGCCAAGACCTGCTTGGTATCTTCAAGGGTAGTAATAGCCCAGGGGTAGCCACATTCTCATGTTTACACAATTGACAAGTAGGACACTCCCCAGCAAACTCTTTGACATGTTCCCTCAAGCCAGGCCACATGAAAACCAACTGAATTCTTTGATAGGTACCAGTAATTCCTGAGTGCCCCCCCCCCCCACACTGCTATTGTGCATTAAATCCATCACTTTTCTCCTCAAATCAGTAGTAGTACCCACATACAACTTCCCCTTGTACCTGAGTGTGTTGTCATTATAGGAATAGTAGCTGACATCATAAGGTTTCAACAAACAGGATTGAATAGCCTCCTCTGCCCTAGTATCACCCTGTAGCTTTCCACCAACTCATTCATCCAATCTGGCTGAACAGTGCAGATAGCCATGCACTTATCTTTTCCCTCTTATCCTTCTCTCCTGGACAAGGCATCAACTGCCTTGTTCTCATGTCCTCTTCTGTATTCAATCCTGTAAGTATAACCAATAAGCTTGGTCATATACTTATGTTGCAAAGGGGTGGAAATTTTTTGCTCCATCAAGTATTTAAGACTGTGCTGGTCAGTCTTAATGATAAATTCTTTGTGAAGTAGGTACGGTCTCCATTTGTCTATGGCTAAGATAATAGCCATAAATTCTTTCTCATACACTGAGAGTCCCAAACTCATTGGTCCTAGTGCCTTTACTTAAATAGGCCACATGATGTTTATCTTGTCTCAAGACTGCCCCCAGTCCTTGATAAGATGCATTTGTCTCAACTACAAATACCTTATGGAAATCAGATAATTGAAGCACGGGTGCAACCACCATTGCTCTTTTGAGTGCCTCAAAAGCTGCTTCAGAATCCTCACTCCACTTAAACTGTCCCTTGTTGGTCATGTTAGTGAGTGGTTTTGCAATTATACCATAATTCCTTACAAACTTCTTGTAGTAACCTGTTAGCCCCAGAAACCCTCTCAAAGCTTTCAAGTTCTTAGGCTTTTGCCACTCCACCATAGCCTGTACCTTTGCTGGATCAGCCTGTACACTTCCCCCTCCAATGATATGCCTTAAATATTCCACTTCCTTCTGTCCAAATGTTCTACATGCTCTTCTACTGTCTTGCTGAAGATTAAGATGTCATCAAAGAACACCAAAACTGATTTCCTCAATTTTTCTTTGAAGATGTTGTTCATCAAAGACTGAAATGTAGCTGGGGCATTAGCGAGCCCAAAGGGCATCACTTTGAACTCATAATGACTAGAAACAGTTACAAATGCTGTTTTTGGTATGTCCTCTTCTCTCACTCTTATCTGGTGATACCCAGATCTCAAGTCAATCTTTGAGAATATCATGGCATGTGTCAATTCATCAAGTAAGTCCTCAATCAATGGGATTGGGAAGCTATTCTTAATAGTGATGGAATTGAGTTTCCTGTAGACTACACAGAATCTCCATCCTCCATCCTTCTTCTTCACTAAGAGGATTGGTGAAGAAAATGGGCTGTCACTCTGTTGAATCAGCCCTGAGTCCAACATTTCTTGGACCAGCTTCTCAATTTCTTCCCTCTGGAGGTAAGGGTACCTATAAGGTTGCTGTCTAAGAGGCACAGACCCTGGTAATAGGCATATAGTATGGTCAGTTACCCTAACTCTTTTGGCTCAGCAAACAAAGGTTCATATTCCTTGAGTAATGGAGTGAACTCAAGAGATGTCTTTGTTATGATTTCCTCCTCACTTCTCTTTATCATGCACAACCATCCCACCAGGTTATCTCCTCTCTTTCTAAGCCATTTCTCCATCTTGGCTCCAGACATTAACTGCAAATTTGGCCTAGCTCCCAAACCTTGCAACACTTGAACCTCTCCATCATTAAATAATGAGATCATTTTCCTGTCAAAATCAAATGTAACAGGAGCCAATCTCCTCAACCAGTCAACCCCCACCACCATGTCACAACCTCCTAACTTGATAACCCTGGCATTTGCAGAGAAAAAACTTCTCTCCCATCATCCATCTGAAGTCAGGGCACCTTGACTTACACTCCAACTTACCTCCTCCAACTACTGTCACCATTAAGGGTGCAGAGCTAACCATCTTGCACTTAAGCTTCTTTGCAGTCTGGTAGTCTACAAAGGTATGAGTGCTACCAGTATCAACCAGTATAGTGAACACTATTCCTTTATACTTCCCCTCTAACTTGATAGTCTCATGAGATACATAGCCAGCCAAAGCATGAATAAAGATGGTTGGTGGTCTCTCTTCATAGCTAGCCATGGCATGAATGGAGACCTGGGCCAAACCCTCCTCTTGTTCTTCGCCCTCATCATCTGATCCCCCCTCTCCTAAGGATCATGAACAACCTCTTGCATTTGTGGCCCACCACATATGGTTCCTCACAGTTAAAACATAACTTCTTTCTTCTTCTTATATCCATTTCTTCAGCTGTTAACCTCTTAATAGGTGGTAACTTATCCTCAGATCCCATCCTCTGTCCTTCACTACTATTCCCCCGAGTTATCTTTCCTTTAAAGGGAACAGAAACTCCTCTAACCATTCCTCTACTAACCCTAGTAGTCTCCAACATAGCTTCTTGCTTCCTAGCCATAAAGATGGCTTGGGATAGTGTGGCTGGGGTTAGCATCTCAACCATAATGCGGATTTCATTCTTCAAACCACTTATATAACTCTTGAGAAAATACTCATCATCTAAGTGTCTGTTTCTATGCAGCATATATGATTTAAGTTCATCAAACCTTTTAGTAAACTCATCAACTGTACCTGTTTGCTTCAGTTTGTTGAATTCCCCTATGAGGTTGTCTCATTGAGCTGGTGTGAAACGTTCTACCAGTAGCTCACTGAATCTGGACCAACCCATAACTTTACTACCCTCAATGTTGTCTAAGTACCAGTTTTCAGAAACTCCTTCCATGTGAAAACCCGCAGCTAGGATTTTATCAAAATCTGATATGGGGTTAATGATAAAATAGCGCTGACACTTTCTCACCCACTCTCTAGGCTTGTCTCCTTTAAATGTAGGGAACTCAAACCTGGGAGTCTTATTGTTGTTGTTGTTGAAGTTGCCCTCACTCATGGGCCTATTCAACACTCCATGGTCTGCCTCATTGACCACTGGGATGGATGTTTGGGTTGATTGTGCTGTTTTAGTTTCTCCTGTGTTGATATTTGAGAGCTTTTGTAACACTTGAGTCATCATGACTTTCATTTCATCTATATTGTTCTTCATTTTATCTTGGTTCACTTGCAGGCGATTAGTTTGCATCTCCAGACCTTCAATACGCAAGGTATTGTTCCCTGGTGCCATTTTCCTCAAAAATCAGAGTGTCACAGTGGATCGAAATGGCTCTGAGGCCAATGTAAGACAGAAGAGATTTGTGCAACGAAAGAGAAGTACTCAGAGAGAGAAGTAGGGAGAAAAGAGATAAAATTGTAATAATAATCATCATAGTTCAAACAAGCACTTGATCCAAAATTAATATAAGGGAATCTTTACATATTTGGCTAAGCAGATCATAAAAGTAGATAGTACTATTCTAATGCAAAAATAGAAATAAAAGATCCTATGGGCTGACTGTTAATTCGGCCCACAAGTCTCTCCGAGCCCACTCGACTAATGGACAATAAAAGATCTTATGGGCTGACTGTTAATTCGGCCCACAAGTCTCTCCGAGCCCACTCGACTAATGGACTATAATTGTTACTTATCCGGCCCAACCCGAATTAAGATGAATAACTGAATTAGTAAAAATAGCAATAATTGATTCTCTTCCTCTTCAAATCGTTGAACCCTAATTTTATCCCAAAATAGCAATTCTCCTCAACCTTCATCGTGATAGACAAGTGTTTAATTACCTTAGTGGCGCGTCTGATTCATGACATGGCTTATTTCCTCATTACAAACTTACGGTTAAATATTATGAGTTATTATATTAGAATTACAACATGTGAGTGATATTGAATGATGATGAGTGGCTTGGATTTTATTCATCCAAAAAAAAAGGAGTGGTTTGGTTCAATATGTTTGCATTTTACTTAAAGCGACATGTTTCTGCAACTTCACGTACCGAATACAAAATAGGGTTAAACAAGTTAACGGTGTTGTTGGATTAGGTGTTTCAGCGTGTTACATCCTAACCTTCGTGAAACATATATAAGAAAATCTTCATATCTATTTAAATATGTGCGAAATTTTACTGTCAAAGCATTTGTTTTCACCAGGATTAGAGCTGAAGAAATGGGTGTTCACCTTGATTTAATCTTGATTTCAGTAATGAGACGTTTTCACCTCAATTCCATGGAAGTCTCTAAAATTAGAGTTTGAAAATAACAAGAAAAGTAGAACATGAGATCAAAAAACACATAACAAAAGTTGAAGGAGAAAAATGAGTTTTCTAATTATTAAATTGGAAATAATTTGAGATAAACGCGGCGTGTTTACACTTTAACTTTAGTTAAAAAATGCAACTTTTAGCAAAATATACTAATGTTAGAGAAAACAAATATTTTCTGAATACTAAACTATTATCGCTTCTTCTTCTTCTTCTTTTCGATAAGTTACCATCTTGGCAAAAAGAACCTCGTTTAATACTTTCATTTTTTTTTCTTAAGAGCATTGTTGTATTCATATATATATATATATATATATATATATTGATAACACAAGGAAATACGAATTCTTTTACAAAGCAGTATTTAACACATTGATAGAGTAAAAATTCCTATTGAGCATCGTGAACGTAGTACAAATAGTCGTCTTATAAATTGTCTAGGTGAAGTATAAGATGATGGATTCAGGAAACTTATTATAAGAATGATTTGCATAATCATGAAGCTTGTATGGATATGTCTTAACATTCCTCTGCTCGACATTTTACAAAAGAAGAAAAATCAACTGTGATGATATGACCAAATCAGTGATAGTACCACGCTTGATTCTTAGTTCCCTTCCTCGAAGAAATCAAAATCTCCAAGTTGTGTTTATTAGGGAATCTGTATCAAACGATTGTCCTTCATAGTTTAGAAGATTGTTGTATATCCTATATATCTTGTATATCTTTAGATAGAATTCTCTTTCCTTATCTTGTGGCAAGACCACGTGTATAAAGTCTTGTATTCTATGTTTTAACAAGTGAGCACAATAATGTACCAAACCTTTTATTTCTCTACATGGTATCACGATTTGCCTAAAAGATCACGCGATCTTCCTCCCGATCCTACCCTAGCACCATCCGCCGCCACCATGTCTCAAGAGTCCACCACCTCCGGTAACGTTGACAAAGGCGACACCGCCTCGCCTGGCCCTCACGGTCTCACCTCCAACAGCCTTCACAGCATCAAAACACCCGCCCTCACGGCACCAAAAGCCCTCGTCTACGTTACCGCTAACCAACACTTTCCTCTCAAACTCACGACTTCCAACTATCTGTCGTGGCGTTTGCACGTCGTCTCTCAACTCAATGTGTTGAACTTGCTTGGTTACCTTCAGGGAGCCTATCGTTGCCCTGGTCAGTCCGACAACGAGGCGTACACCCTCTGGTTTCAACAAGACTCGCTCCTCCTCGGAGCCCTTGTCGGTGCTATTTCGGATGATTTACTCCTACTCATCTCTTCCGCTACCACTTCCTCCACCGCATGGGTGAACCTCATGCACAACTTTGCACGACCCGATCGCACCAAGGTCATGGCGCTCAAAGACGCCCTTAATTGGCCCACAATTGGGACTCGTTCCGTTACCGAGTTCCTTACTGACATCAAGGCTAAGGTTGATGAAATTGCCCTGATTGACCGCCCGCTCCATGCTGACGACGCCACCTTATATGTCCTCAACGGACTTGGTGCGGCCTACCGTGACATTACCACAACCATTCATCTTCGTGAGCACTCGCTCTTTTTCTCAGAACTTCATAGTGCCCTTGTGTCGCATGAAGCGTATCTCCAGCGTCTCGATAGTGCGACGTCCTCTCTTGTGGTCATGGCCAATGTGGCTACTCTCTCCTCGCATGGCTGCAGTGGGGCCCCTTATCACTCTCGCATGCGTGGTGCACCGCCAAACCGTGGCAACTCTCACTCTCGTGGCGGCTCGAACCGCAATCGTGACCAAAACCGAGGTACTCCTAGTCACTCTACTCGTTCCTCGAACTCACCCTTTAGTAATGTCCAGTGTCAGATTTGCGGTCGTTATGGTCATATTGCTCCTCGGTGCTACAATCTCAATTCGCTATTGCCCACAGCCAACACTGCTCGCATACTGCCGCTGCCTCAGTCCCGACCCGGCCAAGGCTCTTGGCTAATTAACTCTGGAGCCTCTCACACGCTCACCAATGACAACAACAATCTCACGTTCCACTCAGAATATGATGGCACTGACGAGGTTCAGATTGCTGATGGTCATGGTATGGCTATACTCATGTCGGTTCTTCTGAGTTATGTTTTCCTTCACGCACGCTCTATTTATCTCATGTCTTGCGTGTTCCGGCAGCACAACATAACTTATTATCTATCCACCAGTTTACACGGGAAAATAATGTCTCTATGGAAATTTTCGCTGATTATTTTCTTGTTAAGGATCAGCCTTCGGGGGCACTTCTGGCGAAGGGAACTTGCAGTGATGATGTTTACCATATTCGTCCTCCCTCCTATTACATGCAGTCTGCTGACGGCCTTGCACTTTAGTTGTTCGAACGTCGTGTCATGGTTGGCATTCTCGTCTTAGTCATCCGGCCGCCAAGACAAGTTTATCTTTAATTAATGCTTTTAAACTGCCTTTGGTTAATAAATCCTCTGCGAAGGAATTGTTTTGTGATTCTTGCCACTCTAGCAAGTCTCATCGTTTACCCTTTGTGGACTCGACTTTTACTGCTTTACATCATTTACATTATGTCTATGCGGATGTTTGGGGACCTACTGATATCTCTCTTGATGGTTTCCGGTTTTATATCATATTTGTGGATTTGTTTAGTCGATACTGTTGGTTTTTTCCTTTAGTTGCAAAGTATCAAGTTTTTGACGTATTTCAACATTTTAAACCATTGGTGGAAAAGCAGTTTTCTCACAAGATCAAGAATTTTTATAGTGATAATGGGGGTGAATTTTTGGCACTAAAATCTATGCTTGCAAAATCGGGTATTAGTTGGCTTACCGCGGCCCCTCACACGCCCCAACAAAATGCCATTTCAGAACGACGACATCACCACATAGTTGACACGAGGCGTGCTCTTTTACATCATGCAAAATTACCTAACTCTTTCTGGTCCTTTGCACTCCAAACGACTGTTTATCTTATCAACAGGTTGCCATGCTCTGCCATTGCTAATGTCTCACCGTTTCATAAATTATTTGGCCAGCCTCCTAATTATCTCAAGCTTTGAGTCTTTGGGGTGCCTTTTCTATCCTTGGCTTCGTCCATACGAGCCCGGAAAGTTGTCTTTTCCATCTCGACCATGCATCTTCCTTGGTTACTCTACATCAAAAAGTGCCTATAAATACTGGGATTCGACATTCAAGCGACTCTTCATATCTCGACATGTTCGATTCTTTGAGAATGTTCTCCCATTTACGGCTCCAACACCACTTGCTGCACCTAACCCGTCATCTCCTTGGGCCAAACCCACAGTGCCCTTATCCACGGCCCTTCCCTTGGACCGGCCCGTCCAACCGCCAGGCCCCCCACCGGCCCCTTCCGTGGCCCAACCTCTGACCAAGCCTTCGGTCCAATCTGACAGCTCAGCAGCCCCGACGATCCATTTCGACCCACCAGCGGTCACTTCGGCCTATCTCGATGCCCTAGCGGCCCCACCGACCCATTCGGGCACCCTCACCGCCCCTTCGGCCCGTCCAGATGATCCAGCGTCCCCCGCGGCCCCTTCGGCCCAATCTCTTCCCCCGGAAGTCCTCAACACTCACCGCATGACCACTCGTTCCAAAAATAATATTTTCAATCCCAAGCTCATTCACTTGGCCACTAAGCATCCGTTATCGCCGACTATTGAGCCTACATCCGTCGCTCTTGCTCTCAAGGACCCGAATTGGCGGGCCACAATGTCCGATGAGATCAACGCTCTTTTACGCCATGGTACGTGGGACTTAGTTCCTTCTCATCTCGCTTCTAATATTGTTGGGTGTAAATGGGTCTTTCGGGTCAAGCAAAATTCGGATGGCACTATTGATAAATATAAAGCTCGTCTTATGGCTAAGGGCTTTCATCAATGCCCGGGTCTCGATTATGTGGAAACATTCAGCCCGGTGGTCAAGCCAGTGACCATCCGTCTCGTTCTATCTCTCGCCAACTCTTGGGTTATTCGCCAACTTGATGTGAGCAACGCCTTTCCTCACGGCAATCTCACCGAAGTTGTGTTCATGCACCAACCTTCGGGGTTCACTGATTCTTCACGTCCCAATTATGTGTGCCGCATTCTCAAGTCTATCTACGGCTTAAAACAGGCTCCCCGGGCTTGGTTCCAAGCTCTTCGAGAAGCCCTCCTCCGTCTCGGGTTTCTTCAGTCGCGGTCCGACTGCTCCTTGTTTATTTATCGGGATGGTGCCACAGTTCTATTTCTCTTGGTTTACGTTGATGATATTATTTTTACGGGCATGGACCCCGCTCTCATTAACTCCTTCATTGCGCGCCTTCAATCCACCTTCGCCGTCAAGGATCTTGGCCCCCTCTCCTATTTTCTTGGGATTGAAGCCTTACCTTGCAAACAAGGGCTTCTACTATCGCAACACAAATATATTCATGATCTTCTCGATCGTCATCACATGGATGGTGCGAAGACCGTGTCCACTCCTATGGCCACCAATGTTGCAGCTACCTTCCTTGCCTCCTCTCCGGATTGTGACCCTCACGTCTATCGCCAAGCCATTGGTGAACTTCAGTACTTGTCACTGACTCGACCCGATATCGCCTTCGCTGTCAAGTGTTTGGCTCAATTTGTTTCATCCCCGACCGAACTGCACTGGGCTGAAGTGAAGCATGTGCTTCGCTATCTCAAGGGCACTCTCACTCATGGGATTCTCATTCGTCGGGATTCTCCCCGTAATCTCCACGGGTACTCTGATGCAGACTGGGCTGGGAATCCTCATGACCGCTCCTCTACAACTGCCTTCTTGATCTTTCTTGGCAATAATCCGGTGTCGTGGAGTTATCGCAAACAGCAGGCAGTGGCTCGTTCTTCAACCGAGGACGAGTACCGTGCCTTAGCCATGGCCACGTCTGAAATCCGTTGGATTCAGAAGCTTCTCACGGAGTTGCATGCCTCTCCACGCAGTCCTCCCACCATCTTCTGCGATAATATTGGTGCCACTCACTTGTCATTACACTCGGTCATGCACTCCCGCATGAAACACATTGCCATTGACATTCATTTTGTTCGTGACATTGTTTCTCGCGGGCTACTCAACGTGTCTCATATCAACACTCATGACCAACTCGTGGATCTCCTCACAAAGGCATTTCACCATTCCCGATTTCACCTTCTTCGGTCCAAAATCGCCTTAGCCGATGGAACGACAATTTTGAGGGGGCATATTAGGGAATCCGTATCAAAGGATTCTCCTTCCTAGTTTAGAAGATTGTTGTATATCTTCCGCACACTACAAAGACGTCCAAATTACATATTTATAGCTGCTAGGGCATCAGAATGGAGAAGGGCCAAAACTGTGGCGCGCGATCAACACTGCAACGCGGCTCCTATACAACCAGTTTTTGGATGAAGTTCAGTACGTAGCGCTACCTAGGCGCGATCAGACTCCTTCAGCGCCCCACTTGTACGATCACCGCTATAGCGCCACTCTTTCGTTGTATTTCTGATCTGCTCTTTGTTCTCACTATTGTTAAAACTCCACCCTTCAATTTCAGTACATCGTCTTCATTGTTTAGACTCTACAATCCCAACAAGCTGTATCAAGGAATATATATATATATATATATATATATATATATATAATATGAAGGTGAAGATAACAAACAAAACATTAGGAGGGCGTGCAGAAATTCAGGTGTTATTCGAAGAACTTGGTAAGGATGGATTTATTTTGATATTCAAAAAGATGAAGATGGTCACTTGACTCACTTGTTTTTTGCATATCTTTTGTCCATTATTTTAAGTACAAGTTACTCAACTGTGTGTAATGGACTGCACGTATAAGAACATTCAGTTCTACATGCCATTGCTTGAAATCAATGGAGTTATAAGTTTTAACACTTTATTTTGTTCTTGCTTTGTCATTCTAAAAAATGAGAGGCAAGACGACTATGCTAGGGCTCTAAGGAAATCCCAAAAGATACTTGGTTTCGATCGTGAACGTTTCGTTATTGTGACTGACAGAGAATTAGCATTAATGAATGCTATAGAGAGTGTATTTCCAAAATGAATGCTATAGAGAGTGTATTTCCAAAAGAGTCAATATTCTTTCTGTATGGCATATAAAGATAAATTTGGTGGCAAAATGTAAGTCTCAATTTGAAAATTTAGAGGAATGGGATGGATTCCTGTCATCATGGACTAAGGTGTTAAACTGTGCGAATGAGATAGAATTTGAAGAGGCTTGGCGTTGGTTTGAACTATCATACAAAGAGAAAAGTGGTGTTCTTAATTACATTAAAAGTACAAGGCTTCCTTACAAAGGGTATGTTGAAGTGTGGGCAGGAAAGCAGTTAAATTTTAATAATAGAGTTTAATCCAGAGCAGAGAGGGTGCACATCCAAAACTGAAGAAGTACTTAATGGTTTCCACATGAGACTTGCACACGATAAAGGAAAAAACGTGTCTTATGCTCGAAAATGAGGTTAAAGAGATTAAAACTCAATTGGCAAGGGAAAAACTTCATATTCTTCACAATTACAAAATTCCATTCTTCAAGAAGCTTCTCACCGGAGTGTCATTTTTTGCACTAAAAGAATTGAACAAACAAAAAGATATGGCCAAGAAGGGTAATATGCAATTAACATGTATTGGCCACTATGCAGCAACTATGGGTCTTCCTTGTGTGCATATGATGAATGGATGGAGAGATATGTTCTTGACTCTAGAATCTATACATTCTCAGTGGGGTATTGTTACGAGGGCAACATCTGTCTTAGACAATGCCACGACTGATGAACAAGGTGCATCAGGATAGTTGCATTATAATTATCAAGAATGGCCGACGGTTGAGAAAGAGATTGCTAGGCAAAAGATATCCCAGGCTATAAACTAACAACAATTGTCCTTTGAACCAATTATACGACCTCAAAAAGGTAGACCGTCAAAATCAAGAAAATGAAAATCAAGTTCTACAAGACACAATCCTTCAAGTTTTGAGATTGTGAAGGCTTCACTAAATTGCTCGAATTGTAAAAATGGGGGGCATCTAATGTATATATGCGTAAATAAAATGTCGGTCAATACTTCAAATGCCAATGACAACTCAGCTAACATTAATCTGAATGTTGCACCATTTTCTTACGAAGACTTCCCGTGGAGTTCTTAATATGTGAGTGCCAACTTCTTAATCATCTACATTATTTCAAAATTGCTTTCACTAGACTTATGCATGTGATGCTCATTTGTAGTTATTCATCTCAGGTCGTTGGCGATTGATATATTGGAATTCTTTAACAATAAGAAGTTTGTTTTATTTTTAAGTTTTATAAGGCTTTTTATGATTAGAATTTCAATTCTTTCATATTTTTATGTTCTTTTCTGCATATTTTGAAGAGTTTAAAGAACAGAGATTTGGAATATCCTGGTAGAACTTTTTCAGACTTCAACTTTGCAATGAGTATCTAGATTTCTTGCCATTGAGATGTGTTTTGAAAACTATTTCGTTAACAGAGTTTTATTATATGTAAGACTTGGATTGAAATTAAATGTCTCTTTTTGGATATGTCATGGTATTTATTTGGTTTACTCCCGTGTGAGTTTTTTTTTTCTTTTTTGTTTAAATATATTCTTGTGTGATTAATTAAATCATTTTATTGGTATTGTTTCCTCATCATAAGTATTTCTAATCTTATTTTGTTTTGTAAGAGCCTGGTATAAATCACACATCTTGCCTTTAATCAATGTTCTTGAATTGATTGAAAAAAAATAGCTTCTATTTTGGTCTTATTTTGGCCCAAGTAACAGAACACCGTAACAGGTTACTGAAAGTGCAGGTATTTAGTCAATGTTAGATCAACAGTGTAACTGCAATGTTAGGGTAACATTGAACACAAAAAAATTGTACATTCGGGATTATTGCTATAATTTTGTTTTGCCTTTATTCACTTACTAACTTAGTTCCACGAGTTGTAGTTGGTATTTGTATGTGCTCTAGGTCAAGAGACTTCAAGGAAGGATATATTTCCTTAAAGAGAAGTTGCCATTCAAAGAGAAGTTTCCAAAGAAGAACTTTCCATAATTAAAGAAGGAAAGATGTGTGCGCTACAAGGAAAGATCAAGGCGTGTGAATTGCAAGAAGGAAAGAAGATTACTTGCAGTAAGATTCTTTCCACAGAAGACTACAAGATGGAGAAGGATACTTTCCTTAGAAGACTTCAAGTTAAAGAAGGAAACCTTTCCATTGAAGACTTCTAGTCAAAGAAGGAAACCTTTCCATTGAAGACTTCAAGTTGGACAATGAAACCTTTCCCTTTTGAAGGAGACTTGCCATGAACGAAATTGGATTCATACAAGGAGATCTAATAACAAACAAAAACGTGCACAACATATCTTGGACATCAAGGAAGACTACACTATAAATAGGCAGGCTGGGCATCAAGAAAAAGACACGAAGACAAGAGCGAAAATATCCCGTGAGGAAATCTTTATAGTCGAGTGTCTTTGTCTTGTTTTGCCAAGTTTGTGTTTTTAAAATTAAGTCTAAGTTTTAGAGTTAAGGAGCTTTACGTGTAAGGAGTCACATCCTTAGTTGCTTGGTTGAGTTCGATCAATTCGAGAGTGAGGAACTTGAGAGTTGTGAGAAACACTTTTTAATAAACCCTTGTGGTATTTCGCCTACGGCTCGGAAGATCATATTAATATATTATCTTCTTAAAATTACATCTACTTGTGTTCTTTATTTATCCACTGCGTTATATTCTCTGTCAAGTAGATTAGTGCTAACGATAACTGCTATTAAACAGATGTTAAGATAACATCGAGAGTCCAACATCAGCTTAACATTGGAAGAGCTGATCAGTGTTAGACTAACATCGAAGGGTTAACACTGTGCGACAATTATCAAGTCATAATCCAACAATTTCAATTGGTATCAGAGCCAAGTACCGAATTCACTGGTGTTTCGATTTGATATTAAAGGATGGACAACCAGAACCCGAACAACAAAAAAATTATTGTCTTGGATGGATCCAACTATTCTTATTGGAAGGTCAGAATCTGTGCACTCATTAAATCATTCGGTTGGCGAGCTTGGAATAACGATGGTGAGGATTTCAATTATGGATCACGTACCGTGGTTGAAGGACAATCAAATGAGATTCATACAACTGCGCTACTCGCTCATACTTACAGGACAAAAGAAGACTCCCAAAACTGCCACGGATCTCAATGTTACTCGAACATCCAGGATCCAACACCAGAACATGAGTTTTTCTTTAGAATTTGGAATAAATATAATTCTTGTATTAATTCTGATTCCTTGTCTATGATTGATGAATCTAACTTTGATTACTTTCATGGCACTGTCGATCCAGATGAAAATCATGACGCTGTTCCTAAGTCAGAGTGGACTGAAACTGAGCTAAGTAACGCTTTCTTCAATGAAAAAGCCCTAAATACCATATTTAGTTTGGTTGATTATCACATGTTTAAGTTAATTCAAAATTGTTCAACTGCAAAGCATGCTTGGGATATCTTACAAAATCATTGTGAAGGTGATGTATGCACTAAAAAGACTAAGCTATGCATGTTTTTGAGCAAATTTGATAATTTAACAATGGGGGAAGATGAAAGTATTACTGCTTATTGTTTGAAACTCATGGATCTTGGTAATGAAATTCAAGACTTAGGTCAGTTCCTGTCTACTAAGCAATTGGCGTACAAAGTTGTGAGAACTCTTTCTAAGAAATTTAAAGTGATGCAAGAAGCTAGGAATATGAACACTTTAGACTTTTATACTCTACTTTGCACTCTGAAAGAATTTGAGATGAATCTTGAAAAAGTAGATGATGAAGAAGAAATTCAAGCTTATAATGAAACTGTGTTTGAAAAGTTTAATAAGCTTAGTCTAATGGATAAAAATATTCTTGCTGATTTAAAAAAAGATTTCTCTGAAAAGATGGCCAAATATTTTTGTAAACTTACTCATCATAATGATACATATCTCAAACATATTCAATGCTATGAATGTAAAGGTTGGGGCCATTTCTCTTATGAATGTGGTAACGACCTTAGAACAAAAGGGATTTCTAACTTGGTTTGTATAGATGATAATGATGAGACAAGTTTTGAAGAATATGGTGATGGACAGGTGCCAACGATTGACGAAACTCAAACAACAGTATGTGCAATGGTGGACAGACCCGCTGGTGTCAAGGCTTGGAGTTCTGCCAACATCCAAACAACTCGATGTTATGTTAACATCCAGAAGACAACACCAGTCCAGGAGATTTTTGTTGACAATTGGGATGAAACCATTTGTTTAGACAACAATGAATGTTTGATTTCTATTAATGATGAGTTTGATGATGATTCTGACTTTGAGTATTTGCATGATTCTATAGGTTTGGAAGATGATAGTGTCCTTGAAGGTAAATTGATTCAAGAAGAGTTTCTTGATGAACTAAAGATCATCTACCAAGACATGCTCAATGAGAAGGACAAGTTGAGTAGAATTGAGAAGGTTATGGAAGATAATGAAAGCTTGAAGGCTACAATCACTCAACTTGAGGTTAGTTTGGATAGGAAAGATGATGAAATAGAAAAGGTAACTTCTAAGCTAGGAATTAATGAACATACCATTGCCAAGAGGAATACATGTACTTACAAACTTGATGAAGTTTTATGTTTAGGCAATGATGGTAGTTCTGGTTTAGGATATCAAAGTCAAGTTACTCACTCCACTAATTCTGTTGAATCCACTATTCCTTATTTTGAAAAGGCAAAGGTACATTCTAGAGAATCTAAGAAAATGGCTTATATTTGTCAATTTTGTTTTCAATTTGGACACTTTAAACCATATTGTTATAAATACAGAAAGTCTCTTAAAAAGAATGTTAACAGGTTTGGAATAATACCCGATTAACCGATTTATTTATGAGTTCGGAACGCCGTTATCCGTGGTTCAAAGAAAGTAAATGACTATTAGGGAAATTACGAAAATATCCTTCCTTTATTCCCTGAACTTCTTACTCCCGAGGAGCATAAATACGATCTTATGCTTTTCTCCGAGTGAGTTTAAGTGTATATTCCGTCCTTTTTTTCTCGTTGTCTCCTTCTCGTCTCTCCTAATTTTCCCTTATATAGGTATGGGAGGGTGTTTGTCTCACTATGCATGCGTTGCATGTGTTACAAGTGTAATGCTGCATGTGTTACAAGTGTCCTTCTATAAGATAAGGTATATCTTGTTGACAAAGCGCTGACTAGGCTGATCCTTATCTTGTCCGAGGGCTGCGGGGAGTTCCGAGGGGTTGCTTCTTCTGTTTTCTTCTTTTGGTGGACTGAATCTTCTGTTTTCTTTTCTCCGAGGGGCTGGATTTCATGAGGAGGTTCACTAGTTGAAGTGGAGTGGGTGTCTGAGGAGGTTTCTGTTCCGGGGACAGCTATTTCCTCGTCGGCTTCTTTGGTAGAGTTCTCCGAGGGGCATATTTGTTTCTCCAGGCTTGTGAGGTGGGCTCCGAGAGCATCAATATGTATGTAAGGCGGTATTCTCGTATCTGGATATTTGTGGTATGGGTTCCGAGTGTTTCTTGTCGTCATTAGAGTAGTGGTCTCTTCGAGAATCATTCTCCGAGGGCTTTCTGTCTTTGACTGAGTAACCTTCTTGGCTTGGGCCTTCGGGGTAAGTGACTTTAGTGAGTGGTGCTTTGAGTAAGACGTTGGTTTATGAATTTTAGCCTTCGGGGTGATAATTCCGAGGGCTTTGGGAGTGTTCAGCAAGGAAGTATTCTCGTATAGTGGTCCCTCTTGGCGCGGTGATGCATATCAAAGTAGCGTAGATCCATCGGGGTTTACTCTTTTTCCGATGCCACGTTGATATCTTATTTTTATTCATCTTGACTTTCCAAGGGACACTTGGGTGTCCACTCGGATGTCACGTCGTACCCTAGTAGGATATGTGAGTTCCGAGGGACTCTATTATCTCTTCGGGTGCCACGTCATACCATAGTAGGGTATGTGACATACGAGAGTGTTTGTGATGATAGTATCGCCTTTGGGATTAATCCCTAATTTAAGGGTTAACCTTTTGTTTAACTCATATAATCCCTTATTTATTTTTTAGGGTTAACACTAGCCCCCCCAAATTTCGATCGTTCTCGCAGAGACGAGTGAAATTTTATATCGTGGCCTTAATATGGCAAAAGGGGCTTTTTCTTTATTTTTTGGTGATTTTTCCGAGGGGTTTGGGATTTCTCCATTCTTTTTTATGATTTACGGGGGTATTATATGTATATAAATATATACTTGAAATACCGTGAAGTAAAATTACCGTTATGTTCTTGGGAAGCAGCGGTTCAGATGAAGAGTTACTTTTATAACGACTCTTTCTAGCCGTTGGATGTCTTAAATGACATTCATTCATCCGTCCGTTAATCTGCAGTAACGGCTAGCGCGTGGAGCGACACGTCGCTTCCTGAGTGGAGACGTGGGGCGTGGGAGACGAGGCACGTCTTTAATGGCGGTTCGCTTATAAATACCTCCGTCCCTACTCTCTCTTCCCCATTTTCTTCACGAAATCTTCAAGTTCTCAATTCTCTCTACTCTTCTAATTCTCTTAAGCAGAAAAGAGGGATTTTTGCTTCTCTTAAAGTTTCCTTTTTTTTTCCGCTTCTTTTCCCTTTTATCAATTTCATAAAATTTCTTCAAAAGAAGATGGATTCCTCTGCAAATACGTCTTCTGCCGCTACTGCTCCTGTTGATGTTCCCGTTTCTGCCGCGACTACGGCTCCCCTCGTGGGACCTGCTGCTGCCACTCGTAAGAGAAGAGCTGCTGTCACCGAAGGGAGTGGCGCCGCCTCCGCGAAAAAAACTAGGGTTTCCAAATCAAAGAAACCCCCCGTCCATGACTTCTCTAAAATTGAGAATGTTCGGTCCGTTGTCACATACGAGCAGGTTATGGAGTTGTTCCGGGTAACGGGGACGGCTATGAAGAATGTGGCGGTTCACATTCCCTCGGAAAATCAGAGGGCATGTTACCCTCCCATATGTATGCTCACTGTGTATTTCGCGCAGGTGAATTACGGGTGGCGTTCATTTATGCCACCCTTTTTCTGTGAAGTTTTCAAGACCTGCGGAATCTGTCCGAGTCAACTAACGCCCAATGGCTACGCCGCCCTTTGCATTTATGTATTCTGGTGTATTGTCAAGGGGTACGAGTGCAATGTGGATCATTTCCTGTCTATCTTCGATGTGGGAGTGTCACCCGGGGGATATCCCTTCTATCACGTTCACCATCGGGATCATTCGGCTAACTCTACGAAGAGGATTTTGGGTGCGACGATCAGTTCGCACGGCGTTTGGAAGGACAAATTCTTTTATGTGAAGCCCGTCCGAGGGAAGTGGGATGTGCCCTTCAAGTGGGGGGAGGGTGTGACTCCAATTCACACCCTAGCTGAAGATGTGGTGCTTTCTCCAGTGATTGCCCAGCACGCGCTAATGGAGTCAGGAGATTTTTTGTGGTTGTTTGATACGGTCGGGCTTCATCATGCGGTGGTTACTGATGACAGCGTGAAGAAACCACTTTCTGTCGGGGTGCATATAGCAGCTTTCAGTAAGTTTTCTCCTGTTACTCGCATGTTTCTTTACTCCATATCTATTTTTTCGAGTAGTTTTTCACATTCTTTTGCTACCTGTATTGATATGTTTTTGCGTGGTACAGAGGAGGTTATGGCGAGGTACTATCTAGTACCTGGTTCTGAAGAGGTGGCTCCAAGTGGACATAGCGAAGCTTCCGAGGAGGGAGATCGCGAGGGAGTAGAGGTACAGTCTCCAGGGAAGGATGGGATGGATACGGAGGCCGAGAAGGTTTATGAAAATATCCCACCTCCCTCTGAGGATGTTGGGGGAGCACCTTTGGAGGTTATTCCATTGCGGCAGGTGGCCCCCTTGTCTGTTCTGACTTGGAGATCTGCTTCCGAGTCCAATACTGGCAGTCTTCCGAAGAGCTCTCAAGGAGTGCAATCTCCGAGGGCAGAAGAAGAAGAGTTTTCCTCCCAGGGGCCAGATATTGTTTTAATCTCTTCTCGGGATCCTTCGCCCACTATTCCTGACCCTTCCCCCATTCGTCCTCGTAAGCTTCTTTCTCCTTTCTGCTTTCATTCAAATTTTGTTAATCTATTCGAGTTTTGTTGACATTATCTGGCTGCGTATTTTGCTTTCGTAGATGTAGATAAGGGAAAAGCCCCTATGTTTCCGGGTGCAGATTTATTCGCTCAATTACTTCATCAGGACTCGGAGGAGCCATCCGATGGAATCGGCCAAGGTCCTGCAGATTTATTGAAGGATTTGGAGGCGAAGAGGGAAGTGTGGGATACTTTGCTCCGGGGAGAGGGTCCCTCGGCCACTACAAAAGTTCCTGAAGCGGTTATGACGGAGGCGGTGGCCGCAACTCCCGCTACCGTTATTCCCTCTCCGATAAGAGATCTCCCGAAGAGGGTTCCTCTGCCGAGGTCAGCTTCCGAGCCTTCGACTGTCGGGGAGGCATACCACGAGATCCTCCACTTCTTCGGATCTTCTCTTGCTGCGCCCGCGGAGGGGTACCAGTTTTTGCGGGCCAGCATGGTCTGGATGGAAACCATCGTAAGTGCTTGTTCTCCGGTCGCTTTATTTTTAAATAATTTTCTCGTATTCTTCCTCATGTTTCTCTTCTTGTCATGTAGTCCAAGAAGACTCGGGAAGTTATCACTGCAGTAGAGCAGCGCCATTCGAGGGAGGTAGCTGAAATAGGATCTCTCCGAGGGCAGATGACTTCTCTTCGGGCCCAACTCTATGAGGTCGAATCAATGAGGGATGTTTTCCGGACGAAGTTGGAAGCCAGTGACTTCGCTTGGAGGGAAGATCAAAGAGCCAAGGAAGTGATGCGGCTCACTTTGCAGAGGATGCAGTCAGCATACGATAAGCTGGAGGCGTCCGAGGGGGCTGTCCGAGTTCAGTTGACTCTTCTGGAGAAGGAGAAGGTAGAGTCCGAGGAGATTCTTCGTGCTCGGGTGGAAGCTTTGGAGAAGGAGAAATCAGAGTGGTTGGAGCGAGAACAGAAGCTTCAATCTCGGGTCAAGGAGTTGGTGGATTTGAAGATAGCCAAAGTAGTGCCACAGGAGGAAGTGCAAGCCCGGATCGACGAGGCCGTTCGGTACGCAGCAGCAGAGGCGGAGCGTCAATATGCTTCCTTGTCCGCCCGGGAGTCCCTGGGGCATATGTTATGGGGATGGCTAGAGTGTGCCACTGTAGCCCGTGGAGTGATGCCCTCGGGGGCGAATTTTGGCGGCATTTTTGATGTCAAGAAGCTTGCCAAGCCGTCTCCCGAGCAGGTTCAGAGCCTTCTTGAAATGTATGATGCAGTAATGACGCCCAGGGGCTCCCCTGCTCCTCTTCCAACTGCGTCCAATCTTGGTGCTACTGGCTCGAGTGGAGTTTTGCCTCCGAGTTCCTCTGTTAATTTCCCCGGGGGGTCTGCTATTAATCCGCCCCCGCCCCCTCCGAGTACAGGGATTTAGAATAGGATTCTTTCTTTCTCCTTTCTCTCCTTTTTTTTTTCTTGCTTTTGTAAACTTTTCCGAGAGCTTCTCGGACTTATGAATGAACAATTTGTCCTATTCTTTTCTTTCTATTTTGTCTTATTTGTCCACTAGCTTGAGATAGTAATAAACTATTAGCATGCTTATATATAAAACTTATTCCCTTTAATCTACTTCAAAAAGGTAAGCTAAAGACAAAATCCTTTATTTGCTGACTAAGTACATAGCTTAGCAGGACGTGTCGAATTATATGCATGCTTAAGAGTTATTTATCCTAATCAAGGACACTCATTAGCACGTGTCATGCCCCTAGGAGTGGGTGGGACAGCTCCAGCTTCTTTCAATGGGATTAGCTTATCGCATACAATATGCTAACAGTGGTATTTATACTTATCATTAAAAGCTATCTTGCTTTAGCAGATAAATCATTTTACTTTCTTCCTTTAGAAATCTATTCTCGCAGGACTTAGTTTTTACTTTCGTAGTTGTACTCAATACTTTTTCTTCGACCTTCGTATAAGAGTAAACGGAAAACTTACTATTAAAGATGATGCCGCCACATCACAGGCATGGGGGGTCCACATCATCAAGTAGTTCTTCTCGGAGTCGTGCCCGAGTTGTCCCTGGATCCCAGGTTTATAGTGCGTCCTCGGAAAGTTCTTCCCCGGGGCAGCGAAATAGGCTGGCCGAGAATCAAGTGACCATTGGGAGAAGCTCGTCTTCAAGGGTGGGGAATAGGTCATCATACACGGATTCTCGAAGGATAGACCATATAAGGGAGGTGTTCTTAGTTAGAGAACCGTATTCTCTTGCCGATGAGCGTTCTGTATTTAACTTAATACCTTTGAGTCCCTCAAGGTTGATAGGTCGAGGACGAGTTGGTTCCGCCGTTAGCACTGTGTACGGAGAGTCTCTAGTAACTCTTTTTACGGAATTCAATCTGAATTTCGATGATTTTGATGTGATTGTGCCCTCTCCGGATCAGAGAGCATATGATCCTCCTCCTGGATTCTTAACTGTCTATTGTGATCAAATGCACTGTGGATTACGGGTGTTTTTTCACCCTTTTCTTCGATCGCTCTTCCAGTATTGGCAAATATGTCCGAGCCAGTTAACACCCAACTCGTATCGCCTTTTAGTGGGATACGTTTTATGTTGCGAGCTCCTTAACCTTCCCATGTCCCCGTATCGGGTGGGGGCAATTTTCATCCTTCGGCCTTGTTCGGATGGAGTCCCCCTTTTCAGCCTGGCCTATCGGGACGTCGAGAAAGCCTTCACTGGTACATCCAGCCCTCGCACTCGTAGGGGGGATTGGAGGCGGAGGTTTTTCTTCGTCCGTTCGAAAGGCCATTCGGCCCGATCGTGGGGGGTACCCATCCGATGGGGCTTGGGATACGTTTCGCCCCTATCCGAGACGTTGGGGCGGGAGTGGGAGGAACTGAGTCATTCCGGGTTATTTTCTGGCTCGTACGATATTACCGGCCTGCTTGCGTGTCCTGAAGCTCTTATTCTGGCAGGTCTTCAAGAGGGAATAAGAAGAGAGAATTCGCCAATTCATCCTCTTCATGGCAATTTCTATTTTCGTAAGTCTGAAGATTTGTCGACTTCTCTTTTATCAACCTGTGTGCTCTCGGGATCATCATATACTCTATACTTGTCTTATAGGTGCTGAGATGGCGGCTTTTTCCATCGATCCATTTAATGGTGTTTTTCTGGGGCGAGCTCTACACGGTATGCGGCGGGCACCAGAGGGCATTTCCGATACCTTCGTGGCGGTTACGAGGGCTGACTCCTCCTCGGAGAGGCCGGAATCGGAGGGTTCGCCCGTAGCAGCCCCCCCAGTGAGCTTCCTCTTAGGGTAGAAAATTCGGTTACGGCTCTTTCTCCGATAAACTACCCAGTGCCTCCCTCGGTGTCGCAACCATTTCCTCGGATTTCTGATATCGTGAATGTTGTGGAAGGAGGTCCCGAGCGCATACCCGCGTCGCTGGGCGGAGGGAATCCTCCTCCCGTGGGTTCCTCTCCTCCGGGTGCTGACCTAGGGTTTTCTCCCCTCGGCGAGGTATCGGGGTTTTGCCGAAATTTTCTTAGCGGTCTATTGAATGTTACGGATTGTGAGCTCATGAGGACCCTTCATTCCTCTCGTCTTCAGGATTTAGTTTGCAAAAACCTGTGTGAGGTAAATGCTCATTTTATTTGCAAATTTTGGTTACTTACCTTTTATTTCTTCGGTAGTGATTCCTTCGTCTCCATTCAGATTGATATGGTGCTAGATGCCATCGGATCTCGGGGGTGTTCCTCTTCAGATCCTGGCTTGGTATATCGCCGTCGGGACGAGTTAGAACATGGTTTGTTGGAGGCTCAAACGGAGATTTCCCGCTTGCAGGAAGAGCATGAAGCTGCTAAAGCGATTCACGAGATGGTCCTTCAGATTGAGAGGGATAAGTCTTGGGAGGTGGAGCGCCAGTTAATGCTAGAGGGGACCCGGGGTGACGAGTTTTCAGGCGAGTTTGGAGGAGTTGAAGGGTCAACTTCGCCACTCCGATGAGCAATTACTGCAGATGATTCAGGAACGGGATGCGGTAACTCATCGGGTGTTGGAGATTACTCGCGCCCACGACGTTGCTTTGGTGGTAGCTCGGGTCCGAGCTGTTTTAGATATCGCAGGCCCTTTAGCTTTTAGGGAGTCTTTACAAAAGGAGATGCGTGATCTGGTCCGCATCGGGTATCGACTTGGTACGGATGCGGTTCAAACATTGCCAGAGTGCCCCGGGGACTTGGTCATTCCCGAGCTTAATCTTCATCCCATCTTTCCTGAAGATAGTCCCGTAGCGTCCGAGGGCATGTTATTGGCGGATCCAATAACCTTATCCGAGAAACAGCATCGTCGCCTTATCCGAGAAGGGAAGCGTCCTTTGCGAGAGGAGTAGATTGTAGTAGGTAATATTTAACTTGTAGTAGGTGGTCTTTTGGGGTCCGATGACTGTTTATCTATAGTAGAGGGCTCCTCGGGGTTAGGTTGCTTGTAATGATTTCCTGTGTAAGGCTACCATTTTTGGTTTGCAAACCTATGTACCCTATCGGATTCGAATGTATCGTAACCATCTATTTATAAACAAACAGTTTTATTTATGTAACAATGAAGATGTTACATTAAGCATAGTATTTTCTAAGATTGAAGGAATTCCACGTATTGCGAAGAGTGGCGCCTTCGGAGTTGGCAAGTAGATAAGTTGCGGGTCCGACAATTCCCGCTATTTTGTAGGGTCCTTCCCATCGGGGCTCAAGCTTGCCTACGTTTTTAGAAGCTCCGACCCGTTTTAGCACTAAATCACCCACTTGAAAAGTTCTAAGCTTTACCTTGGCGTTATAGTACCGTGCCATCCGAGTTTTGTATTCTTCAGCCCGAACGGCGGCTCGGATTCTTCTCTCTTCTAAGAGATCAAGGGCCAGAGCTAAGTTAGCACTATTGGCCACTTCTTCGTATTCTTTGACTCGCCAACTCTCGATCGAGACTTCGGAGGGTACCACTGCTTCACAACCATAAGATAGGCTGAAAGGGGTTTCGCCTGTGGCGGTATTTTGTGTGGTCCGATAGGCCCATAATATACCGGGTATTTCTTCAACCCATTTGGCTTTGTGCCAGTCGAGTCGGGCCTTCATATTTTTCAGGAGAGTGCGATTAGTTCTCTCAACTTGTCCGTTGGCTTGAGGGTATCCCACGAAGCAAAACGGTGCTTAATCTCCCAATGATCACACCATTTTTCTAACCCTTGGTCAGTAAATTGCAGGCCGTTGTCACTTACCAGGCTCCGAGGGACCCCAAACGGCACAAAATGTTTCTCCACAAGAAGTTAATGACCGCCCCTGCAGTTATTCGCGCTAAAGGCTCCGACTCCACCCATTTGGTGAAGTAGTCTACTGCCACGAGTAAGAACTTCTTTTGACCAGCATCAGGAATAAGTGGACCTATTATGTCTATTCCGCATTTGGCGAAAGGACATGCGGTCAGATGGGGTTCCCACGGAGCCGCTGGCTGGTAAACCCGAGGGGCATAAGCTTGGCACGACTTACACTTTTTCGCATGGTTTTTGCAATCCTTGGCCATCGTGGGCCAATAATAACCCTGTCAAATTATCCGTCCAGCCATGCTTCCGCCACTGGTATGGCTACCACACACCCCTTCGTGAGTTTCCGCCAGGACGCGTTGAGCCTCCTCTTCATTTAAGCATCGGGCATGAGGGTAAGAGTACGTCCTTCGGAATAGTATTCCGTCTTTGAGGAAATATCGGATGATCTTCTTAGACATCATCCGTCGAACAGATTTGTCCTCGGAGTATCCTTCAGGATCTTGCAAAAATGCTTTAAGGGGCGTTATCCAGCTTATCGGGGGATTGGTCGTGGTGGCGCTCACCTCTTCAGGTTCAGACCTCTCTGATTCGCTCATATGTAACAGAGTGATTTTCCGAGTACGAATGGTGGTTAATTGTGCAGCCATTTTGGACAAGGCATCGGCTTCCTGGTTATCCCCTCGGGGAATCTGCACTAATTGATACTCATCAAACCATGCTTTGGCCCGATGGACTGCTCGAAGATAACTCTGCATCCTTTCTTCTTTAGCTTCGTATGTACCCTGAACTTGCTGGACAATTAACTGAGAGTCACTATGCAGGCGGATTTTTCGTATTCTGCCTTCCCGAGCGAGCCTCATTCCGATAAGTAGGGCTTCATATTCGGCGTCGTTATTGGATACGGGGTAATCAATTCTAACCGCGAAATGTAGCACCTCCTCTTCGGCTTCCGTGTTAATCAAGATTACTCCGGCTCCGCCATGCGTATTTACGGAGGAACCATCCACGTAGACATGCCACAGAGGTTCTTTCCTTTCCACTCCGATTCCTGTAAGTTCTACCACAAAGTCTGCTAGCACCTGGGCTTTGATGGAAGGTCTCGAGGCATAGGAGATATCATACTCCGTTAGCTCGACGGCCCATTTTATCAGTCTTCCCGAGGTCTCGAGTTTGTTGAGAATTGCCCGTAGAGGGTGCTTAGTCATCCCAGTGATCGGGTGGGAGAGGAAATACGGGCGTAACCTACGCGTCGTGGTAACCAAAGTGAGTACAAGTTTTTCTATCAGAGTATACCTGGTTTCCGCTCCGAGGAGAGTTTTGCTAACGTAGTAGACCGGATGATGCTCCCCATCGTGCTCTTTGACCAATACCGCTCCGATAGCCTCCTCTCCTACGGACAGGTACACGAAAAGTTCCTCCTGGGGCGAAGGTTTGACCAGCAAGGGTGGTTTTACCATGTAGCTTTTTAATTCCTGGAGAGCTTCTTCACATCGTGAGGTCCACTGGAATTCTTTGATATTCCGAAGGATTTTAAAGAACGGGAGTCCTTTCTCTGCTGACTTGGAGACAAGTCGGCTGAGGGAGGCCATTCGCCCGGTCAGTTTTTGCACGTCCTTTATGGATTTTGGAGTTGGTAACCCAATAATTGCTTCGGTTTTCTCGGGGTTAACTTCTATTCCCTTCTCGGTAACCATGAATCCTAAAAATTTGCCTCCTCGGATACCGAAGGAGCATTTCCTAGGGTTTATCTTCATCCCAAAGCGATCCATGATAGCCAATGTTTTTCGCAAGTCCTCGGGATGGTCTTTCGCGGAATAACTTTTGACGACCGTGTCTTCCACATATACTTCCACAGTTTTTCCGATGAGCCCCGCAAACATGAGGTTCACCAATCGTTGGTATGTAGCTCCTGCGTTCTTAAGTCCGAAGGGCATGACTAGATAACAAAAGGTACCTGCATCCGTAATGAAGCTGGTTTTGTCTTGGTCCGGGAATGCCATCGGGATTTGATTATATCCTTGGTCCCCATCCAGAGTCGACATGAGTGCACAACCAGCGGTAGAGTCGACCAATTGGTCTATGCTTGGTAAGGGATAGCAGTCTTTTGGGCAAGCATCATTAAGATCGGTGAAGTCAACGCACATCCTCCATCTTCCTCCCGACTTAGGGACCAAGACCACGTTGGCCAGCCATTCGGGATACACGACCTCTCGGATTTGTCGTAAGCTAAGAAGCCGTTGAATTTCTGATCGGATAATCTTGTTGCGTTCGGACCCCATTTTTCTCTTCTTTTGTTGAATGGGTTTGGCCCCCGGCTTTACATTAAGGAAGTGTTGGCATACCTTATCGCTGATCCGTCCGGGGGGACCTCCTTCCCATGCGAAAAGGTGACAAAATTCCTTTAGAACGGATATCAATTGGGCTTCCAACTCAGGTTCCATATTAGTGCCCATTTTGATCGCCCTAGCGGGATTTCCTTCCACGAGTTCTATCATCTTGAGCTCTTCGATGGGTTGGACTCGGGCTTCTTCTATTTTCCGTTTTTTGCTACTATCCGAGGGGTTCTTGTCCTCTTCGGGGAGTAGGGCATTCATTCGGCATTCTCTGGCTCTAGCTTGATTTCCTCGGACTTCTCCGATGCCTGCCACGGTGGGAAATTTTACCTTGAGGTGGAGGGTAGAGGGAATCGCTTCGAATGACCGAATGGAGGGTCTTCCGCATATGGCGTTGTATGTCCTTGACGAAGCCTCCACCACCCAAAATTTGGTGGGTTCCATTCTTCGTAGGGCTCATTCTCCCCACGACATTGGCAGGGTCACGGTTCCGAGGGTGTTACAGGCTTCGCCAGAGAAGCCTACTAGAGGGACTTCGGCCACCTCCAATTGCTCCTTCTTCAACCCCATGGCTAGATAAGTGGGAAAAAACAAGACGTCCACAGAGCTGCCCGTATCTATGAGGATACGTTGAATCCCAAATCCGTAGATAGTAGCTTCAATTACCAAAGGATCTTCGTGGGGGTAGACTATACCTTTCCGGTCTTCGGGTCCGAAAGTAATATTTGGTAATCTGGCCCCTTGGGCGGAGCATACCGGGAGCCCTTGTCCCGCTCGTCGGGCTTCTTTGAGATATTTTGTCTTCTTACCCTGGGGTATTCTGGAAATATCTCCTCCCTCTATCATGTTGATCGTCCGTCCCGAGGAAGGGTTGACCTCGTACGTGTCGGGAGGAGGAGGTAAGTTCCGATACCCTGCGGTCCTTTCCCGCGATCGCCGCGGAGACGCGGCAGTTCTTTCTCGAGGGGATCTTTGACGCTTTCTGGTCCTTTCTTGGGACCTCCGCCGATGTTCCGAGGTTTGTTCTCGTGACTGTCGGTGGAGAGTATCTTCTTCCCCGTCAGGTCCTTCTCGGGGCCTCTTCCATACATGCGCTTTGGGCTCTCCGGGATTATTTCTTTTCAGGTAGTTATGCAGATATCCTGCCTCCAAGAGGCGAAGTATCTCCTTTCGCAGGGTAGTACACTCTTCGGTAGTGTGTCCATAGGTTTTATGGAATCTACAGTACTTACCCGTGTCCTTATCTTTGTTGGGAAATTTGGCAGGCCGGGGCCAACGCACTTCTTCATTGCCCCACATTACGTTGAGTACCTCCACAGGAGCTAGGGTCATCGGAGGAAGGGGCACGGGTTTAAGGAATTTCTTGACCGTCTCCCCGTTGTCCTTCCGAGGGAGTGGTTTTCCTTCTTTGCCCTTTTCTTTGGTCTTAGTTTCCTTTTCCTTCTGCTCGTGACGCTCATTGTCATCCTGCTCTAACCCTCTCTTGGTATGATCAGCCTCTTCCATCAGAATATGAGTCTCAGCTTGTTGCATAAGTTCATTCATGTCCGTGACATGATTCCCCATCAGGTATCGGAAGAATTCTCCCGCTCGGAGTCCTTGTATCAGAATATCGGCCATAATGGTTGGGCTGACGTTCGGAACATCCAGCGCTTCGTTAGTGAAGCGTTTTATATATTCCCGAAGAGATTCATCCTTTCGTTGTTTGATGGTAAAAAGATGAGTGGCCGATTTGGGATACCTACGGTTACAGGCGAAGTGGCGTATAAACAGGTGAGCCAATCGGTCAAAGTTGACCACTGAATTGGGAGGGAGATGGGTAAACCAGAATTGAGCTCGTCCTCCGAGGGTAACAGGGAACACTCGGCATAGGACATAGTCCGGGGCAGACGATAGGTCCATTCCTGCCAAATATTGATGTATATGATCTTGCGGATCTCTCCCGTCGGCTTCTCCTGTATACAATGGTACATTAATAGGCCGCATTCCTGAAGGAATCGGAGCAGAAGCTATTTCAGGAATGAAGGGAGATGTCTTAAACGTCGGATCTTCCTTGGGTCCTACCGTCCTCTTGAGATCTCCTACTTCCTTTCGTAGATCTTCAAGGATTCCCCATAAGGTTGGTTCTCCGTTGGGAGTGATAATAGGGGGGGGCCGATATACGGGGAGAGACCTTTCTTCCCTCTGGATTATCCTCGGAGTTTCCAGATGATCATAACGCCTTGGCTTCCTCCGAGGAGTTTCCTGATACCACGAGATTGGAGTAGGGCATTGTGCCCCTCTTGCATAAACTTCGCCTTTTTCCGAGGGGTAATCTCCTTGGTGCGGAGCTCCTGGGACTGTTTCCAGGGGAGTCTCGAACTCTTGGTGATTAACTCGAGCGGTGGCTTCCACTAGTCTTTCAAAAACGGATCGGGGAACATTGATGAAGTCCCTTTCGTCGGAACGACGATTCGCTACGGTTTCTTCCGAATTGTCCAGATGGGGCGGGTGGATTTCACTGTGAAACAAATTTTCCATAGTTGGTTTGCTTTCTTGAACACGCTCGAGGACAACTTTTATGGCGTTCCCACAGACGGTGCCATTTTGTTAACAGGTTTGTAATAATACCCGATTAACCGATTTATTTATGAGTTCGGAACGCCGTTATCCGTGGTTCAAAGAAAGTAAATGACTATTAGGGAAATTACGAAAATATCCTTCCTTTATTCACTGAACTTCTTACTCTTGAAGAGCATAAATACGATCTTATGCTTTTCTCCGAGTGAGTTTAAGTGTATATTCCGTCCTTTTTTTCTCGCTGTCTCCTTCTCGTCTCTCCTAATTTTCCCTTATATAGGTATGGGAGGGTGTTTGTGTCACTACGCATGCGTTGCATGTGTTACAAGTGTAATGCTGCATGTGTTACAAGTGTCCTTCTATAAGATAAGGTATATCTTGTTGACAAAGCGCTGACTAGGCTGATCCTTATCTTGTCCGAGGGCTGTGGGGAGTTCCGAGGGGTTGCTTCTTCTGTTTTCTTCTCTTTGGTGGACTGAATCTTCTGTTTTCTTTTTTCCGAGGGGCTGGATTTCATGAGGAGGTTCACTAGTTGAAGTGGAGTGGGTGTCTGAGGAGGTTTCTGTTCCGGGGACAGCTATTTCCTCGTCGGCTTCTTTGGTAGATTTCTCCGAGGGGCATATTTGTTTCTCCAGGCTTGTGAGGTGGGCTCCGAGAGCATCAATATGTATGTAAGGTGGTATTCTCATATCTGGATATTTGTGGTATGGGTTCCGAGCGTTTCTTGTCGTCATTAGAGTAGTGGTCTCTTCGAGAATCATTCTCCGAGGGCTTTCTGTCTTTGACCGAGTAACCTTCTTGGCTTGGGCCTTCGGGGTAAGTGACTTTAGTGAGTGGTGCTTTGAGTAAGACGTTGTTTTATGAATTTTAGCCTTCGGGGTGATAATTCCGAGGGCTTTGAGAGTGTTCAACAAGGAAGTATTCTCGTATAGTGGTCCCTCTTGGCGCGGTGATGCATATCAAAGTCGCGTGGATCCATCGGGGTTTACTCTTTTTTCCGATGCCACGTTGATATCTTATTTTTATCCATCTTGACTTTCCAAGGGACGCTTGGGTGTCCACTCGGATGTCACGTCGTACCCTAGTAGGATATGTGAGTTCCGAGGGACTCTATTATCTCTTCGGGTGCCACGTCATACCATAGTAGGGTATGTGACATACGAGAGTGTTTGTGATGATAGTATCGCCTTTGGGATTAATCCCTAATTTAAGGGTTAACCTTTTGTTTAACTCATATAATCGCTTATTTATTTTTTAGGGTTAACAAAGAAAATAGTTGAACGTAATAGGGATTCATGCAATGCTGATGCTGGTGTTAAGCCAACACTGGAATTTGAACATTCCAATGTTGATACTAGTTATTCCAGTGTTACCTTAACATTCAGTTCCAACATTGCTGAACATAATAATGGGATGCGAAACACTAGACTTTGGGTGCCTGAAACTTATATTGTGTCAATATTATCTTTCCTACTATGCATACTAACGTTGCACGTAAGTGGTACTTTGATAGTGGATGTTTGAGGCATATGACTGGATACAAATCTGATTTGATACGGTTATACACGATGTTAAGACAACACTGGATAACCAATGTTACCTTAACATTGATAACTGATTGTATTGCCTTAACACTGCTTAAGACACATGACTGGAAAGAAAGCAAATATGATTTGAAGGAGTGTGCACCACTAACCACTGGAACTTTCACCTATGAAGCTAGAAGTAAAGGAAGAATCATTGGCAAAGAAGTGTTGAACGTTGATGGATTCCCACCCTTGAAGGATGAGATGTTGTTTGATGGATTCTGTGAAAACCATATAAGCATCAGTCAATTGTGTGATGATGGCTTATTGGTAAGGTATAATAAAGATTCTTGTGATGTATATGATTGTGCAAATGTGTGTGCTTTGACAGGCAAAAGGTTTGAAGACAACTACTTGGCAAGGGATCAAGTGACTTGCTTTCAAACAAAGGTGGACTATTCAATTGCCAAGAACAAGAGACTTGGACACATGCACGAAAAGAATATGGGCAAAGTGGTGAAACTTGAAACCGTGAGAGGCATTCCCTATCTCTCGGGTACTGGTAAGATGGTATGTTATGATTGTTCGAAATGTAAGGTGACCAAAGCTTCTCCTAATCCAATCCAAGTGGATGAACATGTCACAAGTACCTCTAATTGTTTTCATCTACTTCATATAGATCTCTTAGGTCTTATTGAAGTAAATAGAGTTAGGGGTAAACAATATGATTGTGTGATTATGAATGATTTTTCTGGATATACTTTGATTAAATCTTTCAATGAAAAATCAGAAGCTCTTAATATCTTTAGAACATTGCATGCTAGTATTGATAACTTACATGATGCTTCTTTTGGTAATATTTGGTCGAATCATGATAGAGAATTTGAAAATAGGTCATTCTCTGACTTATGTGTGTTTAATGAAAAATATTCATAAATTCTCTATTCCCATGACTCCTTATGAGATGTTGAAAAAGAAAAAACCCGATGTTGCTCATTTTCATGACTTTGGATGTGTTTGCTATACTTTAAATGATAAAGATTGTTTGAACAAATATGATCCAAAAAGTGAAGAATGTATCTTTAATGGCTATTCCTTGAACAATACTGCTATTAGAATGCTTGATACACGATTGAATATTGTTCAAGAATCTGTATATGCGGTTGTTGATGGTTTGCCAAGTGCTGCAGGTGAGTTAGAGGATGCTGTGCCAAGTCTACTAGATTCTGATGTTACTCCAACATTGACTCCAGGCAATGTTAGTCCAACATCACTGCCGATCCAGAACATGAACATGAACATGAACCAAAAGCTGATGTTAGACCAACATCGACCATTCCTGATGTTAACACAACATTTGAGCAATCAAACGTATACAATGAAAAGATTGAAGTTCAAGATGTTTGGATGGATACAACTGATAGGATTCAAAGGAATCATCCTACATCTCAGGTTATGGTTCAAATCATTAATGATATCAAAACACACAACAAGAAGAGGGTAAATTATAGAGATGTGATAATGTTGAGTGTTTGCATGTCTGCCGCATGTTCTTATTATTATTTAGCTCAAAGATTTGCTATTGATATTGTCTTTGTTTATACTAACAAGTCTACTCTAGACAAGTTTGTTGAGGCTTTGACAGGTACATTAGTGATGAGCATGATTGGTCTGGAGGAGTCAAAGTCGAGCAAGACTCAAATGTCTTCTACTTTGGTGGATGGGAAAGTAGACGCAAGCTTGCTATATCTATCCATCACTCGCCCATATAGTATGAACTTGGTTTGTGTCTGTATCTGTGCCAGGTATTACGCTGAACCTACAATTTTCACTTAATTGTTGTGAAGTGAACAATGAAATATATATCTGGTACTGTAGACTTAGGCACTTGGTATACACATGCTGCAAATACAAACCTTGTCGGTTTTGATTCTGACTGGGCTGGAGATTTAGCTGATAGAATATCTGCATGTTGGGGTTGTTTTTATTTGGGAAATAATCCTTTTTCATGTTATAGCAAGAAACATAACCGTGTGTCATTGTCAACTGTTGAATTTGTAGCTTGCAGCTGTGTTACCCGTTTTATATGGCTTAAACACATGTTGCATGACTATGGGATAAAAAGTCATTGTTGTTATTTAGTGATAACCTTAGTGCCATTAACATATCAAGAAATCCGGTGCATCATTCTAGACAAAGTCATATATTTTCTATGCATTATTTCTTGAGAAAACTGGTAGATGACAAGGTTATAAACATTGATCACTTAGAGACAAACAATCAGTTACCTGATTTGTTTAATATGTCGTTAGATAGCAGGAGATTCTTGAATTAGGGGAAGACTCTTGGCTTGAAGGTTCTATGATTTAATGTTGCATTCCGGTGTTGCCATAACACCACTGGCTAACACCGTAGTTTATTTGTGGTGGGTAGGATTGCATTAGATTTTGCTATTTGATTTATGTTTTGTTCTTGTTTGTCTTCATGAATGTTTGTTATTATTGGTTAGTATGGTTGACCAGGATTGTTAGCTAAGTTTATTGGTGGACAGGTTCATGTCAAAAGTTTTGTAAAGTAAAAATTCTATCACGGTGCACCAGCTCTACATCACCAAATATGTTCGTGGGCGCTTCGACCCTGATTGGCTCGATCTTTCATTAGGGGCCTAATAGAGAGATTCTGCCTCCAGCCGCAAATGATCACCCAGCTACTCGGATGAGTTCGTTGTGCTTCTCGAGAGCGATAACCTCATTTATCGAAGAATTTCTTCACCGCCTCCGATGCCGCCCGTCTATCCATCCTCCGAAGATGAGGATGATGCCGACACCTGAGTGCTTCGACCTTTTATTTTATGATGAACAATTTTCATTCTATTTTTTGGCGCTGCGACGCCCTTTTAATGCTTTGAAGAATTTGAATAATTACTTTGCAATCGCATGTTATCCGTGTTATTCTTCAATGATATGCTTTTTTCGTTGGCTTGTATTCGTTGCCTTTTCTTTCAATCGCTATTGTTGCGGTTTACCTTATTTTGACAACTAGAGTGTCCTTTCGTATTTATGAAGGTCTATGCATCTCTTATGATGTAGGATTAGCGTTTTATCACTCTGAATATAACGGTTGTTCCATTTTTTATTTTTCGGGATTGCTGTATCTTGCGGCACTTTGTAAGGAGTGTCCGTCCTTTTTCATTTTTCGGGACTCGGGATATCTCGTGCCGCTTGGACAAAGTCTCCGTCCCTTTACATTTTGCAGGATTTTCAGTATCTCGTGCCACTTTGGACAGAGTCTCCGTCCCTTTTCATTTTGTGGGATTTATGGTATCTCGTGCCACTTTAGACAAACTCTCCGTCCCTTTTTTATTTTACAGGATTTGCGGTATCTCGTGCCACTTTGGACAGAGTCTCCGTCCTTTTTCGTTTTTTGGGATTTGCGGTATCTCGTGCCACTTTGGACAAAGTCTCCATCCCTTCTTTCACTTCTTCCTGATTTACGATATATCGTGCCACTTTGGGCAGAGTCTCCGTCCCTTCTCTCATCTCTTCTGGATTTACGGTATCTTGTGCCATTTTGGACAGAGTCTCTGTCCCTCTTCATCTTTGGAGTGAACCTATTTTAGGTCCTGCATAAAATTGAAATTATGCATGCCTCTGCATAGTTAGATGATAATATAATGGATAAATCAAAGCGTTTCTTTTGGAAACAAATTTATATATAAAGAGAATATAAGAGGGGATGTTGCACATTTCAGGGACGCTTTTGCTTTACACTCTGCATAGTCTCTAAGTAATAATAGCCTCGCGAACTGGCTTGCATGTCTTTGAAAGGCCCCTCTCATTTCGGTTCGAATTTTTCGATGTGCTGTTTTGCTGCTATGCTTTTCAATACCAAATCACCTAATTCACAATTTCAGAAATGGACTCTTTTGTTGTATCTTTTAGCCATTGCTGCTTTGTACACTACCGTGCGTTGGTACGCATATTCCCTTGTTGAGCCTATTATGTCCAGATCCATCTGATGTAAGCGGGCTGATAGTTCGGGATCGTAATCATGAATCCTGCAAGTTGGCATTCCTATCTCGGCGTGCAGAACAGCCTCAGAGCCATAAATAAGAATGAAAGGCGTTTCCCCTGTCGATGTCCTTGGAGTCGTTCTATACGCCCATAATATTCCTTGAAGCTCTTACTGCTATGTTTTTCCAGTGATTTTCATCCTTCTTTCGAGATAATCTTTCAATGTCTTATTGGCGGATTCCGTTTGTCCATTCGACTGGGGATGAAAGATTGAGGTCATATTGTGCGATGTTTTTAACTCAGCAAACCATGAATTGATCTCCCTTCCGGTGAATTGTGTGCCATTGTCACATATTATATGCCTTTCAAATAAATTCAATCATGTTCATTTCGGTGATCGATGACATAGCTTATGCTTCGACCCATTTGGTATAATACTCTCTTGCCACCACTAGAAATCTCTTTTGACCTTTGGCCAAGGAAGCGGTCCCACAATATCGATTCCCCATTAATCAAATGGGCATGCCACGTCAAATGGTTGGAGAGGTTGCGCAGGTCTATGGATAAGATGAGCGTGGTACTGACAACTATCACATCGCCTCGAAAAAGCAGTTGCATCCTTGAATACAGTTGGCCAATAATATCCCTGGTGCAGAATTTGCTGGGCCAATGCTCCTCCCCCAGAGTGATTTCCACAACAGCCTGCATGAATCTTCTTGATTACGTAATCAACCTGGGTTGGAGTCAGACAACGAAGCAGTGGGCCTTCGAACGATCGTTTGTATAATTCTCCATTGTGAATTGTGAACCTGTAAGCATTATATAGCATTATGTGACACGCATTCAGATCTATTGTGAGTATTCCTTCTCGAAGATACGTATAATCTCGTCTTTCTAAGACGGGTCCTCTTGAATCGACATTATGTACTCCACTTTGCGGCTGTGCCGTTATATTTTGATATTCCGATTGAGGGCTTGTCCGTGGCTAATAATGTAACTCTCTTCTTCACTAAAATCTCAGAAGAACTAGCGAATTTTGAGAGTGCATCGGCCTTGCCGTTCTTATCTCGCGGGATCTGAGTGATGTCAAAAAACCTAAAGCGCCCCACCAGTTCTTTTACCTTCGTGGCATACAACTTTATTGTCTCTTCTCTTGTCTTATAATTTCCTAAGAAGTGATTTGCCACCAATAGCGAATCGGTAAATAATAAATATGTCCAAATGTTCAACATTGAGTCCCAAAACTAATTTAATCCCTGCAATAATCGCTTCATATTCGGCCTCATTGTTAGTCACCATGTAGTTCAGACTAATAGCAAATTCGAATTCTCTGCGATCTGGAGATAAGAGGTGAATCCCAACCCCTCCCCCATGACAGGTAGCGGATCCATCCGTATGTAGTACCCATGTAGTGGCGGCCTTGCTAGTTCCTGCTTGATATGCTATGGAAAAAATGCAATATGTGGCCCCGACCACATTATTTCCCAATGTCTCGACCATGAAATCCACTAATGCATGTGCTTTAATCGCAGTTCACAGCTTGAATTCCAACCCGAATTCCCTCAGTTCAATTGCCCATTTAACCAGTCTACCGGAAGTTTCGAGTCTCGCCAATACTTGTTTCAATGGTTTGTCTATCACTATCATGATTGGGTAAGACTGAAAATACGGTCTCAATTTGCGTTCAGTGGCCACGATCGAAAAGGTGAACAACTCTATCTTCAAATAATTTTTCTCTACCCCTTACAAATCTCTACTCACATAGTGGTGTGCGATGATACCGCTAGGTATACATATAAAATTTCCTAAATGTACATTGCTTTGGGTTCAACTTCATTCCGTAAGTTCTCATGATAGCGAAAGCTTCATCTAAATGACGCACATGCTCTTGTGCCCTGAGACTTTTCACAAGCATGTCGTCGATATACACTTCCATGGACTTTCCGATCTGATGATAAAACATTCTCGCAACAAGTCTTTGAAAGGTCGCTCATGCATTTTTTAATCCGAAGGGCATTACCCTGTAACAATATACTCATGTATCCGTTACAAAAGCTGTTTTGCTCTGATCTTGTACTGCCAATGAAAATTTGGTGAAATCCACTTTTCGCATCCATCATACTCAGCAGTGCACATGCCGCAGTTGATTCGACTAATAAATCTATTATGAGCAATGGGAAAGGATACCTGGGACAATGCTTGTTTAAATCCGTGTAATCCATGCACATTCTCCATGTCGCTTCATTTTTCATGACCAGCACGACATTACTTAACCATTCTAAAAACCTCAAGGAGTAAATGTGTCGTGCCGCTAAGAGTTCCTATACTTCTTTTTCAGCCGCTTCGTTCTTTTCTTTGCTGACGTTTCATTTCTTTTGTCTTATGGGCCTTGCATTCTTGTCGACATTTAGTTGATGTACTATGATTCTGGAGTCTATCCCGTGCAAGACATAATCAGACCAAGCTAATATATTCGAATTATGCCTGAGACAGTCGATTAGGTATGCCTTTATCATTTGTTCCATTCCCGCTCAGATCTTTATTATCTTCTCAACACTTTCCCTGAATAGCTGAACAATTTTGAACTCCCCTAAAGGCTCTATTTTACATTCTTGCCACTGCTTTAGTAGCTGGTTTTCTGCTTTTTCCCATTCTTGTTCCTTAGGCTCAGGTCGTTTTCCATTCTCATCTCTAACCACCTTGGTTTTCTTCCTTGCTTTTACTGTTTCATCTGATCGCATACGATGTCTCTTTGTCATTCTAGCTACTTATACCTAAAAACAATTTAAATGGCATTCCCACAAACAGCGCCAATATTTTGGTCATATTCGTACGGGTTACAATACACCAGAAATCAACACATATGGGCGTGACAATGCCAAAATAATGCTAATCTATTACAATGAAGGGACTAGCTTGGTCTGGAACACCTATTGTCTATTAAAAGTAATGAATTGTTCCCGATATCCTATAAAGTCAAATCACTGGAAAGATCGAATCGTTGTCGTTCGATCTATGAGTATCGGATCTAGGTGGTTCGATGTTGTTGTTCGATGCTGATGGACCTCGAATGGGAACGGTTCAATCTTGGTCGCGGTCAAACTAAACTGTATCGAATATAGAACAATAAAGTGTATCAAATCAGCTGGTTCGATGCACGATAGTATATTGTGATTGTCGAATGAATGTCGAGCATGCCAGCAGATGGAGTATTTATAGATCACGTCATGTGGGCCCCTGCGATTTTTGGAGAATGAGCATCGAATTTGGGCGGTTCGATCGATCCATTAGATCGAACCGAGGTCGTTCGATGCTCAATTCATATCGAATTTCATCTGTTCGATGCACTATTTCAGTGGGCCTTCCTTCTTGGTTGACCCCATCAATATATATGCCACATTTAATTGAATAATTGTATTGCATTGCTGCGAAGGAAATTAAAACTTTCTGTAAGATACAACATGTCAATTAAATTTTTATTACATTCCAACTGCTTTAGGATTGTAAAGAATGGGTGTTTGTTTTTTGTCGAAATTACAGGAAGATTTGTATGGCTTCTGTGTGTGTGTGAGGGGTGATTTAGGGTGGGGGTATTGTGGTAAATTGCCTCTTAGGCAAGTCAACAGATGCAAAAAAAAAAAAAAAAAAAAAATTTACTATGTAGCACATTGTGTCGTCCCAGCCAGCTGTCACGTCAGCGAAATTTAGATCGGGCGTGTGAAAAAGCTCGGTGGGTATTTTTGGTTAAAAAACTGAAAGTTAAAGAGCAAAACTGAAGCCCACAAAAATAAAAGGAAAAAGACAACTTTAACATATTATAAAGGGCAAAAATAATAATGCCCTTTCTTCTCATTCTCAAAAAACGATCTCATTTCTAGTATTTTTCACACAAATCCAGTAACATTCTTTACATGTAATATTTTCTTTTATAAATTATCATTATTTATAACGGAATAATTTTTCCAAATTCCAAATTTCAATCTTTAAATTCTTAATTTATCATAAATAAAATATGTTTTCCCAATCGTAAGTGTGAGGATAAATAGTTAATTGAAAAGGCTCAAAGTCATTAAATTCCCCTAACTTTTTATACAAACTAATATAAGATATAAAATCAAACTTGACGTAAGAAATGATTTTTTACTACTTTTGTTCTTCTTTTCTTCACACAGTTTGATTAAATTTATTTACTTGTTATCAACCACAGAAGTATTATAATTAATATTATGATCATTATTTACACTATCAAAATATAAAATAATAATAAGAGAACTAATTAAAAAGAGTACCATTTTTCCTTACTTATTTCTAAATCATTATTTCATATAATTATCATACTAAATATTTTATTCAAATTTCTGTGGATGTATATATGTGTGTGTCTATATATAATAATAAATATATCCTAGGAATTAGACAAAATCGAAATACCTTTAAGAATATAATTACAATTACCATAATGCGTTTTTATTTTGCCACCACATATATATATATATAGATGAAATAACAGATACAGTTTAGGGAAGGCACAAAATTAGCACCATTAACAAATTAACTAAAATTAAAGCTTTAATTAAAAGGGTAGAAGAGGGAAATTAGTTTTTTTCCTCTCGTTTTAGGAGAATTGCTATGTTTATATCATTTGCCCAAAAATTACCTCATTGTTGATAAATTTATATTACTTAAGTAATCATTACAAGATTTGGCAGTCAACCGTGACCGCCAAGCGGTCGCCGCAAAATCCGTGACCGCCAGGCGGTCGCGGATACCGCATGCGGGAGAACTTCGTGCTTGCGATCTGTAGTGCCGCATCCGCGACCACTGGGCGGTCGCGGATGGCAGGAGGGTTTTCTATATAAACCCCGCTCCTCTCTCATTATTCATAAATGGTAAGCCCCTCTCTATCTTTTAAATATTTCTCTTTCTAGTATTTTAATTATCTTTTATATTTAGTACAACATTAGTGATATGGAGGTTTCTAGCATTTGGACCCATTCTGGGCCACAGCTCATGAACGACCATATCGGGGATCAGTTCCGATATGACATCGAATATAGGATTCGATATAGGCTAGTCACGCCTATAAATATCCTGCCCCGCACACCGAGAAAGGCAATTAATTCCTTACCTCAATTCACCCGCATCATATCGAATAGCAATATTTGATATTATACCCGACATAAATATTCGATATGGTTTTGTCCATGCCATGACTCAGCCTTCTATAACGAACTGACCATCGATATCACATCGAGACTCATCCCCGATATCACATCGAGCCTAATCACCGATATACGTTCGATACTCAACACCGACGTAACATCAGTAGGCAGTTTGGTGACGTCCCGACCTCGAGCAACAGGTTCCGGACCAAGTCTACACGGGCTACCTAGTGTAGGCCTGATTTGAGATAGATTTGTTGTACTATTAGATTACTCACTTGTGACCGACCCGAATATATATATATATATATATATATATAATACGATCTATCGTCAAATCAGTGGCGCTTTCTGTGGGAACCAAGGTTCTCTAGATCGAGAGCTCATCAGACGAGATGTCAGGGAAGAGGCAACGAAGTATCCAGGGGCAAGAACTGAACAAGACAGATACCAATATGACGAAGAGTAGCAAGAGGTCGAGGCTTGATCATAATGGGCACTGCGCCGAGATAGAGAGGGCGGTTATTCCTTATCAGAATGAACCGAGAATAGAGCCGGTGGGAGATTTTATAACGATAGAGATCGACCCGAGACAACCGGAGCACACATTGAGGATAGGAGCTACAATGTCGCCTGATATTCGGAAGGCGTTGATTGAATGCTTAAAAAGGAATGTCGATATATTTGCCTGGAGCGATTCTGACTTGATTGGAATCGACCCAAAGATTATAGAGCATAAGTTGAGTGTTGATCTGCGGGCTAAACCAATACGATAGAAGAAAGAGGTTGTAGAAAAGCTTAAAGCAGGGCATATCTATGAATTACGTTATTCGGAGTGGCTCAGCAATATTGTCCTGGTTCTGAAGAAACCAGCAGGGTGGAGAATGTGTGTGGATTATAAAGTTTTGAACAGGAATTGCCCGCGGGATCCCTTCCCATTGCCAAGGATTGACCTTCTAGTGGATTCGAAAGTTGGGTGCGCCCTATTCAGTTTCATGGATGCCAAGAGGGGCTTCCACCAGATTTTTATGGCAACGGAGGATCAATCGAAAACAGCCTTTGTTACGGACACTGGTGTGTATTGTTATCGTGTAATGCCTTTTGGTTTGAGGAACGCCGGCGCGACGTTCCAGAGATTGGTGGCGAAGATGTTTCATAACCTAATAGGAAAATCAATGGAGGTATACGTAGACAATATGTTGATCAAGAGTTTGAAGGTGCAGGATCCCGTGGAGCATTTGGAGAAATCGTTTGCCATTATGAGGAACTATAGGATGAAGCTTAATCCCAACTAATGTACCTTCAGAGTGGCAACGGGGAAATTTTTGGGATATATGGTTAAGGAGCGCAGAATTGAAGCCAACCCAGACAAGATAGAGGCCATGATGAATCCTGCTTCCCCACGCTCGGTACAGGATGTGCAATGCCTTGTGGGGCGTATAACAGCCTTGGGGCGTTTTATTGCGACCTCGGCAGAACGGAGTCTTCCTTTCTTCAAAATCCTGAAGAAGGCCAAGGATTTCCAGTGGACCGAAGAATGTGAAAGAGCGTTTCAACAGTTCAAGAAGTATTTGATGGCACCACCTCTCTTGGCGAAACCAGATCCAGGGGAGACACTTTATCTGTATCTCGCGGTCTCCGCTAACGCCATTAGCACAGTATTAGTAAAAGAAGCAAACGGAAAGCAATCTCCTATCCATTATGTCAGTCGCATTCTCCACGGAGCGGAGAAAAATTATCTGCAAATCGAACTATTTGCCTTGGCTGTTGTCATGACGGCTCGTAAGTTGAAGCCCTATTTCCAGGCTCACCCAATAGTGGTCGTGACGGACAAACCACTCCGCCAAATCATGGCCAATCCGGATACCTCACGGAGATTGGTAAAATGGGCTATAGAATTGGGAGAATTTGGGATCGAGTATCGTCCCCGCACGACTATTAAAGAACAGGTCCTAGCCGACTTTCTGGCGGAGACACTAGGTAACAGTTTAGACCATTCGTGCCACCATATCTATATACTATTATATAAAGAAACCCATTGTGACACCAATCTTTTGATTTCCAACTTTAACCTTTGAGTTTTAGCTATATTGTAAAAGTATACTATTAAATCCCCAAAATAACCTTACAAATTAAGTTAGACTAATTAATTATACTATTCATTGTAATTAATGATTTACTTTCCCTATAATATATTTTTCTTCCATTGTTATACTCTAAATTTATGGCACATGTTATCTAGATAAATTTTCTTCTTTAACCCACATAGAATGACATTGAAAAAAGAATTATGCTCGCGGGAACAGCGTGCTTCATTTGCTAGTATTTCCTATAAGTCAGGACCCCGGTCCCAGTTCGAGACCCACGACATGGTTGCTTCACGTGGATGGCTCCTCCACAGCAAACAGCGGCGGAGTGGGCATTCACCTGGTGTCCCCAGACCGTAGGGAATTTGATTTCGCTATCAGTCTGAATTTTCCTATAACGAATAATGAGGCGAAGTATGAGGCAGTCCTGGCAAGAGTCAGAATGGCTAAGACCCTATGTTCGGATCATCTGGAAGTCTTCACGGATTTGCAATTAGTGGCTAATCATTTCTCGGGATTCTTCAAAGTAAGGCAGGAAACCATGGTTTTATATTTGGCAAAGTTGACGGAATTGGCGGCCGAGTTCACTACATTCAATCTGACGCAAATATCTTGATCGGAGAATGCCAAGGCCGATGCTCTATCCAAATTGGCTAGTTCCTCAGACGTTTTTATGGAAAAGCGTGTGACTTTGCTGACCACCTCTAGGCCTGCAGTTGGAGTAACAAAAGCCAGCAAAAAATGGGCTGGCGTGGAATTTATCTTTCCTATCGCAGGTACACCATGTTGGAAGGATGAGATATATAATTACCTTGCAGATGAAACCCTCCCGGCCAATCTCAATGCGCAAAGACGACTGAAGTACAAGGCGTACAGGTTTACCATTTACCAGGGTGAACTTTATAAGAGATCTTTTGAAGGCCCGTTGCTGAGATGCATATCACCAGTTGACGCCCAATACCTACTGAGGGAGATACACGTAGGTAGCTGCGGGAATCATTCAGGAGGGAGAGCTCTAGCCTAGAAAATATTAAGACAAGGATATTTTTGGCAAACATTACGAAAAGACGCAACCCAGTACTGCCGCAATTGTGAGAATTGCCAGTACCACGCCAAACTTATACACAGGCCAGTTGTACCGATGCAGCACCTAGAGATCACTTGCCCATTCGATCAGTGGGGGATCGATATAGTTGGTCCCCTACCAATGGCAGAGGTTAGAAGAAATTTCTTTTAGTAGCGGTAGAATACTTCACGAAATGGGTGGAGGCTGAGGCTTTGATGCACATCACTGAGAAAAATATGATAGACTTTGTCTGGAAAAATATTGTATGTCGCTTTGGACTACCACGAGTGTTGGTCTCAGAGAATGGTACCCAATTCAGAGGAAAGTCAATGGTTGCATGGTGCAAAGAATTGAAAATATCTCAACACTTTGTTGCGGTATCCCACCCACAGGCAAATGGACAAGTGGAGTCCACCCACAAGACTCTTAAACAATATCTAGAGCGGCGACTGCACGCCACCGGAAGAAGTTGGACTGACGAACTCCCAGGGATTCTATGGGCATATAGGACTACACCTAGAACATCTACAAGAGAGGCACCATTCACTCTAGTATACGGGTCCGAGGCAGTAGTCCCAGTAGAGATTGGCATGCCAACATACAGAATAGCGGAATATGACCCGCAACACGCTGCACGACTACGGAAAATGGACCTCGAGATGATTGGTTCCACTAGGGAGCAAGCTTACCAACATACAGTGGCCTTCAAAGCAGTAATGGCCAGGAGTTTCGATAAACGAGTGCACCTTCGAAGCTTTCAAGTGGGTGACTTGGTGTTGAAGAATGTGAAAGAAAGTAAGCATGTTGGGAAACTACAAGCCAATTGGGATGGACCCTACAGGGTTACCCACGCCAGCGCAAAAGGTTATTATTATCTAGAGGACATGTATGGCGAACCCATACCTAGGCCATGAAACGTGCAACACCATAGGCGTTTTTATTCTTAAAAACTTCAGTATTTCAATTACTATTAATAGTGTAAAGAACTAGGCGAGGCTTGATTCCCTACACGGGATACGTAGGCAACCGATTATGGTTCATCACCAATATATTATTAAAACTAGCATGTCACATGCAGGCACACGAAGTTCACCAGACGCAGCCCAGAAAAAAGATGCATCGAAGGCAACCACACAAAAGGCAGGCCCCTACCCATGAGCGGTAACGGGTCCCCCTGTGATAACGGGAGGGCTCCTACCCATGAGCGGTAACGGGTCACCTACCAAAAAAAAACAAAAAAAAGGCAGGCTCTTACCAATGAGCGGTAACGGGTTCCCCTGTGATAACGGGAGGGCTCCTACCCGTGAGCGGTAACGGGTCACCTACAAAGAAAAGGCAGGCTCCTACCCATGAGCGGTAACGGGTTCTCCTGTGATAACGGGAGGGCTCCTACCTATGAGCGGTAACGGGTCACCTACAAAGAAAAGGCAGGCTCCTACCCATGAGCGATAACGGGTTCCCCTGTGATAACGGGAGGGCTCCTACCCATGAGCGGTAATGGGTCACCTACAAAGAAAAGGCAGGCTCCGACACATGAGCGGTAACGGGTTCCCCTGTGATAACGGGAGGGCTCCTACCCATGAGCGGTAACGGGTCACCTACAAAGAAAAGGCAGGCTCCTACCCATGAGCGGTAACGGGTTCCACTGTGATAACGCGATGGCTCCTACCCATGAGCAATAACAGGTCACCTAGAAAGAAAAGGCGGGCTCCTACCCATGAGCGGTAACGGGTTCCTCTGTGATAACGAGAGGGCTCCTACCCATGAGCGGTAACGGGTCACCTACAAAGAAAAGTGTTAACGGGTTTGGAATTATTCCCTATTTAACGGAAGATATTTATTTTGGGTTCGAACGCCCTGTCCGTGATTCAGAGGCAATGATGGATGGACATAATGAAATTAATTGCAAGAATATTCCCTCCCTTTATTCACTGAACATTTCCTCCTCTCTTCCGTATTTGAGTAAGTAAGCTAAGTGGCTTCAGCTTCTCCTTTTTTCTAATGATCACCTCCCTTTATATAGACTTTGGTAGGGGCAGGTGTCATTGTGCATGCGTTTTGGTAAGGACAGGTGTTGTTGTTACCTTGATACAGGTGTGAAAATTAGGATAATGTTTATCTTTTATCTACTAGGCGCTGACTGGATTAGCTTTTGTGTCTTCTGATATCTCCGAGGGCTTCTGATGTAGATTGTTTTGATAGGACTATTCTTCCGAGGGCTTTTATTTCTCCTTCTTGATTCGGGTATTTTCTTCAACAATCAGGAGTGATTTCTAAGGGGGTAAATGTGATCCCCGAGGACTTGGTATAACTTCCGAGGACTGTGATTTTGTGTCCGAGGGCTGTATTTGCTTTACTGAAAGTGAGATTTCTTCACCAGAGTTCTCGGACTGTATTCACTGGATGTTCTTGTATTTATTTCTTGATTTTCTCCAAAATTGGGTCCTCGGATAAGTCCGAGTGTCGTCTTTTCCGAGGAGTGTTCAGCAAGGAGGTTTTCTTGTAAGTTCATAGGACTCGGGGTCCATCTTGGTCCCTCTTGGCGCATTTGGTGGATATCGGAGTCATACGGGTCCATCGGGGTTTGCTCTTTTTCCGATGCCGTGTTGATATCTGTTTTTCATTCACCGTTTGACTTTCCAAGGGACTCTTATGTCTCTCCTCGGGTGCTCTTATAAACCTTTTCGGGTCAGTGACCAAAAGGTAGGGCAATCCTCCGAGGGGTTTTCTTTATAGGTACATCTCATCGGAAGTACTCGTGACAATAGTATTGTCCATATATTGTTTTTCCGAGTAGGGGTAATCTCCATATATTGTTTTTAGGGTTAACACTAGCCCCCCCAAATTTCGATTGTCCTCATAGAGACAAGCGGAATTTTAAATCATCGTCCTCAGTGAGGTGAGGGGTTATTTTTTGCTTAGTGTCCCTATATTTATTTTTTTTCCTTTTTTGATATTTATCCGAGAGGTAAATACGTATATATAGAATTTTGCAAGTGATTTTACCTGAATACCCTTAGGGTATTGTCATTAAGCAGGCGAAGATCTCGGGAGAGCAGGTTGCGGACTGCCGTTTGACCAGCTTGGGGATTTGAAGTATCTTACCGTTGGCAACGGGCAGAATCTGGACGGCGTGGCGTGAGCAGGCAACGGTTACGTGGAGTCACGAATAAATGCCACGTCTTTATGGGCATCTGACCGTTGTAAATTTTGGTTATAAATAGGGTACTGTTGCCTCTTCTTCTCTTCATTCACTCAAGTGTAATTTGCGATAATTTCTCCCAGAGCTACAAATTTCTTCTTTTATTCTCTTGCAATTCTAAGTTCCAGTAGATTTTCCCACTAAAAAAAACTTTCCTCTTTTTATATCCATGGCTTATTCTGCCAATGTGAATCCTGTTGCTGCTGCTACTTCCTCGGAGATCACTGCTCCGATTAACACTTCTGTAAATGTAAGGAGTCTTCCGGTGGGAGTTGTTACTCGTAAACGCAAGGGAGAGCTTGCTGCTGCTGCCGAGGGCGGCGCTACCTCCTCAAAAAAGGCTAGGGTTCCCAAATCAAAGGAACCGCCTCTTCGGACTTTTGCTAAGGTGGAAAAGACGCGGAACATTGCTACTCGTAAGCAGGTAGCGGATCTGTTTACCTCAACTGGAGTCCTTCAGAAAAATATGGTCTTCCGACTCCCGACGAAGGATGAGAGGGCATGCTATCCTCCTCCGGGTATGTTGACAGTATTTTTTGCTCAGGTGAAGTACGGGTGGCGCTCATTTATGTCCCCTTTCTTCTGTGAGCTTTTTAAGACTTGTAATATCAGCCCAAGTCAAATGGTGCCGAACGGATTTGCTGCTATTTGCATTTACGTGTTTTGGTGCCACGTGAATGGTCTAGAGTGTTCGGTGGATCACTTTCTTTCGATCTTTGACGTGGCGGTATCGCCCGGGGGGTATCCTTTCTATAACGTTCGTCACCGGGACAACACGGGGGATTCCACGAAGAGGATCTTGGGCGCCGCTATTACCTCGCATAGCGTCTGGAAGAACAGATACTTCTTCGTGGGACCTGTTAATGGTGAGTGGGATGTGCCCTTTGATTGGCGAGAGGGTACTACTCCCGTACACGCTCTGGATCAGGAGGCGGTGTTATCTCCTATAATTTCTCAGCACAAACTGATGGAATCAGAGGACTTTTCAATGTTGTACGAGACTTCCGGTCTTCACTACGTAGTTGTTACCGATGACGCCGTGGAATATCCTTTGTCTTTGTCTCCCGAGGCGAGGAGTTTCTTTCGTAAGTTTCTTCATTCGTTCTTTTACTCTTTTATTCTCTCTCCGAGTACAGTGGTAAATTGTGCTTATACACGTTATTGGTGGGATGATGCAGGGGATGTCATGGCAAACTACTATCTGCAGTCGAGTCCGAGGGAGCCTACTCCTAGTGGTGTTTCTGAGGTACCAGAGGAGGGTGATCACGAGGAAGATGAGGTTAACGCTCTCGAGGGCGGGCATGCGGGTCCCGAGAAGGGCGGATTTCACGAGGACCATTCTCTTCTATGCATGGATACGACGGGGGTTATCAGGAGCGCTGTTCCCTTGCGCCAAGTAGCTCCTTCCTCTTCTTGGGCTTTAGTGCCAGTTTCCAAGTCTAGTACAGGAGATTTGCCTGTTTCCGGATCTGATATAGGGAGCTCTCCGAGGGCGTCTGAAGAAGGGATATTTCCGAGGACAGTTGAGGAAGGAGCTGTCCAGAAGGCTACGGGAGTGGTAGATGTATCTTCCGATGACCCTTCTCCTGTTTCTACTGAGCGTATATCTTCAGAGGGTCCTCGTGGTGAGTCTTAACAAGTTCTTCATAAGTTTTTGGTAGACTGTTATCTCGCACTAATACTTTCCCTTTTTTGATGCAGTTGCCGTAGATAAAGGCAAGGCTCCAATGGTAGAAGAGTCTTCATTATATGGTGAGTATCCGTTATTCGCCCTCTTTCCTTAATTTTTTCTAGTTTCATTCTTTTTCTCACTGTTAGTTTGTATCTTTTGTAGAGGAGGAGTTTCTGGCCCAATTCAACATTCCCGAGCAAGAAGGTTTACGAGGGGACTCTGAAGACACTCAAGGGGAGTTTGATCCTTCTTCCGAGGATAAGGATGTGAAGGACGGGATTCTGAAGTCCCTGTTAGGAGTGACTAGCCCCTCCACAGCAGTGGGTGGTTCACGGGCCATATTTACAAATTCAGAAGTGATAACTCCCGTAAAGGATACGACTCCTCCGAGGGGGCATGTTCCGGTGACTTTGTCTCCGAGGGGTCATACATTCCAGGAGCCTATTCCTCCTAGTGGATTCGAGGGGCAATTTTCATCTCGGTCAGTGGGGGAAGCTTATCAAGATATCCTCCGATTTTTCGCCTCCTCTAGTTCAACACCCGCCGAGGGGTACCAATTTTTGTACACCAGTCTTAACTGGCTGGGGCTCATGGTAAGCTTCTCTAAATTAATCCTCTGAAATTATATAATATATCTCTGTTAAATTCTTTATTGTTGATTTTCCGCAGATTGGAAAGACTCGAGAGGCGGTCACTGCCGTTGAAGAGCACGGTCGGAAAGACAAAGAAGAGTTAGAAGTACTCCGAGCGCAATTGGCACCTCTCTTAGTCCGAGATAAAGAGAGTCAAACTAGGGAGGACATTCTTCAAACCAGGATTTACGACTACGAATTTGCTCTTAATGAAGCAGAGAAGACGAGGGCGGATTTGCAAGGTAACTTAAACGCTGCCGAGTCCGCTTACAAAAAGATGGAGGCGTCCGAGAAGGTTGTAGCGGCTAAGATAACTCTTCTGGAGAAGGAAAGGAAGGAGTCCGAGGAGGTCTTTACTGCTCGTATTGCGGCTCTCGAGAAGGCAGTGGCGGACGGGAATGAGAGAGAGAGAGTTCTTCAGGAGACATTGGGCCAAGCTACTGATAGGGCTGAGTCAGCTGAAGAAAAGTTGGTAAACTTTCTATCTCCCGAGGACGTGCAAGCTAAGGTGGATGCAGCCGTTCAATTCGCTCAGCGGGAGATTTCACGACAGCAAGCAGGAGTACCCGAGACGTCTTCTCACGAGCTGTTGACAGGCCACCTTTTATGGGGTTATCTGGAGTGTGCTAGGTTGGCTAAGTCTCTGATAAGGTCGGAGGTTGATTTCTCAAAATCTTTTGACCTTCGTAAGCTGAAGAGGCCAACTCCCGATGATTGCAAGTACTTTGTGGGGAGGTTTGGGGGTTTGCTATCTTCCAGGGATTCTCCAACACCATCTCCGATGCGCTCTGCCACAAGTCCGAGTCCGAGAGCTAGTGGTTCCGGGGGAGTATTTTCTCCAATTTCTCGTCTTGCTCCATTGGGTACTTCCATCGAGGAGACAACTTCTTCCCTCCCTCATTCCACGGGGGCTTGATTTTATTCTTTGTAATTTTTTACTTTTAAAATAAACGTTCTTTGTACTTATTATCCCTTCCGAGGGCTCTTCGGCTTAAATAAATATTTTTGTTCAATTTCCCTTTTTCTACTTTTTGTTTGTATAGTTAAATTTCAATTAGCATGGATAATGATAATTTTCAAAAAGTTGCTGACTAAGTAGACTTCCTAAGTAGGAGGTGTTACTTTGTATGGTTAAATAGGGTACGTGTCATTCTTAATCAAAAAGTTTTTCAACACGTGTCCCTCAGTTAACATAATAAAAGTCTAAACTTCTTCTTTTAACCTTGAAGGAAAGGGTATATATGCACTTAGGCTCTTTACCAATTATGCACTTATCTTTACTTCTGTAATCATAATTAATCATTAATTTTCTTCCATAATTGCAAGTACGAAAATAATACTTACCTGATACGATGATGCCTCCTTATTATAGAAGATGCGGTTTAGCTTCGTCTTGTAGTTCTTCTCGGGATACCGCTCGGAGTCCTTCGGGATCATCAAGGGTTCCTCCGAGGGACAATCCATCCGAGAATCAAACGACACTTGGTGCTAGTTCCTCTCTTGGAGTGGCTCGTAGGACTCCATCTACAAATTCACGTAGAGTCAATCATATCAGGGAGATATTCATGAGTAGGGAGCCATATCCTTTGGCGGATGAGTCTTCGGAGTTCGATTTGATTCCTCTTAATCCATCAAGATTGATAGGCAGAGGACGTGTAGGATCCACTATGAGTGCAGAATGTGAGAACTCGGTAAGATCTCTTTTCACTGGTTATAACTTAGAGTTCGAAGATTATGATATAATAGTGCCTTCCTCGGGTCAAAGGGCTTACGCACCCCCCTCGGGTTACATGACCGTTTACGCCGAACAGATGCGTTGCGGGTTGCGGATGTTTTTTCACCCCTTTTCCAAATACTTTTTCGGTATTGGCAGGTGTGTCCGAGTCAGTTAACACCAAGTTCTTATAGCCATCTGGTGGGGTACATCCTTCGTAGTGAGCTTTTAAACCTTCCCATGTCCCCCTATCGGGTGGGGACAATATTTACCCTTCAACCTTGCTCAGAGGGGACTCCCTTTTTTAGCTTGACCTATCGGGACAAGGAAGATATCTTCACTCGTGTATCCAGTTCCCACTCTAGTAGAGGGGATTGGAGGCGGAGATTTTTCTTTGTCCGTCCGAGAGGCCAGTCAGCCAGATCATGGGGTGTACCCATCCGATGGGGTCTGGGGTATATCGCACCCAACACCGAAACACAAGGGCAAGTGAGGGAGATATTGCTTCACTCGGGACTTTTCTCTAGTTCTCATGACATATCTGGGCTATTGGATTTCCCCGAGGCTCTGGTTTTGGCAGGTTTACAGGAGGGGGTGGAAGGATGCACTCCTGCTTCTCGTCCTCTTCACAGTAACTTTCATTTTCGTAAGTTCTACTAATCATTTTCTAGCATGCAACCTTTATTGGTGTCCTCGGACCGTTTTCCTACTGACATCTTTTGCAGGAGCGGAGATGGGAGCCTTTTCTCTCGGGTCTTCTACTGACGTTTTCTTGGGGAGGGCATTGCATGGTATTCCCGGGGGGACGAAGGTTGGTGATTCCCCTCCCCTCGTGAGTGAGGCAATGGTCGAAATTTCCTCAGAGGAGGAGGAACCTGTTGCAGCCCCCCAGTCAGTTATAAAATTCCTTCTGGATCGTCGGATCTGATAGCAACTCTTTCTCAAACGGATTTTCACATGAGTCCCGTAGTATCACAGCCCATTCCTCATAATTCTACCGTGGTAAATGTATTAGAGGAGTATCTTCGCTCTTCTAGTACAGAGGATATGCAGTCCCGGGAAGATATCCCTAGTCGTATTCCTGCACCACCGCCCGAGGAGCACCCTTCCCTCGGGAGAACTCTTCCCCCCGGGGTTAATCAGGATGTTTCTCCTCTCGGATCAGCAGTGGGGTTTTGCCGAAACTTTCTTAGTGGTTTATTGAACGTAACAGATTGTGAGCTGATAAAAACCCTTTCGGTACCCGTTCTCCAGGATTTAGCCTGTAAAGACCTGTGTGAGGTATTTATTCATTTTATTTAGTACTAACCTGTCTTCTGGTCTGATACCCCTTGCTTTGTTTTTTGACCAGATTTATATGGTGTTGGATGCTCTCGGATCTTACGGAAGTTCCTCTTCAGATCCAGGCTTAGTATATCGTCGTCGGGATGAGTTAGAGCGAGGTCTCTTGGAGGCTCAAGTGGAGATAGCCCATTTGAAGGAAGTTCATGAGTCCGCTCAGGAGACTCACATCCAGGCGTTACAATTCGAGAAGGATAAGGCGTGGGAATTGGAACGCCAGTTAGTGCTTGAAAAATCACGTGTCTTGAACTTAGGGCGGAGAATTGAGGAGTTACGTGGCCAAATGCGGTCCTCGGAGGAGCAGTTAACACAGGCTACGCTGGAAAGAGACGCCTTGAGTCAGCAGCTGCTAGGGATAACTCGTTCTCATGCGATAGAGGTGGTCATGGCCCGAGTCCAAGCTGTGTTGGAGGTGGTGGGCCCATCCAATCTTCGTGAGTCTCTCCGGGGTGAGATGCGTGACTTGGTGCACATAGGCTATAAGTTGTGCCAAGATGCCGTACAAGCTTTACCAGAGTTCCCCTCGGGCTTGCTCCTTCCTGAGCTTAACATTCGTCAAGTCTCCGAGGAGTTTCCTCCTTCACCTACTAGAGATTTTGTGATCGGAACTGTGTTCTTTGATGACCCAGTCTCCCTTTCCGAGGAACAACGTCGAAGACTTATCCGAGAGGGGAAACGTCCCATGGGAGGGACTTAGCTTGTAAATGAGTTTAGTTCATAATACGGAGGGTTTTTAGTGTTATCGGGTTGTCCTGATGTCTCATATATAGAGACATCATTTTGTCGGACAACTCTAATTTCTTTTGTACTATATCCCCTCGTATATGAACACTCTTTTTATTCATGTATAACTATTACATTAAGCATAATACTTTCTAAGGTTGCTTGTGTTCCACGTGTTGCGAAGTATTGCTTCCTCGGAGTTGGCAAGCCGATAAGTCGCAGGTCCTACAATTTCTACTATCTTGTAGGGTCCTTCCCATCGTGGATCTAGTTTACCCACATTCTTAGAGGCCCCTACTCGTTTCATCACTAAATGTCCAACTTGAAAGGTTCGGGGTTTTACCATGGCATTGTAATATCGTGACATCCGAGCCTTGTACTCTTCCATTCGGAGGGCTACTCGGGTCCTTTTTTCCTCGAGGAGGTCAAGGGCAAGGGCTAGATTTGAGCCATTAGCCACTTCTTCATATTCTTTGACTCGCCAGCTTTCTATGGAGACCTCCGAGGGCAAAACAGCTTCACACCCGTAGGATAGACTAAAAGGGGTTTCGCCCGTAGCAACACTTTGCGTGGTCCGATAGGCCCACAATATCCCGGGTATCTCCTCAACCCACTTAGCTTTATGCCAATCAAGTCGGGCCTTCATGTTCTTCAAGAGGGTTCTGTTGGTTCTTTCTACTTGGCCATTTGCTTGAGGGTATCCCACGGAGGCAAAGCGATGTTTTATCTCCCAATGATCACACCATTTTTGCAATCCTTGATCAGTAAACTGCAAACCGTTGTCACTTACCAGGCTCCGAGGGACACCAAAGCGACAAATAATATTTCTCCAGAGAAAATTGATAACGGCCCCCGCGGTTACCCTAGCCAGGGGTTCCGCTTCCACCCATTTGGTAAAGTAGTCAACGGCTACTAGCAGAAATTTCTTTTGACCGGCATCAGGGATGAGGGGTCCAAGTATATCAATACCCCACCTAGAGAATGGGTAGGGGTTCAGAGAGGGTTCCCAAGGGGCTGCGGGTAGACGGGTCCGAGGGGCGTAAGCTTGGCATGGTTTACATCTTTCGGCATGGCTTTTGCTGTCTTTGGCCATCGTGGGCCAATAGTAGCCTTGTCGAATCAAGCGTCCAACCATGCTTTCGCCACTAGTATGGCTCCCACATACCCCCTCGTGAGTTTCTGCTAAGGCTAGTTGGGCCTCCTCTTCATTGAGGCATCGAGCATGGGGGCATAAGTATGTCCTTCGGAAGAGTGTCCCGTCTTTGAGGAAGTATCGGAGGGTTTTTCTGAACATCATTCGCTGAATATTCTTGTCCGAGGAGTATCCCTCGGGATTCTGCAAATAGGCTTTGATAGGGGTCACCCAGCTAGATGAAGGATCTAAAAGGGTATTCACCTCTCGGCCTTCGCTCTTTTCAGATTCATTGACATGCAGTAGAGTAATCTTCCGAGTATGTATTGCAGCTGTTTGTGTAGCCATTTTGGACAAAGCGTCCGCCTCTTGATTTTCTTTTCGGGGAATTTGAACTATATCATACTCTTCAAACCATTCGGACCTTTGACGGACAACTTGTAGGTACTCTTGCATTCTTTCTTCTTTGGCCTCATATGACCCTTTAACTTGCTGGACAATCAATTGGGAGTCACTATGGAGGAGTACTCTCTTTATTCCTCCTTCCCTTGCTAATCTCATACCAATAAGGAGAGCTTCGTACTCGGCTTCATTGTTAGAGAGGGGGTAATCTATTCTAACTGCAAAATGGAGTCTTTCCTCCTCCCCTTCTTGATTTACCAAAACTATTCCAGCCCCCCCGTGGGTACTTACCGAGGATCCGTCTACATATACCTGCCATCGTGGCTCCTTTTCCTCGGATCCCACACCCGTGAGTTCTGTTACAAAGTCCGCCAGAACTTGCGCTTTGATTGATGGTCTCGGAGCATAGGAAATATCGTACTCAGTAAGCTCTACGGCCCATTTTATCAGTCTTCCTGAGGATTCAGGCTTGTTAAGAATTGCCCTCATGGGGTACTTAGTTAACACGGTTATTGGATGAGATAGAAAGTAGGGACGTAGCTTACGAGCCGTGGTAACCAATGCTAGAACTAGTTTCTCAGTTAGGGTATATCGGGTTTCGGCTCCGAGGAGGGTTTTGCTAACGTAATATACCGGGTGATGTTCTTCATCTTGTTCTTTGACTAAGACAGCGCTAATAGCCTCTTCTCCGACTGATAAATATAGAAACAACTCTTCTTGGGGTATAGGTTTTACCAACAAAGGTGGTTTCAACATATATCTTTTCAATTCTTCAAGAGCTTCCTCACATTGAGGGGTCCACTGAAATTCCTTGACATTTCGAAGTATCTTGAAGAAGGGAAGCCCTTTTTCTGCAGACTTGGAGACAAACCGACTCAACGAAGCCATTCTTCCAGTTAACTTTTGGACATCTTTTACCGTCCTTGGGGTGGGTAACCCCATTATGGCTTCTGCTTTTTCGGGGTTTACCTCAATTCCCTTCTCCGTAACCATAAATCCCAAAAATCTTCCTCCTCGGATCCCAAAAGAGCACTTCCGAGGGTTAACTTTCATGCCAAAGTTGTTCATAATGACCAATGCTTTCCGCAGGTCCTCAGGATGTTCTTCGGCAGTATTACTTTTAACTACAGTATCATCTACGTAAACCTCTACTGATTTCCCAATAAGTCCTGTGAACATAAGACTTACTAACCTTTGGTAGGTAGCTCCCGCATTCTTCAGCCCAAATGGCATGACTAGGTAACAAAAGGTGCCTGCATCCGTGATGAAGCTGGTCTTATCTTGATCAATAGTCGCCATCGGAATTTGGTTGTACCCTTGGTCTCCATCTAAAGTTGATAGTAGCGCACATCCTGCGGTAGAATCAACTAGCTGATCTATGCTTGTTAAGGGATAACAATCCTTGGGGCATGCTTCATTGAGGTTAGTAAAGTCAACACACATTCGCCATCTTCCTCCGTGCTTGGGAACTAGCACAACATTGGCTAACCACTCGGGGTAAATAACTTCTCGTATTTGCTTCAATTTGAGAAGGTGTTGTATTTCCGAGCGGATGATCTTGTTGCGCTCGGGGCCCATTTTCCTCTTCTTCTGTTGGACATGTTTAGCTCCAGGCTTTACATTAAGGAAATGTTGACATACCTTGTTGCTGATTAGTCCGGGCGGCCCCCCTTCCCACGCAAAGAGGTGATGGAATTGTTTGAGAAGAGAAATCAATTGACCTTCTATGATTGGAGCCATATGGGTGCCCATTTTGATTACTTTCTCGGGGCTTCCTTCTACTAATTCCACCATTTTTAATTCTTCCACAGGTTGGACCCGTGTTTCCTCGGTTCTACACTTTTTGTTATTTCCGAGTGAGGGTCCGTCCTCTTCTGAGGGAATGGCATTCATGCAGCATTCTCTGGCTTTTGACTGACTTCCTCGGACTTCTCCGATTCCCGAAGAAGTGGGGAATTTCACTTTAAGATGCAGAGTAGAAGGGATAGCTTCAAAGGCCCGAATAGAGGGTCTTCCACAGATGACATTATACGTTCGTGAGGAGGCCTCCACTACCCAAAACTTAATAGATTCAGTTCTCCGAAGGGCTCCTTTCCCCCATGACATCGGAAGGGTAACAGTTCCGAGGGTTTGACAAGCTTCCCCTGAGAATCCTACTAACGGGACCTCAGCAGTTTCCAACGTTTCTTGTTTCAACCTCATAGCAAGATAAGTAGGTAAGAAGAGCACATCCACGGAGCTGCCCGTATCTATAAGGATCCGTTGGATTTCATACCCGTAGATGACAGCAGAAATAACCAATGGATCTTCGTGAGGGTATATTACGTCCATAAGATCCTCGGGCCCGAACGTGATGCTAGGCAGATTTAATCCTTGAATGGAGCAGACAGACAATCCTTGTTCTGCTCGTCGGGCTTCTTTCAAATATTTCTTCTTTTTACCCTGAGGTGTCATGGAAATTTCACCCCCTTCAATCATATTGATCGTTCTCCCTGTTGGGGGGTTGTCTTTGTAAGAGTTAGGTGGAGGAGGCAAACTCTGATACCCTGTCGTTTTCTCTCGTGAATTTTGCCGACGATCTTTAATTCTCTCTTGGGATCGGAGACGTCTAGTGGTCCTCTCTCGTGATTTCCAACTAGGCGTCCTTTCTTCCCTTTCTTGCTCTTCCTCTTCCCTTCGTGATCTCTTCCAAACATTTGCCTTGGGCTCTTCGAGGTTATTTTCCTTGAGGTAGTTCTTCAAATACCCTATCTCCAGTAGGCGAAGCACTTCTAAACGAAGAGTAGTACATTCTTCCGTAGTGTGCCCATAAGTTTTATGGTATTTACAATATTTCCCAGTGTCCTTGTCTCGGTTAGGAAATTTAGTCGGTCTGGGCCAGTGCAACTCGTTGCTACCCCTCATTATGTTGAGCACTTCTGGTGGAGTAACAGTCATCGGGGGTAAGTGCACGGGTCGGGGGAATTTCTTAACCACTCCCCCTTCATCTTTGCGCTGAGGAGGTTTTCCTTCCTTATTCTTTTCCTTAGGCTTTGCCTCTTTCTCGACGCGTTCTAGGTGTTCACTATCCTCCTGCTCCATTTGCTTCTTTGTTCCCTCGGCCTCTTCCATTAAAATGTGTACTTCTGCCTTTTGCATTAGCTCATTCATATCCGTGATACGATTTCCCATAAGGTATCTAAAGAAATCCCCCGCTCGGAGTCCCTGAGTTAATATGTCCGCCATAATGGTCGGGCTAACGTTGGGAACATCTAGGGCTTCATCCGTGAAGCGCTTTACATATTCTCGTAAAGATTCATCCTTTTTCTGCTTAATAGTAAAAAGATGTGTGGCAGATTTGGGGTACCTTCGATTGCAGGCGAATTGTCTCACAAACAAGTGAGCTAATCGGTCAAAACTCGTGATGGAACGAGGTGGAAGGTGAGTAAACCAGGCTTGGGCCCGTCCTCCGAGGGTAACAGGAAATACGCGGCATAACACATGATCAGGAGCGGAAGAGAGGTCCATTCCGGCCAGGTATTGATGGATGTGATCCTGTGGGTCCCTTCCATCAGCTTCTCCGGTATATAACGGGATATTGACAGGTCGCATCCCCGAGGGGACAGAAGCTGAAGCAATTTCGGGAATGAAAGGAGAGGTTTTGAATGTAGGATCTTCCTCGGGAGCCATGGTCTTCTTGAGATCACCTAATTCTTTTCGTAAATCATCCATCATTCTCCACAAGGAATGTTCCACCTCTCCTCGACACTCCGAGGGGCGAGAAATTTCTTCTCGACCACTCACGGGAGTTCTTTCATGACATACATACCTTCGAGGCCTTTGTCGGGGTGCTGGTTGCCAAGGATTCCAATTTGGGTTCCACGCCATCGGAGGTGCATCTCCTTCCGAGGGGAAACCACCGTTCCCGGAGAGCACGGGGGACGGGCGTCCGAGAGGTTCATCCCTCCGGGGGGTTCGTGCAGCATTTATAAGTCTTTCGTAAACAGATCGGGGAATATTAATAAAATCTCTAGTACCTGGTTCGTAATTGGACAAAGTTTCTTCTGAGTCGCTGTTCGAGAAAGGAAGGTTGTCACTCTCGAAAAGATCGTCCATCCTAGCTGACACCTGCTTGAATTCTCTCGAGGACAGATATTATGGCGTTCCCACAGACGGCGCCACTTTGTTAACGGGTTTGGAATTATTCCCTATTTAACGGAAGATATTTATTTTGGGTTCGAACGCCCTGTCCGTGATTCAGAGGCAATGATGGATGGACATAATGAAATTAATTGCAAGAATATTCCCTCCCTTTATTCACTGAACATTTCCTCCTCTCTTCCGTATTTGAGTAAGTAAGCTAAGTGGCTTCAGCTTCTCCTTTTTTCTAATGATCACCTCCCTTTATATAGACTTTGGTAGGGGCAGGTGTCATTGTGCATGCGTTTTGGTAAGGACAGGTGTTGTTGTTACCTTGATACAGGTGTGAAAATTAGGATAATGTTTATCTTTTATCTACTAGGCGCTGACTGGATTAGCTTTTGTGTCTTCTGATATCTCCGAGGGCTTCTGATGTAGATTGTTTTGATAGGACTATTCTTCCGAGGGCTTTTATTTCTCCTTCTTGATTCGGGTATTTTCTTCAACAATCAGGAGTGATTTCTAAGGGGGTAAATGTGATCCCCGAGGACTTGGTATAACTTCCGAGGACTGTGATTTTGTGTCCGAGGGCTGTATTTGCTTTACTGAAAGTGAGATTTCTTCACCAGAGTTCTCGGACTGTATTCACTGGATGTTCTTGTATTTATTTCTTGATTTTCTCCAAAATTGGGTCCTCGGATAAGTCCGAGTGTCGTATTTTCCGATGAGTGTTCAGCAAGGAGGTTTTCTTGTAAGTTCATAGGACTCGGGGTCCATCTTGGTCCCTCTTGGCGCATTTGGTGGATATCGGAGTCATACGGGTCCATCGGGGTTTGCTCTTTTTCCGATGCCGTGTTGATATCTATTTTTCATTCACCGTTTGACTTTCCAAGGGACTCTTATGTCTCTCCTCGGGTGCTCTTATAAACCTTTTCGGGTCAGTGACCAAAAGGTAGGGCAATCCTCCGAGGGGTTTTCTTTATAGGTACATCTCATCGGAAGTACTCGTGACAATAGTATTGTCCATATATTGTTTTTCCGAGTAGGGGTAATCTCCATATATTGTTTTTAGGGTTAACAAAAAGGTAGGCTCCTACCCATGAGCGGTAACGGGTTCCCCTGTGATAACGGGAAGGCTCCTACTCATGAGCGATAACGGGTCACCTACAAAAAAAAGGCAGGCTCCTACCCATGAGCGGTAACGGGTTCCCATGTGATAACGGGAGGGCTCCTACCTATGAGCGGTAACGGGTCACCTACAAAGAAAAGGCAGGCTCCTACCCATGAGCGGTAATGGGCTCCCCTGTGATAACGCGAGGGCTCCTACCCATGAGCGGTAACGGGTCACCTACGAAGAAAAGACAGGCTCCCACCCATGAGTGGTAACAAGTCACTTACCAAGGATAAGGCAATCCCATGCCGATAACGCCAGACAATCACTAGGCTACCACAACTACTATACGACAAGGATAGAATATGCATGATCACATAAAGAATTCCACGAGGTAAGATTTCTGCAAATAAATACCCTTCATTAAACATCATAAAAAAAATGGCTTTCAGCCAATGGCATGGGGCACACTTTACATAGGAAATTTTTTTTCGAGTAAATAACTGCTACAGTATCAAAAAATGTCATTAGCCGACGACATAACCTACATATCATAAAGAAACTCATTCCTCTCAAGATTATTGAACAACTCGGCCCCAATATCTACCCGATGAAAGGGCCCAAGCCCATATACATTCATTTCAAATTCTGGAAACTTCCAGGGCTCCGCACAAATATCGTCAGCAAGTTCATCCATTCCCCGGGGAGACAAAACCTCTGGATACTTATTCCATTTCGGACTACTACTTTCTGGATCACGGGAAAACCTGGAATACTGCATCGCACGAGGGACCCTATAACGTTCCCTAACGTACGGCCCTGCGATAGCCCAGACAGGCACCCTTCCGATATAAGGCTCGATATTCACATTCATATCAGCACCGATGGGGGTACCCCCATATGGTTGGGGAGAACTATGCACTGGAGCAGTGACCTCGACATTAAAATCACTATCCCATAGGGCCACCAACACCCGCCTCAATACGAGGGGAAGATACAATTACCCCGTTGCGAGCCAAAGTTTCGGCTAATTTCGCATTCTGAATTTCCAAGTTTTCGAGGGACTCTCGATACGCGTTGCATTCACGCTCTAACATAAGATTCTTAGCACGCAAACGTCGGGTCTCAGCCTGGCTTCTTGCCAGTTCCTTCTTCATCTCTTCTTCAGCGACTAATGCTTTCCATGCTTCGTCAAGTGTAATGCATTTCTGAGTCTCAGCAGCACGAGCCCGATTGTTAGCACGATCACGACTAACCTCGCTACGTGCAATCATCGTGCGCAGCTCCTTCACCAAAGCATCATGACGAGTCTGCACCTCCCCAAGCAGCATGTAATCTCTGCACAGTTCACGGAACGTATGCCCAAACTGCCAAGGAAACGAATAATCATTGGTAAAGAATAGGCTGGATGAACATTAGTAACGACCAAGAAGCAACAAGGCAAACTCCTTACTCTATATAGCAGCATCATGCATATGCGCGGTGCTAATTCTACACCCAGATCTCGGCACAACTCAGAAGGATCAAAATTTCCATAAATATTTTCCATGCCGCGGATAGCATCCTCCTCACGGATATCATTATTCCCAATCCGCATAATTAACCGTTCCGAAAGGGGATCACTTAAAAAAGAATAATCTTCCTTTTATGGCCCTCTATTTTCGGATGACTTCTCAACATCATTATTACGAGGGGGCACCGCAGTACGCCTTGAAGCCGAAGTAGACGAGCTCGGAGCGGCCGATACAGGGGAAGCCTTATCAATACTTTCTTTACCAACCCCAGAAGAGGGTGCTAACCCATCAGGATCGAGCTCCTCACTCCCAGCACCGGACGACCCCGAAAAATGATGCGCGCCAGAATGAGAACTTTCCCCAACCCCTCTTTGCGACGCTTCAAAGCGAGCCCGAGCCCGAGGGTGCCAATAATTAGCTGGTGCACCTTCTGGCAGCAGAGACACATTGACCCGTGGAGGGTTAACAGCCATACATTGATGGGAAGCATGGTCCACGGTCATAGCGTTAATCCTATCCTCTTCTAACTAAATACCTCTTGCTATGGCAGCGCGATCTCCAACAATAACGCTGCCACCATAAATATTTGATTTCATTACGAGATATTGATCAGGGAACCAAGAGTTCCGTTCATGAAGACGAACTAGGGATAACAGTAGATTTTCGGAAATTCCAAAAACTTGCATTAAACCGTCATCCAATGATGCATCCCTCGCAGGAATTTCAGAGTCAGAAGAATCGTCGTCTGACACGACGAAAGCATTTCGCCTAGCAGGGCCAGCTTCACAATATTGCAGCGACACAACAAATTTTTTCTTCGGAGATTTTTTAGCACGAACCATTCTTTGCAAAACAAGTAAGGCAATTTACTACAAAAACGAGCAAAATATCGAAGCAATATCGAAAGATATATCGAAATTGAGATCGAATAGGATATCGGGGAAATTTACCGACATCAAATTCGACATAGTTACGACAGCGACAACACGGCGCAATAAAATAATGAAGGATGACACAGCAGGGACCGACTTTTATAAACAAACAAAACATGGGGCCCGCAACATTAAATGCACCATATCGATGATTACATCAAAACTCATATTCGATATGACTTTCGACATAAGTTCAGCGTACAAACAAGAAATGCCACTACACGTGACATAGGGCTCGATCCAAACTTAGCCTTACAAAAAATAGGGGACTATCATACGTTTTCATTGTTTGTATCCGTATTTGCAAGATCGCGTGTTTTAAACAACTAGAGTTCAAATGAGGACCTCATACAATGCGGCAACTGCACCGGGGGAGCGCATAAAACTAGTTCCAAGGGCACTTCCCGCATTTTTTATTTCCGTCCTTCGAACTGGGGGACGTGGGGTACATGTAACCCGGAAATTCAAAACTAAATTTTCGAATTCTTATCCCTAAGATAATAATCCCCAAATTGGGGGACTACATGATATGGAGGTTTCTAGCATTTGGGCCCATTCTGGGCCACAGCCCATGAACGACCATATCGGGGATCAGCTCCGATATGACATCGAATATAGGATTCGATATAGGGCAACCGCGCCTATCAATATCCTGCCCCGCACACCGAGAAAGACAATTAATTCCTTACCTCGATTCACCCGCATCATATCGAATAGCAATATTTGATATTATACCCGACATAAATATTCGATATGGTTTTGTCCATGCCATCGCTCAGCCTTCTATAACGACCTGACCATCGATATCACATCGAGACTCATCCCCGATATCACATCGAGACTAATCACCGATATACGCTCGATACTCAACACCGACGTAGCATCAGCAGGCAGTTTGGTAATGACCTGACCTCGAGCAACAGGTTCCGGACCAAGTCTACACGGGCTACCTAGTGTAGGCCTGATTTGAGATAGATTTGTTGTACTATTAGATTACTCACTTGTAACCGACCCGAATATATATATATATATAATACGATCTATCGTCAAATCAAGTAGTAATTAACTTATCAAGATTAGATGTGATTAAGCGAGTTATGAACGAATAACCTATTTTATGTTCAACAACTAATAATCATATATACCAAGTTTTTTTAGTTGTTATATGCGATTTTGTAATAAAACCTTATAATTTACTTAGTAGTGACTATTTTATTAATTTAATAAACAATGCACCTTAAATAAACAAACGAAAATCAAAAAAACGTTGAATGAAGGTTATTCGTGACCGTCCAACTGTCACAAATAAGGGTCTATCGTGACCACTAGTCGATAGCAGAATCTTTCGTGACCGCCCAACGGTCACGAAAGAGGGGTCTTTCGTGACTGCGGGGCGGTCACTAATAATATTCATAAAAAACAAATTAATTTTATGGAGCAATCTTGATATGTTTATGATTTTTAACAATATATTTCATTACTACATGTGGATTAAAGTAACAAATTAGTTCATCATTAGTAATTAACACAATAAAATAGTAGATTAAATGTGATTAGGCGAGTTATGAACGAATAATCTGTTTTATGTTCTACAACTAATCATCATAAATACCAAGTTGTTTTAGATGTTATATGCGATTTTGTGATAAAACCTTTAAATTGACTTAGTAACAACTATTTTATCAATTTAAATAAACAAACGAGAATCAAAAAAATGTTGAATGGAGGTTATTCGTGACCGCCTAGCGGTCGCGAATAAGGGTCTTTCGTGACCGCTGGAAAGTCACGAAGAATATGGGGTGACCGCCTGGCGGTCACGAATGACCCCTCGTGACCGCCAAGTGGTCGCGAATGATATCGTGACTGCTGGGCGGTCATAAAATTTAAAAAATTTTGAAAATACAAATATTTCGTGACTGCTCGGCGGTCGCGAAAGACCTTAGAATTTGGCAGGATCGGGGAGGAAATTCAAATTTTTCAATAATTTAAAATTTTCACCCAAATTCTATATATACCCACCATTCCACACACTAATTTTCACTACACTCAAATTATCTTATCTAAAAAACCTAACACTTTCTGCTCATTTCTTCATTTCCCAAATCCAAAACAAAAACACACCAATTTTTTTTCTTCTCTTTCCTTTCCTTATATCCCAAAAAATAAAACACCAACTATCTTATTCTCTTTCTTTCCTTTCTTATAAGCCAATATAAAAACCAAAAGTTTTTTCTCTTAAATGATGTTTTATATCAAAAAATCGACTAACCATACATTCTATTCACAAAAAAAATATATATTCCGGTAATTACTGGAATATTTTTTTTATTTCGTTCAATGGTATGCGTGACCGTTGGGTGCTCACTGATGGTTTGAATATTATCCGTGACCGCCAAGCGGTCACGGATGGTTTGAATGTTATCCGCGACTGCCGGGCGGTCACGGATAACCCAGGAAGCATCTGTGACCGCCAAGCGGTCACAGATGATCCCGGCGTCATTGGTGACCGTCGGGCGGTCACGGATGACCTGGGGGTCATCTGTGACCGCTGAGCGGTCACGGTGGTGCTCAAGACCGTTCGCAAGCATCTATGGACCGAGCCACCGTAAACTCGGTAGCATCCGTGATCATTGAGCGGTCACGGTGCTGCTCGTGACCGTCGGACGATCACAGATGTATGCCGTGACCGCCTGGCAGTCACGAATGAACTCCGCGACCGGCCGACAGTCACGGATGATCACAACGTTATCTGTGACCGATTGACGGTTGCCGAAGGGGTCATTGATGACCGCTGAGCGGTCACGGAGAACCCACGACCGAGGGCTTCCGCGACCTGTCATCGGCGACCGCCAAAGGGTCATTCGGCGGTCGCGAATAACCCTTTTTTTAGTGAATATAGTATATGATATTACATTATATATTTATAGTTAAATGCTAAAATTATATTTTGTGTCCCATTCATGATTTATTTTATTAATTAAACTGGGAAGATATCACTCTTTTATTCTATATCTTTGCATATCATTTGGAAAATATATACTGTAATTACTCTCCGAGTTTATATTGTTCAATTTATATGGAAGTTTTTTCTGTCAGCTTAATTATTATGCAAAACAAAACATAGATAAAGAGATTTTAATTGCACATAAAATGGAATGGATCAATGGGGAATGGCAACGCATTGGAATTGGAGAAGGAATTTTTTCTCATGTGAACATGATTTGTTTTATCATCTTCTAAATGCTATCCAAGGAGTTGTACCTTCAACACCAACAAGTGGGCGGGATTGGAAATGGGATAATTCCATGAATTATTCGATCGGTTCTGGGTATAAAATGCTCACCATCATTGGTCTACATACTAATCCTAATGGCCTAAAAGAATTGTGGGATATTGAAGCACCGTTGAAAATACAAATTTTTTTGTGGTTCGCACTTCAAGATAGAATTCCCTCTAAATCAGACTTGGTGAATAGAGGAGTTCATATTCAAGACTTGTGTGATGCTATTTATCTATACAAATTTGGATGATTGTTTTTGAATGGCTTGGTATAAAATTGGTTTTACCCTTGAATTTGGACAACTTTTTGTCTCAAATGGATGGACTCATACCTTCTTCAGGTGGGAAAAATAAATGGCATACAATATGAATCCATGCTATTTGGTATATTTGAAAATTTAGAAACTACTACAAAAAAATCACTATTTGTGACAAACTTTTGTATGAAAATGAAATTTGTCACTACAGATTTGCCTATAGTAATGAATTCCTAATTTGTCGCATAAGGAAAGACTTATGCGACAAAGTAATATTTTGTCTTAGAAAATTAAGCTATCGTAACGATTTAGACATTTTTGTCACAGTAAAAGTCTTTTCCCTCCAATCTCATTTTCAATTAAGATTTTCTCCCGCCAGTGGTCTGAGCCATTTTCATCAAAATAAGCCCAAATCTTCAACTTTGCAAATATGTTGCCCTAGCCTCCCTTACAGTTCACACCTTCAAGCCACCTGATTCGTTCCTTGTTGGCGGTAACAAAACCCAAATTAAATTTCCTTCAACCCCACCACACTTCACTTCCCCTCTACAAGAAATGTCGACCACCGCAACTCAACTCGACTCCTCATCCGATTCAATGGACCCTCTGTTCCACGTCATCCGGATCTGCCGTTCTCCTTCCTCCGTCCACCGCGCCTCCGCCTTAAACTCCCGTCCTTCACTCTCCCCTCCGCCATGACAGTCTACTCACTAATCCTCCTCACATACTTCATGGTCGTCTCCGGCATAGTCTATGACGTCATCGTCAAGCCACCTGGCATCGGATCTACTCAGGATCCACGGATCGGGTCGGTTCGACCGGTCGTCTTCCTCCAGGGTCGGGTTAACGGTCAGTACATTATCGAGGGCCTGTCGTCTAGACTCATGTTCGTGCTTGGCGGAATCGAGATCGTGCTGTTGGATCTGGCGCAGGATAAGAATCGAGCAAAGAGCGTGAAGGTTTCGTATGCAACTGTTGGTGTTGCGTTTGTTGTGATTTCGTATGTTATGAGTTTGCTGTTTATTCGCATTAAGATCCCCGCGTATCTTCGCTGAATTTTGCGTTGTTGGTTTATGGATTTTACAGCTGAATTGCTCTCTTTTTGTGTATTAGAAGGAGCTGAAAATGGACTTGTGAGATTTAGGTGAAAGCGTTTCTATCTTTTGATTCGATGAGTATGTGGACTAGTTTTATGCAATATATTTCAGAATGCTTAACTAAAGTGTTTTTTGTGTTGTGTAGATGTTGAGGATAGTTTTGAATCTCTTTGGGAAAAAGCTTTTGGTGAGAATGTGGTGCATTACGTTAAATGCGGATTCATGTTTGTGCTTGGCTTGAAGGTAAGAAAAGCATTATTTATCTATATATGATTCCGTGTCTTCTTCCGATCAACTTTTCGTTTCGTTTTCTAATTAGAACAAAAGTAATACGAGAACCGTTTGTTTGTTGTTAGGATGAATAGCTTGGTGAGCTTTTTGTAACTTATCTGTCAACTAGTCCTACACCCAATAGCTAAAGAGAGCCATAGAAAAGAGAAAGATATTAGGCTAGTTAAGACAAGTAGTGGCAGAGGCTGGAATATATAATAATTTGTAAACTCTAATATTGAGCTTAACTTAATAATAGAGCATTAGAAAAGAGAAAATATATTAGGCTAGTTATGACATGTGTTTTGTGCATTAGATACTTAATATTAAGCATGTAATTACGAGTAATGAAAAAGTAAGTTCTTTACTATGTTGGAGCCACGTATGAAGGGAAAGTTGATCTTATTAATGTTGATTTAGAATTAGAGTTTCAATTAAAAATGAAAGAGAAACTGTAGCTCTAAGTTATGTTTTAAGTAAAAAAAATGTGTATAATGTGTCATGTTCCTTATATTTATCTATATTTTCCTACTTGCAGGTACACAGTTAGAAGAACAAGAGTATTTAAAGTTGAGATAGGGCTGGAGATAGCAATAAAGGTATGCTGCTAAGATCCTGTCCTAAATTGTATTTGTATGATGGTACTTGCTGTTGAAAATCTTATTTCATACAAATAATTTAGTTGCTGAAAATGGGAACTTTGCTATTGAAAATGAAATTTTGTATGTTGCTGATGCTTAGTGTTGATTTTTTTTTTTATCTTATGCAAATTGGCAATAGAGAATAGATGTGAGTTAGTAGAGTTCTGCTAATAGTTTAGAGTGATGCTTTGAGCCTTTTGCAATGATTGTTGGATCTGTTCTTATGCAAACTGAAAATCAGATTTTTATATGTAGTTGCTGAAAATCAGAAATTAGTTGCTGAAATCAGAAATTAGTCTATGTTTATGCATTAAGTGATGAAAGTTAGTGTGCAACTTTATCGTTCCCTTTGTGGAATCTTCTAAGGAGAGAACTGAATTTTGGAGGCCAACAATCGATTGTTGGTATTGTGGAGGCCAACAATCGAAAATGAGAAGAAAGGCTGCTGCAAACCTCTCTTAGATCTTTAAAATTTATCTACAATCTGTCTAATAAACTCTATATTCTTCCAATTTTTTTTCAGGTCATTGATTTTTAGGGCCCAGAATTCGAATCGATGAGATTATGAAGAAGAGGGTCGGTCCGTAACCTCTCTTTTTTGCTTCATGATTCATTAATTTGTTGTTTATGTCTTGTTAGTCACTACCTATTTGATGCATGTACAGTTTTGAGTACATAAAAACTGAATTTGAGCTGCCTTTTCTTTATATATTCAGTTATTTGTTTGATTTACATTTCTCCTGGAACTCCCTGGATGTTTGCCGGGGGAGGAGTGGTTGGCAATGAAAAAGTTTATGCTCGAATGCATCAGCACGATATGAACACATTTTTGTTGCTGCACTTAAGAACTTTTTGTATGTTTATTTTTAATAGAAGCAGACGATGTTGTTTTTTTTTTTTTTTTACTTTTCAACAGCTCATAGTGGAGGATAAAGTGTTATGGAGGTTAAAAATAGTTCGTTTAATTTGTGTGCATCTTTAAAGTCTGTCGATGGTGTGATATTGAAGATGATGTTACATAGTTGTGAGATTTATAAGTTTGCATGTATAACATCCATAAGTTGTAACTGTTATTGCATTTAAGATATGTTTATTCAATAAGTTGAAAGAATTCCACTTTCATTTGATTCAACACTTGAGATTTTTGTGTTTCTTATAAACTAGACGTAAATTTCTTTTGGAGGACAAAACTTCTTTGATTTGGTAGATTATTCTTGCTTCATCAAGTATTTTGAGTAAAAAGTTCTATATTTCTCATTCTATGTAGTTGCACTTTTAAGTAGTTGGACCTATTGACGTAAAAAGACATCATTTGTATATATTAATGTTATTTTCAATCATTCTTTACTAGATTAGCTTACTTCTATCATTTTTCATTGTTTTTGTAGGTGCAGGAGGTGTCTAAAAAATTGAAAAGAAAGCAATTGGAGAATGGCTTGGAAGAGATGATTTTTAAGTTGATGTGGATAACTTATTATGGATGTAAAAGAACTTATGAAAAGTTGGTTTAGAGTAAATGTCGATGGGAAAAAATCGAAAATGGTCCTTTATTGTGTCCTAGTTACGCTTTTAGTCCTTTATTGTGTCCTCTTTTTTTCTTGGTCCTTTATTGTGTTTTTCGTTCCGAAAATGGTCCTCCGGTAGAATTTTCAGCCGGAACTGTCACGTGGGGTCACGTGCCGGACAAATTTTGAATTTTTTGAATTCTCACGTGCCAATTCGCACGTGGGAACGTATTTTTAATTTTTTTTTGTCCGGCACGTGACCCTACGTGACAGTTCCGGCTGAAAATTCTACCGGAGGACCCTTTTCGGAACGAAAAACACAATAAAGGACCAAAAAAAAAAGAGGACACAATAAAGGACTAAAAGCGTAACTAGGACACAATAAAGGACCATTTTCGATTTTTTCCCAAATGTCGATTATGTGTTTTCGAAGGAAATTAGTATCATGTATCACGGAGGGAAAAAATCGAAATTGGTCATTTATTGTGTCTTAGTTACAGTTTTTGTCCTTTATTGTGTCCTTGTTTTATTTTGGTCCTTTATTGTGTGTTTCAGTACGATTTTGGTCCTTTAGATGGAATCTCAGTCGAAAATGTCATGTACGAGCACGTGTTGCCCTCAATTCAGTTTTTTTGAATTTTCCACATACATATTTGCATGTTGGAACAACAATTTTAATTTTTTTATTTAAAATTTTGACCCATCCGACCCAGATAACCCGGTCAAATCGGATTGGCCGGGTCAGAATTTTAAATAAAAAAAAAAAAAAAAAAAATAAAACTAGTGTTTCCACATGTGAATTTGCATGTGGGAATTAAAAAAGTTTTTATTTTGGCCGGCAAGTGCTCCCACGTGATATTTTCGACTCTGACTTCTTCCTGATGACCAAAATTGTAGTGAAATACACAATAAATGACCAAAATAAAACAAGGACACAATAAAGGACCAAAACTGTAACTAGGACACAATAAAGGACTAGTTTCGATTTTTTCCCTATCACGGATCATTGTCAACTTCGTTGTTCGTCTAATAAAAAAGAATTCTTATTTGAGGTGCTTGGTTTTATTAGTTTTTAATATTCTGATGGATTTGTTGATTTTTAAATTTGATGTGTATTTTTATTTCTATTATTTTATAAAAGCTTGATAAATTGAGCACAAGGCTAATATGACAAATAAGTAGTAACTATTGAGACAAAATTTTTGTCACAGTAAGTGTAAGAAAAGTTTATATGCGTTACATATTGCAACGAAGTTGTTGTCATTATAGGATTCCGGTTGTTGCGACGAAGAAATTGTCACAACAACATTAGCGAAAGTTCCTCTCTTGCAACGAAATTAGGTTATTATGACGAAAGATTGACACTATAGACACGAATATCGTCGCGAAAGGTTAAACTGTTGTGACGATATTACTGTTCGTCACAAGCTATTGTGACAAATGTAGATTTCGTCGTTACCACCCTTAAATGACGGGTCTGTGGCGACGAATTTCACTTTGCACATTTTCGTCACGATAAACCTTATGTGACGCTTTTTGGGCTTCTTAAGACAGTTTTTTTTGTCACAATAAGCAATTTTTTTTGTAGTGAACAATGTAATTTTCAAGGAAGCTCAAAAGAACATTAGCAAGACGGTGGATCTCATCAAGTTAAAAAGTTGGACTTGGATGAGTACTAAATCAAGAAGCTTTTTGAACTCTTCTTTCGAATGGTTGAATTTTCTGATTGATTACATGTAATTAATTTTTTCCTTTTTCTCTTCAAATGTTCTTTATTTTTCTTAACAAACTTTCTTTTTGCCGATAAAAAACAAAAAACAAAACATAGCATACGTGATTGGCTTTAATTTCTGTTAAGAACAAACCATTTTAACTGAAAAATAACAAGTCTAAATCGTTTTGCAACTTTATTTCTCGTGTTGATTAGTTCCTAGAGCTATGTCGTTCCAAGTAGTTGACCACAACATTTATAGGAAACTTTTCGATCTAAAGTTAGCAGCAGAATGTATAACAACAGATGTACAACTTGTTATGTGCATAAATAGTACTAAAGAAACATGCATGAAAATATATAGTCCACATGTCATCAGAAGCACAAGCAGGGCCATTCCAAATTCAATGATTATTCTTTATTAAAAAATATTGTGTATATATATTTATATGTTTGTTTTTATGTATGTGTGCGTGTGTGCGTTAGGACACTAACATTACATGGTATATGACTATATGGCATTGAAAATCAAGAAAACTAACAAATTTGTATGATCGATAAATAATACTCGTTAAGAACAAATCTTCGCTATTTGGTAGAGTTTCTTGAACATCAAACGTAAGCTTACAGATATTCAGCTAATATGTACCAGCACTTGAAGCAATCCCGACTTGCAACCACCCACCATTGAATTCCAAACTTGTTAAATCGCTCATATTCTTAAGCTTCTTTTCACATGCCTTTTCACTGTTGCTTTCTACAAGCATGTTCTCAAGTTTATGTGGGTTGTGGTCTTTAGCATTCGACCATTGTTGAGGATCCAGAAGGTTGAGATTGAGATCGAGCTTGAGACGAGGATAATTTACATCATGATCATTCTTAATGTACATTGGCTTTTTGAAGATTTCCTGGCTTTGATGATCATAGTGGAAATTTGGTATGAAAGCATTATCTGTTGAAGTGGTAAGCCAATGACACCTTTTATGACCGCCTAAGGCCTGTCCTGATGAAAACACGCGGCGACAAACCGAGCACTCATGCACCTTAGGCATTTTCAGAGTAGATTCAGATGGATCCGACGGTGTAGAGAAGTCATGAACATCAACTTCTGGAAGTACTACTGAATCTCCGTCCATATTTTCTTCTTCATTAGTGCCATTTGTTTTTGTGGCAAAACATCCCTTTACCTTCTTGTGACTTGCTCTATGCCCCCCCAATGCTTGATGGGAGTTAAATTTCTTTTTACAAGCTTTGCATTGGAACATTCCCTTCTGGTCCGCTACATCTTTTGCCTTATTATTTTCCTCTTTATTATTAGAGGGTAAGGCGTAAGATTCGTTAGACAACATGACTAAACAATTAGCTAGATCTTCTTCTTCGCTTGAAGCTGAATGTCGATCATCATAATAATCCGACATTTTACGATATGGTGGCGAGGATAACGGTGATACTTTTTGATGTTTCTGGACTGATGGTTTCATATTCTCTTCATCTAGATCAACATCATCGGTGGTTTTATAGAAAATAAATGATCGAGGAGTTTTTGCTCGAAGAAAATAAGGATGTTTGTTGTTGTTATTGCTGTTGTTGTCGTTCTCATGATGGATTTTGACTGAGAAGCTCTCATTGCCATTATTGCCACTAACATCTCCCATCACATGGGCTCTCATGTGACCCCCTAAAGCTCCAGCACACCCAAAACCTCTATTACATATTTTACAATAGTGTCTTATGACACTCATTTGTTGCTCTTTGTCTTCAAACACCCCTTTCATCTTTAATCACTACTCACTCAGCGTGCATGTGTGTGTTTACTGTTTAGTGAGATGGTGTGTAGTCATTCTCTTGAAATAAGAAGTGGCTAGTGCTATATATACTTTTGTGTGCTTGTACAAATATATATGTATCCATAGACTAGTGGATATGTGACACTGACGAGTAGAAAGCGGAAAGAGTGGTCTGAATACTATTATGTAAAATACTAAAGAATTGTCTGTACCCCAATGCTCCATTGTAACTTATGCTTCATCATAATGGAATAGACACGTGTCATTATGCATTAAAATGTCTTATGATATGTACACATCGATCTATTTTGAACGACATAGATTTGAATCTACAATGAACGACTACAAAATTTTCGTATAGAATAATTACTTTGGTAAGAATGAGAATGGGGGAAGTCCTAGTTTTTAGTTGAAGTTTGTTGCTTGTGGATGAGACGGATGGACTAGGGGGAACAATTAGTTGAGAAGGAAGGGAGGGGAGTGAAAGTGAGTGTGTGACAAGTGGAGCTAAGTTAAATTTAAGTGGTTCGGAGATTATTTCTAACAAATGTGGTTTATAGCTTTCAGTAATCCTATTTTTAGTGTTGAATTTTGTAATATCTCTTATCAACAAAATATGTAGTCTGCACGCATTGACATCTTACAACAGTTCAAAACACAGCGCGCGAACATTGGATACAAGTTAGACCTAGTCATATGAAATGAGATAATTCTTATCTAAATTAAATTACTAAAATATATCTTGTACATGATGAGTAGGAGTAACAAAACAGATTTATATTTAAATAATTTAATCTAATATATAATTAATAAGTATGTATCTTCCAGGAAATAAATTAAAATATTGTCCCTTATAGTGGTGAGTTATATTGTGCCCTTGTATACATCGTGTCTTTTAATGTGGTTTTCAGTTCAATTTTGGCCCCGATAAATTATTTCGCCAAAAATCTCACATGTTGCCACATTCCGGCACTGACACTTTTTTTTTTTTGCAACTTCATTTATTTTCTTTAGCAAACAAGCTGTCACACTGTGTTATTTCTTATTCATAAAAAGCCACCATGTGTTATATATTCACCAAAAAGTAAATTACAAATATAAAAAGCCCTCTAAGGTATAATGTAAAAAATTGATTTTTTTAATAAATTGTAATTATTATAAATATTTATATTAAAAAATTAAGTTAAATAATAAGTGTTTAAAAAAAAACTCGATCTTCTTCCAATTAAAATATAAACAGAACTATATATATCTGATTCTTTTAAATTATAATTTTCATTATAGTTTTATATGTTTTTAAATATATAACATTAATATTAACAAGACCTACCCACCACCATTTCACCACCAAGACATTCTCCACCATGAACAATACTAAATTCAAACCTAGGAAACAATTGCCTTTTAGAAGAATTTTCAGAATGAGCCCATCGACTCCCTAAATGATCGTGTCGAGCTCCACCAGATGGGTATGTCTCTTTCTGCTGCTGAAGCCCGAGTTACAACACCACATAATTCATAATATCCAAAAAATAAGCATATTTTCGCAAATTAAAGGCAACATAGGGTTAAAATTTTTGCATTTCGACGAAGAGCCGCCTCCTCTGCCTCGCCGAAGAAAACAAACGCTCATCCACCGCTATCTAGAAGATGTTGCAACATGGCTTATTTAATAGACCATGTGGATGTGTCAATTGGTTGGCAGATCCATCTCAGAACCAATTGGAAGTAAATGTAAAGGTAAAGGAATACTGATGTATTCATTTACTTTATAGGTCATAGGTGGCTATAAATAGGCACATATGTTGAAGAAGAAATGCATCCCTCAAATGTAGAGTATTTAGTGTTCTCCGCTAATTCTTTCGTAGTATATTTATATACAGGTCTGGGGTGTAAGTTAGGAGTGTTACTAATGTAATGGCTCGGTTGAGGGGTCGTTCGGGTAGAGTAAAAATTATGTAATTGTACAAATTTTCTACATAGTAGATTTTGCACGGATCCATGTGGGTTTTCTTCAGTTTTGGAGTTTCTACGTTAAATTCTTGTATTGTTACTATCGTCAATGTTATATTCGTGTTGCTTCGTATTTATCTCATGAAACATTTATGGAGGCGATATTTGAGGTGATTCAAATACCCAACAGAAGAGAAGAAACCAACTGAAGTTCCCACCGAAGATGAGATGAAGGAATATAAAAAAAAAAAAAAAAAACCGCATCAACCAATTTGAGAAAGGATTAAAACTCCCAAAAATTGTAGTGGCTCTACCGCTAGAGACCTGCGCAAACTATTATAAATATGTTATTTTCTTTTAATTTTCAATTATAATTTTATAAATCCTTAACTTTTGTTGTTAATGTTATATATTTTAAAAGATAAATCTAATTTTACATAATAACTTAGAGTTTTTTTAAATAGTTTTTTATGGTGACTATATAACACACGAGGATTTTTTATTAAGGAAAAAAAACACATTGGGGGGGGTGCTCTTTAAAACAACTTGAAGGGCAAACAAAAATGAAGGTGTGAGCACCAGAACGTGATAAAACGTAAGATTCTAGCCAAAAAATTGAACTGAAAATCACATTAAGGGACTCAATATGGACAAGGCCACAATGGGAGACAATTTTCATAACTCGGCCACAATAATGGATAATTTTTAATTGTTTCTCTCTCTCTTTGATATAGAGAAAACTTATTTTGTGAATTGCATAACTAGTATCTTTGTTGTTTGTTATTTCTTCAGTGCTTACCCTTGCCCACACCTTCCCCTGGTCCACTAACTACAATATGCTTGTGTTGCAAGTTGGCAACTGGTTAACATACTAATTTTTTGGTGGTGGTCGTGGTGCAATTTTGATTTTGGGCAATATTTTATAACTTATTTAGTTGGTTTTTAATTAACGAATTCATTTTTTCTAACTTTGAATAATCAAATTTTGTATAAATAAGTCTAGTAGTTATTACTCCCATCTAATTTAAGTTAGAAAATTATCAAAGTTAGCTATATGCAAGATAATTTGTCTTGATAATATAATGGGCAAGTGTTAGTTTTATTTCCTAGTGATTATGAATCAATGCAACTCTAGAAAACAACTATCTATATAGTCATGTCCGTGCAACTTTGATGGGCGGTTATGGAGTCTGGACTATATATATGTCATTTAGTCTCCAAAATTCATAAAACACTCTTATAATAATTATTTCTCATACACAATTAATTGAAGGAGAGTACCGAATAAGAATTTGAAAGACTAAAACGGAACGAAATTCGAAACTCGAGAACGTCGCAAAGCTTCGCTTTCGTTTAACAATCGCGGGAGGCAAGCCGCTAATCTTTTGCTTCCGCATTTATGTGATTGTATATGAATGCATGATCACATTAGACTCTTACAGTTGGCATTATAACGTTTATATTTGCCTAAGCCTTGGCTTTTTAAAATATTTTATTTAAATAGTTAAGGTTCATAGACTTTTCTAGGATCTTTTAATTCTTGCGTTAAAACATGTTAACTATGGGTAGAAATCATCTAGAATTTGATTTATTATAATTCTAGGTTTGAAACATTAATTTTGATGCGAATATGGCTGAAAATAATGCGGGTTTGATCTGGATACTGTAAGATGATAAATTTCTTGTGTTATTCAATAAATAATGTTAAATATATATACAAAAGAGATCACCTCTAATAAGGTAACTATCTATCACTAAAGATATATATATATATAGATATATAAATCTGAGATAATTACCAAATATACATATTCTATATCTAATACACTCCCGCAGTTGAAACGGGAGGAGGACGAACTTTGAGACTGGACCAAAAATCGTCAAAAATAACCCGTGGACGTCCATTCGTAAAAATGTCAGCTAATTGATAACGTCAGGGAACATGTCAAACACGGACTTGACCACGAGATACTTTTTCTCAAACAAAATGAATATCCATCTCAATGTGTTTGATTCGTTGATGCTGGACCAGATTGTTCGAAAGGTAGATTGCGCTCACATTGTCACAGTTGATATGGAGGTTTCTAGCATGTGGGCCCATTTTGGGGCGCGACCCATGATCAAGCATATCGGGGATCAACCCCGATATGACGTCGAAAATAGAATTCGATATAGGCCAGCCGCGCCTATAAATATCCTGCCCCGCACACTAAGAAAGGCAATCAATTCTTGCCTTGGTCATCCCGCATCACATCGAATAGAGATATTCGATATCATACCCGATATCGACATTGGACATAGTCTTGCCCACGTCGGCATTCTGCCTCCTATATCGAGGATCATCACCGACGTTATATCGAGGATCATCACCGACGTTATATCGAGGATCATCACCGACGTTATATCGAGGATCATTACCGACGTTATATCGAGGATCATTACCGATGTCATATCGAGGATCATCCCCGACGTCATATCGAGACTAATCCCCGACCTTGAGCAACAGGTTCCGGACCAAGTCTACGCAAGATACATAGTGTAGGCCTGATTTGAGATAGATTCGTTGTATTGCTAGACCAAACACTTGTAACCGATACTCGCATATATATAAAATGATCTATCGCCAAATCAGTGGCGCCGTCTGTAGGAACCAAGGTTCTCTAGATTGGGGGCTCATCATACAAGATGGCAGGAAAGAGGCAACGAAGTATTGAGGGGCAAGAACTGAACAAGACAGATCCCAATGCGATGAAGACTGGCAAGAGGTCGAGGCTTGATCATAAGGCGCAACGCGCCGAGATGGAAAGGCCGATCATTCCTTATCAGAGTGAACCAAGAATGTAGCCGGATAGAGATTTTATCTCTATAGATCGACCCGGGATAACCGGAGCACACGTTGAGGATAGGTGCTACAATGCCGCCCGATATTTGGAAGGCATTGATTGAATGCTTAAGAAAAAATCTCGATATGTTTGCCTGGAGTGATTCTGACTTGATCGGGATCGACTCGAAGATTATAGAGCATAAGCTGAATGTTGATCCACGGGCCAAACCGATACGACAGAAGAAAAGGAACTTTAGCAAGGAGAAGAGCGAGGCAGCAGAGAAAGAGGTTATAGAAAGCTTAAAGCAGGGCATATTTACGAATTGCGCTATTCGGAGTGGCTCACCAATATCGTCCTAGTTCTGAAGAAAGAAGCAGAGTGGAGAATGTGTGTGGATTACAAAGACTTGAACAAGCATTGCCCGCGGAATCCTTTTCCGTTGCCAAGGATCGACCTTCTAGTAGATTCAACAGCCGGGTGCGCCCTATTTAGTTTCATGGATGCCAAGAGCGGGTTACACCAGATTTTTATGGCAATGGAAGATCAACCGAAAACAGCCTTCGTTACGGACACGGGTGTATACTGTTATCGTGTAATGCCTTTCGGTCTGAGGAACGCCGGAGCGACATTCCAGAGATTGGTGGCGAAGATGTTTTACAGCCTAATAGGAAAGTCGATGGAGGTATACGTGGACGATATCTGAATCAAAAGTTTGAGGGCCCAGGATCACGTAGAGTACTTGGAGAAGTCGTTTGCCATTATGAGAAACTATGGGATGAAGCTCAACCCCAAGAAGTGTACCTTTGGGGTGGCAGCAGGAAAATTTCTTGGATACATGGTTAACGAGCGCGGAATTGAAGCCAACCCAGACAAGATAGAGGTCGTGTTGAATCTTGCCTCCCCACGCTCGGTACGGGATGTGCAATGCCTTTTGGGACGTATAACAGCCTTGGGACGTTTTATTGCTACCTCAGCGGAGCAGAGTCTTCCTTTCTTCAAAATCTTGAAGAAGGCCAAGGACTTCCAGTGGACCAAAGAATGCGAAAGAGCGTTTCAGCAGTTCAAGAAGTATCTGGTGGCACCACCACTCTTGGCGAAACCAGATCCTGGGGAGACGCTTTATCTATATATGGCGGTCTCCGCCAACGCCATTAGCACAGTATTAGTGAAAGAGGCAAACGGGAAACAATCTCCAGTTTATTACGTCATCCGTATTCTTCACGGAGCAGAAAAGAATTATCTGCAAATTGAACTATTTGCCTTGGCCGTCGTCATGACAGACAAACCACTCCGCCAGATCATGACCAATCCTGATACCTCGGGGAGATTGGTAAAATGGGCCATAGAATTAGGCGAATTCGGGATTGAGTACCGCCCTGTACGGCCATTAAAGCACAGGTGCTAGCCGACTTTATGGCGGAGGCGCTAGGTAACAGCTTAGACCATTCGTGCCACCATATATTTCATGTAAGCCAGGACCCTGGTCCCAGTTCGAAAACCGCAGCGTGGCTACTTTATGTGGATGGCTCCTCCACGGCAAACGACGGGGGAGCAGGAATTCACCTGGTGTCCCCAGATCGTAGGGAATTCGATTTTGCTATCAGTCTGAACTTTCCTATAACAAACAACGAGGCGGAGTATGAGGCAGTTTTGGCAGGAATCAGAATGGCTAAAACCCTCTGTTCGGAACATCTGGAAGTTTTCACGGATTCGCAGTTAGTGGCTAACCATTTCTCGGGATTCTTCGAAGCAAAGCAAGAAACCATGGTTTTATACTTGGCAAAGTTGAAAGAATTGGCGGCCGAGTTCACTACATTCAATCTGACACAAATACCTCGGTCGGAGAATGCAAAGGTCGATGCCTTATCGAAATTCGCTAGTTCCTCAGACGTCTTTATGGAAAAGCGCGTGACTTTGTTAACCACCTCTAGGCCTACAATCGGAGTGACAAAGGCCAACAAAAAATGGGCCGACGTGGAGTTTATTTGCCTATCGCAAGTACGCCGTGTTGGAAGGACGAGATATATGATTACCTCGCAAACGGAACCCTCCCGGCCGTCCCTAACGCCCAAAGACGACTGAAGCACAAGGCATACAGGTTTACCATTTACCAGGGCAAAATCTATAAGAGATCTTTTGAAGGCCCGCTGCTGAGATGCGTATCACCAATGGACGCCTAGTACATACTGAGAGAGATACACGCAGGTAGTTGTGGAAATCACTCGGGAGGGAGAGCGTTAGCCCAGAAAATATTAAGACAGGGATATTTTTGGCCAACGATACGACAAGACGCCACCATGTACTGCCGTAATTGTGAGAGTTGCAAGTACCACGCCAAACTAGTACACAGGCCAATTGTACTGATGCAGCCCCTAGAGATCACCTGCCCATTTGATCAATGGGGAATTGATATAGTTGGTCCCCTACCAATGGCCAGAGGTCAGAAGAAATTTCTCTTAGTAGCAGTAGAATACTTTACGAAATGGGTGGAGGCCGAAGCTTTAATGCACATCACGGAGAAAAATATGATAGACTTTGTCTGGAAGAACATCGTATGTCGCTTTGGACTACCCCTAGTTTTGGGATCGGACAATGGTACCTAGTTCAGAGGAAAGACAATGGTCGCATGGTGCAAAGAATTAAAAATATCCCAGCATTTTGCCGCGGTATCCCACCCGCAGGCAAATGGACTAGTGGAGTCCACCAACAAGACTCTTAAACAGTATTTGGAACGGCGACTACACGCCACAGGAAGGAGTTTGATCGACGAACTGCCAGGTATTCTATGGGCATATAGGACCACACCTAGAACATCCACAGGAGAGGCACCGTTTACTCTAGTATACTGGTCCGAGGCAGTAGTCCCAGTGGAGATTGGCATGCCAACATACAGAATTACGGAGTATGACCCGCAGCACGCTGCACGACTGCGAAAAATGGACTTAGAAATGATTGGTTCCACAAGGGAGCAAGCTTACCAACGGACGGTGGCATTCAAAGCAGCGATGGCCAGAAGTTTCGATAAACGAGTGCACCTTCGAAGCTTTCAAGTGGGTGACTTGGTGTTGAAAAGTGTGAAAGCAAGTAAACACGTTGGGAAACTACAAGCCAATTGGGATGGACCCTACAGGGTCACCCACGCCAATGCAAAAGGCTATTATTATCTCGAGGACATGCATGGCGAGCCCCTTCCCAGGCCATGGAACGTGCAACACCTTAGGCGTTTTTATTCTTAAGAAATCCAGCATTTCAATCACTATCAGCAATGTAAAGAACTACGCGAGCTTGATTCCTTGTACGGGATACGTAGGCAACCAGATACGGTTCAGCACCAGTCTATCGTTAAAATTATCATTATAAGGAGGAAGGCTCCCGCCCAGGAGCGGTACCGGGTCACCTACAACAAAAAAAAAATCTCCTGTGATGACGGGGTCGATTCAAAAAATTCCCTGCGATAACGGGGCCAACCCAAGAAAAAATCCCATGTGATAACGGGGTCGATTCAAAAAATTCCTTGTGATAACGGGGCCAATCCAAGAAAAAATCCCCTGTGATAACGGGGTCGATTCAAAAAATTCCCTGTGATAATGGGGCCAAGCCAAGAAAAAATCCCCTGTGATAACGGGGTCGATTCAAACAATTCCCTGTGATAACGGGGCCAATCCAAGAAAAAATCCCCTGCGATAACGGGGTCGATTCAAAAAAATTCTTGTGATAACGAGGCCAATCCAAGAAAAAATCCCTTGTGATAACGGGGTCGATTCAAAAAATTCCCTGTGATAACGGGGCCAATCCAAGAAAAAATCCCCTGTGATAACGGGGTCGATTCAAAAAATTCCCTGTGATAACGAGGCCAATCCAAGAAAAACTCCCCTGTGATAACGGGGTCGATTCAATAAAAACTCCCTTGTGATAACGGGGTCGATTCAAAAAATTCCCTGTGATAACGGGGCCAATCCAAGAAGAACTTCTTCTGACTCCCCATTCAACGGGATACGTAGGCGAGTTAGGTTTACTTAGCATTCGACCGTTATCCGTTATTACCTTTTTATTTGTTGCTTGGCACAATCTCATATTCGATGCAGGGATATGTCCTAAGCGGACATTGCAGAAGTGCAGAGAATTGCGCAAACAATTGGGGAATATCCCCCCAGATATATATTTAACACATCGCCCTCTTACAGGTACAAACAGGTACAAACGGGTACCACGGGCATGATAGAGCACTACGGAAACACTATTTCTTGTGTAAAACAGATATTCACAGATTGAGTGAACATCTCTCAAATAACACATGCACGTCATTTCGTGCTTTCGTATTAGCTTTTATGTCGAAAAGTTTTCTTGTCTATGATGTTTTGCAGGGCTCAATGACCTACATATTCAACGACGACAGAGTCACCAAGAGACATAGTCAAAAAGACAAAGCAAAGGCTCACCCACAACGAAAATATCCCCTGTGATAACGGGGTCGATCATAAACATCTCAACGGTAGCGGTTTCCCTGCGATAACGGGATGAACCCCTACCCGCAAGAAAAACATACCCTGTCAAAAGGGGATGGCTCTCATTCATGAGTGGTAACAAATCACCTACCAAAAATAGGCAATTCCATGCCTATGATACCAGACATTCATCAGGCTATCACAATTATTATACGACAAGGATAGAATATTCATGATCATAGAAATAATTACACAAGATAGGAACTCTACAAATAAAACACCTTTCATAGAACATCATGAAAGCGGCTCCCAGTCAATAGCATGGGGCACACTTCGCATACAAAAATTTGCCCGAGGAAATAACTGCTACAATATCAAAAAAATGTCACCAGCCGACAACACAACTACATATCGTAAAGAAACTCGTTACTCGCGAGATAAGTGAACAACTCGGCCCGAATATCGTCCCAATGAAAGGGCCCAAGCCCAGATACATTCATTTCAAATTCAGGAACTTTCCAGGGCTTAGCGCAAATATCGTCAGCAAGTTCATCCATTCCCCGGGGAGACAAAACTTCTGGGTATTTATTCCATTTCGGACTACTACTTTCTGGATCAGATAATAACTGGGAATACAGCCTCGCACGAGGGACCCTATAACATTCCCTAATGTACGGTCCCGCGGCAGCCCAGACGGGCACCCTTCCGCCATAAGGCTTGGTAGTCCCAATCATATCAGCCCCGACCGAGGTACACCCATATTAGAGGGGAGAGTCTTCGAAGTTATAATCACTATCCTTTATAGAATCACCAGCACCTGCCTTGGTATAAGGCGAAGATACAGTTACCCCGTGGCGAGCCAAAGTTTCGGTTAATTTCGCATTCTGAATTTCCAAGTTTTCAAGGGACTCTCGATACGCATCGCGTTCACGCTCTAACCTAAGATTACTGGCACACAGACGTTGGGTCTCGGCCTGGCTACTAGACAATTCCTTTTTCATCTCTTCCTCAGTAACCAATGCTTTCCACGCCGCGTCACGGGCAATGCATTTCTGAGTTTCAGCAGCACGAGCCCGGCTGTTAGCACGATCACGACTAATTTCACTACGAGCAATCATCGCGCGTAGTTCTTTCACCAAAGCATCGTGACGAGTCTGCACTTGCCCAAGCAGCATGTAATCTCTGCACAGTTCATGGAACGTGTGCCCAAACTGCCAAGGAACCGAATAATCATTAGTAATGAATAAGAAGGTATGAACATTAGTAACAGCCTACAAACAACAGGGCAAGCTCCTTACTGTATATAGCAACATCAGACATATGCGTGGTGCTAATTCCACCCCCAGATCTCGGCACAATTCAAAAGGATCAATATTTCCAAAAATAGTTTCCAATCCTCGAATAGCATCCTCTTCACGGATATTATTATTCCCAATCCGCATAATTAACCGTTCCGAAAGAGGATCACGGAGAAAAGAGTAATCTTCCCTCAATGGCGCTCTACTGTCAGATGGCCCCTCAGTATTAGCGTTACCAGGGGATGTCGCAGTACGTTTTGCGGCTGAAGTAGACGAGCTCGGAGCGGCCGACACAGCAGGGACCTCATCACAACTTTCTTCGTCAGGATCAAGCTCTCCACTCCTGGCACCGGGCGACACCGCAAAATGTTGAGGGTCAAAATGAGAACTTTCCCCAAGCCCCCCTGTTGATGCCTCATAGCGAGCCCGAGCCCGAGGATGCCAATAGTTAGCCGGTGCGCCTGCTGGCGGCAGAGTCACTTTGACTCGTGGAGGGTTGGCAGCTATACATTGATGGGAAGCGTGATCCATGGTCATACCATTAATTCTATCCTCTTCCAACCGAATACCTTCCGCTATGGCAGTGCGATCTCCAATAATAACGCTCCCACCATAAATATTTAACTGCATTACGACATACTTATCAGGGAACCGAGAGTTCCGTTCATGAAGACGGACTCGGGGTAACCTTAGATGGGCAGAGATTCTGGAGACTTGCACTAAACCGTCATCTAATGACGCGTCCCTCGCAGAAGTTTCAGAATCAGAAGATTCATCGTCTGACACCACGAAAGCATTTCGCCTAGCACGACGATACAACAAGTTTTTTCTTCTTCGGAGATTTCTTATCACGAACCATCCTCAGGCAAAACAACTAAGGAGACTTATTGCAAAAAAACGCGTAGAATATCGAAAGCAATGTCGAGAAATATATCGAAATCTATATCGAAGAAGACATCGGGGAAATTGACCGATGTATAATTCGATGTAGTCCCGACAGTGACAACACGAGGAAATAAAATAAGTAAAGGATGACAAGGCAGGTACCGACTTTTATAAATAGACAAAAGCAGGGGGCCACGACATTAAATGCGTTACATCGGGGATTACATCGAAACTCATATTCGATTTGATTTTCGACGTGAGTTCACCGTACCAGCACTACAATTTATAGTTCAAACGAGGACCTCGTGCAATGCGGTAACTGCACTGGGGAACCGCACAACCCAGTTCCAAGTGCACTCCCCCAATTTTCGATTTCCGTCCTTCGAACTAAGGGGACGTGGGGTACAAGTAAACCGAAAATTCAAAACTAAATTTGCGAATTCTTATCTCTAGGATAATAATCCCCAAATTGGGGGACTACATGATATGGAGGTTTGTAGCATGTGGGCCCATTTTGGGGCGCGGCCCATGATCAAGCATACCGGGGATCAACCCCGATATGACGTCGAAAATAGAATTCGATATAGGCTAGTCGTGCGTATAAATATCCCTCCCCGCACACTGAGAAAGGCAAGCAATTCTTGCCTCGGTCATCCCGCATCACATCGAATAGAGATATTCGATATCATACCCGATATCGACATTGGACATAGTCTTGCCCACGTCGACATTCTGCCTCCTATGTCGAGGATCATCACCGACGTTATATCGAGGATCATCACCGACGTTATATCAAGGATCATTACCGACATTATATCGAGGATCATTACCGATGTCATATCGAGGATCACCCCCGACATCATATCGAGACTAATCCCCGACCTTGAGCAACAGGTTCCGGACCAAGTCTACGCAAGATACATAGTGTAGGCCTGATTTGAGATAGATTCGTTGTATTGCTAGACCATACACTTGTAACCGACACTCGCATATATATATAAAACGATCTATCGCCAAATCAACAGTATACGAGAGTCGCTGAAGCAATAGGACAGTGAAGCTCCATATCCGAATCCAACATGACTCAGACACTACATTAACCATGCCACGGTACTCCATTTTGGCACTAGACTGTGATAGGGTGGGCTGTCGTTTGGCGGACCAAGAAACCAAATTGTCGCCAAGAAAAACACAGTATCCCGAAGTCGAGCGACGAGTGTTAGGGCACCCGCCCCAATTAGCATCAGTATAGATGGTCAACCCCTTAACCGAGGAGGGAGAATTGTGAAGACCAAGATCAAAAGTCCCTTGAATGTAACGTACAACTCGTTTTAGGGCCAACACGTGAGTATCAAGGGGATCATGCATGAAGAGACAAAGCTGTTAAACGGCATAAGAGAGATCTGGTCTTGTGAAAGTGAGATACTGAAGGGTGCTAGCCATACTGCGGTAAAGAGTAGGGTCCGAAAACTTAGCACTCTCGGGCATTGTGCTAAGTTTGGGTTTTGTGTCAACCGAAGTTTGACTGGGTTTACACGACTCCATACCGGCGGGATGAATAATATCCTCGTCATATTTTCTCTGAGATAGGAAAAGATTATCAGTGCAACGCTGAACTGCAATCCCCAAAAAGGAAACTCAAAGGACCCAAGTCCTTCATGGCAAATTCCTGACCAAGCTGAGACATAATAGACTGCCGTAAAGAAGGAGAAGATGCCGTAAGTAAGATATCATCCACATAAAGAAGGATGTAGACCGTGTCCAAACCACGACGCAAGATAAAGCGAGAGTGATCTGAGGTACTATGCAATAAACCAATGGTAGCAACAAAATCAGCAAACCGTTGATACCAAACCCGAGGGGCCTATTTAAGGCCGTAGAGAGACCGCTTCAATAAGCACACATGATCTGGTTAAGAGAGTCACGAAACCCTATGGGTTGGTGCATATATACGGTTTCAGGAAGATGACCGTGTAAAAAAACATTCTTCACGTCGAGCTAATGAATATCCCAAGTCTTGGACACTACAATATTGAGAACCGCCCGAATAGTCGCGGGTTTAACCACGGGACTGAAAGTTTCATCACAATCAACCCCAACCTGTTGAGACCTGCCATCACCTACAAGTCGGGCCTTCTGCCTCTCAAAGGAACCATCCGATGAAACTTGTGACGAAAAATCCACATAGACCGAATAATATTGACATTAGTAGGAAGAGGTACCAACTCCCACGTCTTATTTTTAATAAGAGCATCAAACTCATCAGTCATGGCCAATTTCCAATTACGGTCGGAAAACGCCCCTACATGATTACGTGGAAGAGGAGAGTGAGAAGAGGTGGAGTAGAGATTGAAGAGGCAATTTGGCTTGAACATGCCATGTTGGCTGCGAGTTGTCTTGGGGTGAGGAAGGGGCGGTGTCTCCTGACGTGGCACACTAGACGGGGGTGGTGTCGCTTGAGTTGGTGCTCGAAAAAATGGTGGTGTCTCCTAAGATGGCGAGCAGGGTGAAGACGGGGGTGGTGGCTGTATTGCCGCGAGCGGGGGAGGAGGAACGACTTGTGGGGGTTCGTGTTTAAAGTGAGATGGGGAGGAGAGAGGTGTGGTGACCGATGATCATCGAGGAAAGAGGGAGCCGCAGTTGGAGGAACAAGGTTCTGGTTGCAATGTTGCCCCAAAAGCGACCCAACATTGGGAACAGAAGGTCCAAAAACTGGTGCCACCGGGTTCTGGTTGCAATGTTACCCCAACATCGACCCAACATTGGGAACAGAAGGTGCAGAAATTGGTGCCACAGGGGTCTGACTGCAATATGGGGTGGGGGGGGGAGGGAGGAAGAGAACTTCGAGAAAGGGAATGAGCTTTCATCAAAGAGAACATGTCGACAAAGAACTATTTTGTTGGTGGAGAGGTCGAAGCATTTATAGCCACGATGGTTAGGGGGTAATCGAGGAAGACACAATGAGTAGACCGCGGTTGTAGCTTATATATTGTAGTAGAGGGGATGATAGGATAGCAAAGACACCCAAAAATCTTGAGATGGGCGTAGGAGGGAATTTGATGGTAGAGACGTTGGAATGGGGTAATATGGTGAAAGCTTTTAGAAGGAATTATGTTGTAGAGATATGTGGCGATTTGCAAGGCGTGAGGCCAAAAAGTCGGCAGAATGGAAGCATGGGAAAGAGAAGTATGAATTATATTATTTATTGTACGTATTGTACGTTCGGATTTTGTATTTTGAGAAGAGGTGTATGGGAAAGAAAAGCGTTGATGCATGCCATGTGTTTTGCAAAAGGTAGAGAAAGAGGCGTTTTTATATTTCGTGCCATTGTCACTTTGGAGAATTTTAATATCATGTTCAAATTGTTTTTTGACATAAGCACAAAAAGATAAAAAGCTAGAAAACACATCATTTTTTGGAGATAAAGGAAACGTCCACAAGAAACCCGTATAAACATCTAAAAATGAAACATAGTAACGATGCCCCGAAGAGCTCAAAATGGGAGATGTCCAAACATCACTATGAACTAAATCAAATGGTAAACAATTCGTAGTAAGTGAATTATAAAACGACGATTTAATATGTTTCCCCATGGTACAAGAATGACAAAACGATGTGGAAGAGCGTTTATTAGAAGTAATTTGAGAACTATGCCTAAGAAAATCATAAACGTGATCGTCGGGGTGTCCAGGCCGTGTGTGCCAACGGTGGGCCGATAGAGAGAGGAAGGCAGAAGGTGACGGGCAGAGCGAGAGGCGGTGGTTGGGAGAATAGGGTAGAGATCACCCGAGCTATTGCATTGCATGATGGGGGTGCCTGTCCGAAAATCCTTCACAGAAAAACCAAACGGATCAACAGAGATAGAAACGAAGTTATCAGTCGTGAATTTCCTAACAGAGATCAAGTTTTTTATGAGGTGAGGAGCATGGAGAACGTTATTGAGACGAAGAGGGGGGGAAAGGGGAGAGAGAGAGAAGTGACTAGAGCCCTTAATTGGAAGAGTGTGACAATTACCAACAATTATATCAGATTTGGTGTGCAAATTAAAGTAAGACGTGAGATTACCTTGGTTAGACGTCATGTGAGACGAGGTACCCGAGTCCATCTACCAATTGTCGTCTGGTTGGCCGAGAGACAGTGTATGCATCGCTTAGTCAATGTTCGTAGGATCATATGGAGCCACCTCAGTGTGATACGCATGTTGAGGACGTGGGCCGAGGATACCCTGACCACGCGAATTGGGGTTTGGCGGACGCGGACGGGCCGTAGGGTATGGGGAAAACAGAGCGGCCCATTGTGGAGGAGGAGCGCCAATTTCTGCTGCGTAGGGTGGGCCCAAGGGGGATAGGGCCATGACCATTGATACGGGGGAGGCACCGCGACCGTTGTGGTAGCTGCCGCGACCCCGCTATCCCGTGAAGCGACGGTGACAACAACCTCGTCTCGTCCTCGATTTGCATGATACAGATCGTGTTGCGGAGCAGAATTTGTGGGAGCGGCATGCGGGGCGTGATGCGAGACTAGGGCTGCATCGGGTTGTCGCGAGGCACGCTTGGAAAGGCTCGTCTCCTCCATAGATAACATGGAACGAGCTTTATAGAAGAGAGGAAGCGAATCACTTGGTTGGATTAGGGTTGCGATGCCACCATATGCATCTGTAAGACCCGTGACCATTTGAAGAACCAACCTATGGTTAGAAACGGGCGAACCAACCTTGGCCAATCGATCAACGATCATCTTTAATTTTTGACAATAAGCACCGACATTCAGAAAATCATCAAGAGTGGTAGAGGATAATTGATTTTCGAGGTGCACGACCCGAGAATTTCGATTGTCTTGGAAGTATTCCACAAGATTCGTCCTTGCAATTATGGCAGTAGAGTCTTTTACCATAATTATGTGGAGGAGATCGTTGGTGATGGTGCCATAGATCCATTGTAGCATGATGGGGTCCAAGCGAGCCCACATCTCGGGGTCGGATAGGGCGACCACAATGGAGGAGGGGATGATGTGGTCGAGAACTTGGTAAGCTCGTGCATGGATTTTAAATAACTCGGACCAAGTAGGATATTGCTCGGATTCAACGTCTAACAAGATAGGGATGAAGTTCTTGATGTTAGTGATGGTGAGGGAGGGGGAAATTTTGGGAGCGCGGCCTCGTGAGGAGGCGCGTCGTTTTGGCCGTCGAAGGAGGTGGACGGCTTGGAGGCGGAGGTATCGTCGCTAGAGTTTGTCATAGTTTAGGAGAGAAAGAAAAGAAGAGAAGGCATTATACCATGTAAGATAATGAATTCATTGTGTTATTCAATTAATAATGTTCAATATATATACAAAGGAGATCATCTCTAATAAGGTAACTATCTATCACTAAATATATATATATATATATATATATATATAAATTTACAATAATTACCAAATATACATATTCTATATCTAATAGATAACAACTAGGTTGATTTTGACCCGACTAGAGGTTGAAGATGATGGATATTATAAAAAAAAAATTGATTAACGATCATCTTTAATTTTTGACAATAAGCACCGACATTCGGAAAATCATCAAGAGTGGTAGAGGATAATTGATTTTCGAGGTGCACGACCCGAGAATTTCGATTGTCTTGGATGTATTCCACAAGATTCGTCCTTCCAATTATGGTAGTAAAGTCTTTTACCATAATTATGTGGAGGAGATCGTTGGTGATGGTGCCATAGATCCATTGTAGCACGATGGGGTCCAAGCGAGCCCACATCTCGGGGTCAGATGGGGCGATCACAATGGAGGGGGGGATGATGTGGTCGAGAACTTGGTAAGCTCGTGCATGGATTTTAAATAACTCGGACCAAGTAGAATATTGCTTGGATTCAACGTCTAACAAGATAGGGATGAAGTTCTTGATGTTAGTGATGGTGAGGGAGGGGGAAATTTTGGGAGCGCGGCCTCGTGAGGAGGCGCGTCGTTTTGGCCGTCGAAGGAGGTGGACTGCTTGGAGGCGGAGGTATCGTCGCTAGAGTTTGTCATAGTTTAGGAGAGAAAGAAAAGAAGAGAAAGCATTATACCATGTAAGATAATGAATTCATTGTGTTATTCAATTAATAATGTTCAATATATATACAAAGGAGATCATCTCTAATAAGGTAACTATCTATCACTAAATATATATATATATATATATATATAAATTTACAATAATTACCTAATATACATATTCTATATCTAATAGATAACAACTAGGTTGATTTTGACCCGACTAGAGGTTGAAGATGATGGATATTATAAAAAAAAAAAAAAATTGATTCTAAGATTCACTGGAATCGAACCTGTGCCGCATGAAATTTAAATTGCAATCTCCACCAATTGTTCATGTTTGGATTAGTAATTATTGGTACGATACGTTATATATGGCTATTAGATGTCATTGGTATTAACTAACAATTAAAAATGCTCAATTTATAAGATGTTTCAGATGAATAATATTGTAAATAATATTGTTGAAGTAGAAGTTGCCAGCATTGGGTATCGAACCTGCACCATTCAATAAAGGTGTGAACTCACGATATCCTGATATTTATTAACATGTTGTTATGTTTAATTATAAATATATTAGCATGATTATATGTATTTGTGATTTTTTTTATTATTTTTGAGCAGTAATTATACATGTTTACTATTTATGTTAAATATTTAGTGATTTTTATGTTTTGTTTAGTTATACAATAGCCACAACATCTTTAATTATATAGAAACATTTATTAGGAATGAAATCACGTAGAAACATTAACTATGATTAATTTCACATGGTATAATAAAATTTATCTCACAGAAAGTTTTATTATATTTTGTGTAGTTAATTAGAATAAAATATTAAAATTACATTTCTTAATATACCCACGAGAATTAAGGAAACGAAAATAGTTTTGATAGTTTTATGGGCTTTTTCGAATAAATCTAACTGAATTTAGCTTTAGCGCACATGCAAGTTTATGTCTACAGATTTATTTGTATGCTTTACATTTGGTAATGCATAAAACAGTTAATTTTATCTCAAAATTTTAAGTTGAGTATGTATGGATTATATTTGCAGCATCACATTCTATGAATATTAATGACCTCAAAATCTAAGTTCCCGAACTTAATGGCAAAAACTATATTGTTTGGCAGCAGAGAGTTCTTCTTCACTTAGGAGTGGGCATATTGACTATGCTATCTGTAAGGATGAACCACCGACTATTAAGGAATCCAACACTCGGGCTGATATTGATCTTTATGAATGGTGGGAGAGGTCTAACCGTCTCAGTGTCATGTTCACAAAGACTCATATCTGCTGGATTAAGAAGCTCAGTGGAGAGGTACATTGATATTCGTTCATTGCTTAAGGCAATTGAGAATCAATTCCATTTTTTTCAAAAGTCACTTGCTAGTACACTCATTGGGAGGTTTCTGTCACTGAAGCTTACCGGTCTCAGAGGTGTGCGTGAGCACATCATTAGCATAAGGGACATTGTGGTTAAACTAAAAAAATTAGCATAAGGGACAAAGTCGGATACTAGTATCGATTCGATCCGATTTGATCCAAATGCAGCCTTACCCAGAAGAAGGAAGACCGAATAAAAAAAAGCCTAATGATAAGAACCTCGTAGAACGAGGAAATACGAGGAGGATCCCATCAGACGAAAGAAGCCCGGTTCTCAGTTAGCCCCATAAATGACCCACTTGGTAATAAGTCATGCTTACCATAAATATCGTGTAAGACTTTATTAGCGCCATAACTCTTAAAACCCGGGCTACTCGCATTAATGCCCTGTAGCAGATCAACCTACCACGAAGCAGCTATAACAAGCGCCCATCTCTTGATTAAATGGAAAACAAGTGGCCACCACTATTACCCCTACATGGATCCTGTAAATAGCATAGAAAGTATCTCATTGTAACCCAACTTAAGCTGAATAATAATACTTGTACTCTGAATTCTCTTTAAGCAATATACTTCTCTCTTTTTCTCACTTTTTCTCTTCTAAGAGCCATTCGTAATAAATAACTCTCCCCTCGTATAAATACCAATTCCCATACACTATCCCTTCACGAATCGCATAAATTGCACTATGGTCCACTTCTATTCGATAATTAAGAAATTACCCCAACCCGGCCAATCTCGTGTTATGATACGATATCCACCAATGATGAATGGTATTCGTATGCTAAACGTAGGATAGTTATCTTCAGGTTGTTTGGATGGAACCTCGACCCGTTGCCTTAGTACAAATAGGAACCTTGGTATGGAGACCGCGACCAGCTACTTGATACAAAACATGAACCTTGGTATAATGAAGATGCCACAAATGGTTATGGAGGGTGCCGTTTGATAAGTCGGATTTGAACGCCAAAAACGAGGGTGATGAACCCGTTTGATATATTCGGAAATAGTTCTTCAAAGAACCAAAGAGAATAAAATCTCACAAAGTTTATAAATATGATAAGTGTTGTTTTACAAAGAAAATGGTCTTCCTAATTTATAGAAAAGATAAACTTGGTCACTAAGAAATCAACTATGACCTTCCAACAACTTCTTAGGAAAAGAAAATACATTAACTAGACTAGAAAATAATAAAAGAGACTTCTAGAAAAAGAAAATACATGAACTAGACTAGGAAATGATGAAAGAGTGCTCAAAACTCGTTTTTGACTTTTGACCATGTTTTAAAAGGTGACTTGGATCAGATTTGACCACCTTTCTTGGTCATTTGGGCCTCATTTATCATTATGGACCCAAGCTTGGTCAATTAGCCCATAAAGAGATGTTCTCATCTTCTTTGCACGCCCTCTTGTGATTGGCCCATTTATGTTGCGAATTTGATCCATTCTTTTGACACTTTCTTCATTTGAATTTTGGCTATCTTCTTCCTTCTTTAGCGTGTCCATATTTGCATAATTCCCCTCCTCTTGAAAATGATTTGTCCTCAAATCTTTATCACCTACATCAAAAGGACTCAAATCAGAAACATTGAAGGTAGCACTAACGTTATACTCACAAGGAAGATCTAGCTTGTAAGCTTTGTCATTGATACGCTTAATCACTTGGAAAGGTTCGTCCCCTCTTGGCAATAATTTGGAACGTCTCTTTTCAGGGAACCTTTTCTTTCTCATATGCAACCAAACCCAATCTCCCGGTTCAAATATCAACTCTCGACGCCCCTTGTTTACTTGCTTGGCATATTGTTGAGTTCTCTTTTCAATATTGAGCCTTGTCTTCTCATGTATCTGCTTAACAAAATCAGCCTTTTTCTTGCCATCTAAATTCACATACTCAGAAGTAGGTAATGGAGTTAAGTCCAATGGTGTCAAAGGATTAAAACCATTCAAATGGTGAGAATTTAGAAGCTGAATGCACAGTTCTATTGTAAGAAAGTAGTACTATTCTTTTTTATGATTGCCCTCAATAGCATAGACAAAGTCCTAATTACTACTTCAGTTTGACCATCATTTTGTGGGTGACAAGTAGTAGAAAATAACAACTTAGTATCTAACTTACACCACAAGGTCTTCCAAAAGTAACTCAAAAACTTTGTGTCTCTATCAGAAACAATGGTTCTTGGCATACCATGCAGTCTCACAATTTCTTTAAAGAACAAATCAGCAATATGAGAAGCATCATCAGTTTTGTGACATGGAATAAAGTGTGCCATTTTAGAAAATCTATCCACAACCACAAAAACAGAATCCCTACCATGTTTTGTTCTTGGCAATCCCAACACAAAATCCATAGAAATATCAATCCAATGTGTAGTAGGAATTGGTAAAGGAGTGTACAAACCGTGATTTTGCACTTTAGACTTAGCTTGTTTACAAGTGATGCATCTGCCGCATGTTCTTTCAGCATCCCTTTTCATATGTGGCCAAAAGAAATGTTCTTGCAGAATTGCTAAGGTCTTTGCAACGCCAAAGTGTCCCATTAGTCCTCCTCCATGAGCTTCATGCACAAGTAATTCCCTCAAAGAACAATTAGGCACACAAAGTTTATTTTCTCTAAACAAAAATCCATCTTGCCTAAAGAACTTACCACTAGCATGCTTTTCACAATCTTGATACTCAACATGAAAATCAGAATCATCCCCATACAAATCCTTGATGTACTCAAAACCAAGCAACTTTGAATCAAGAGTAGAAAGTAAAGCATACCTTCGAGAAAGGGCATCGGCAACCACATTCTCCTTACCTTGCTTGTATGGAATGACATACGGAAATGTTTCAATGACTTCTACCCATCGTGCATGTCTCTTATTCAACTTGTGTTGGCCTTTCAAATGCTTCAAAGATTCATGATCCGTGTGAATCACAAACTCCTTAGGCCAAAGGTAGTGTTGCCATGTGTTTAAGGCCCGAACCAAAGCGTACAGCTCCTTGTCATAAGTTGGATAATTCAAGGCTGCTCCTCTTAGCTTTTCACTAAAGTAGGCTATGGGCTTTCCTTCTTGCATAAGAACAACACCTATTCCAATTCCCGAAGCATCACACTCGATTTCAAAAGTTTTAGAAAAGTTAGGCAAAGTAAGTAAAGGAGCATTGGTCAACTTTTCTTTAAGTAGTTGAAAAGCCTTTTCTTGTTCCTCTCAGCACTTGAACCCAACGTTTTTCTTTATCACTTCGGTGATTGGTGCAGCTATAGTGCTAAAATCCTTCACAAACCGTCGGTAAAAGCTTGCCAATCCATGAAAACTTCGAACATTTCCCACACATGTTGGACTTGGCCAATCTTGTATTGCCTTGACTTTCTCTTCATCAACACGTATACCCTGTGCACTCACAACAAATCCTAGAAATACAAGATTATCTGTGCAAAAAGTACACTTTTTCAAGTTAGCAAACAACTCTTGTTTTCTTAGAACATCCAAAACAAGTTTCAAATGTCTAACATGACTATTCATGTTCTTCCTAAACACGAGAGTATCATCAAACCAAACAACTAGGAATTTCCTAATAAAAGCATGGTTCATCAATCGCATGAAAGTACTAAATGCATTAGTAAAATCAAAAAGCATCAGTATCCATTTAAACAAACAAATTGTTTCTATAATAATGCTTCTCCATTTATCTCTCTCTTTCATTGTGATTTGATGATAACCACTTCCCAAATCAACTTTCATAACCACACAAGATTCATGCCTTTTAGTTAAAATATAATCCAAAGTAAGTATGGGTCCATGATACTTTACCATAATTCGGATTGCTTTCCATTTGATGCACATCCTATGAAAACAAGGCAAATTGGGCGGTATATCATTGGGAAAGAGACCATCATATCCCTGCAAGAGAAATGCCTTTGAACTTGGCAATGAAGAAATTTCTTTGTTAGTTCTCAAAAATACTCCACTTTCCAACTCACTTTCTTTTGAAAAAACACTCTCTTGTGTTCTCTCTATTTTTCTCTCATTTGCCAAAACCTCAACTTCTTTTTTGTTGACAACTCTCTGTTTTTCACTCACATCTTTTTGAGTACTCTTTTTTTTTCTCTCATTTGCCAAAGCTTCAAATTCTTTTTTGTTGGCAACTTTGTTTTTTTCACTCTCTTCTTTTTGAACACTCTCATTTTTTTGTTCATTTTCTTTCTTTTGAAATCTCACTTGATCATCAAAAACTTCTTTTGGTGTTAAAGGAACAAGAGTGATTTTCCTCTAATTGTGAACAAAAGAATACTTGTTCGTAAAGCCATTGTGGTTAACTTTACGATCAAACTGCCATGGACGCCCCAAAAGTATATGTCCGGCTTGCATTGGAACTACATCGCACATAACTTCATCTTTGTACTTCCCAATGCTGAATGAAATCATCACTTGCTTGTCAACTTCCACATTAGCACAATCGTTGAACCAATGAAGCTTGTATGGTTGTGGATGTTTCACCATAGACAACCCAAGTTTTTCAACGAGCGTGGTGCTAGCAATATTGGTGCAACTTCCGCCATCAATTATCACACTACACACCTTTTCACGAACATGACATATAGTTCGAAAGATGTTCTCTCGTTGATCGTTGTCCTCATCATTCAATTGTGCATTTAAAACTCTTCGTGTAACCGAAGTGTAATCGGCATAAAGAGCACTTTCTTCTTGATATTTAGACAAGATAACCTGCAAAGAAATGTTAGAAAGAAAAAAAACCTCACAATACTCCCTTACGTGTTTACTCACAAGTTTTTTTTTCACTCAAAATATATCCCTCGTGTATCACTCAAATATATTGGCTTTTCCCTCTAATAATCTCACGCTCACTGCCTTTTTCCACTCGTCTATTCTCAAAAAGTTCTTCTCGAACTAAATCGAACGGAATCAAACAAAGTTGTATCAACCTCGAGTAACAAATCAAACCCAAATATATTTTTTTTCTCACAAGTGCACCAAAGGTATTTCCCAACACGAAATCAGCAACAAAAGAAATAAAGTTGATACTTCAATTTCTTTTCTTTTCTTCTTTTCTTTTTCTTTTTTTTTTGTACCACTATTTTTTCCTTTTTTTTCTTGGTACTCTTTTCTTTTCTTTTCTTTTTCTTTTTTTTGACCTTTTTTTTTCTTTTTCTTTTTGTGTCCCTTTTCTTCTTCTTTTTTTTTTTTTTTTGCTAAGAAATAAAAAACACAAACTAAAGATAGATGTTTTTGGTAATCCGAAGATTAAACCAAGAACGGATAGGACCTGAAAGATAAAACCTTTGCTCTAGATACCAAATGATACGATATCCACCAATGATGAATGGTATTCGTATGCCAAACGTAGGATCGTTATCTTCAGGTTGTTTGGATGGAACCTCGACCCGTTGCCTTAATACAAATAGGAACCTTGGTATGGAGACCGCGACCAGCTACTTGATACAAAACACGAACCTTGGTATAATGAAGACGCCACAAACGGTTATGGAGGGTGCCGTTTGATAAGTCGGATTTGAACGCCACAAACGAGAGTGATGAACCCGTTTGATAAGTTCGGAAATAGTTCTTCAAATAACCAAAGAGAATAAAATCTCACAAAGTTTATAAATATGATAAGTGTTGTTTTACAAAGAAAATGGTCTTCCTAATTTATAGGAAAGACAAACTTGGTCACTAAGAAATCAAGTATGACCTCCCAACAACTTCTTAGGAAAAGAAAATACATTAACTAGACTAGAAAATTAAGAAAGAGACTTCTAGAAAAAGAAAATACATGAACTAAACTAGGAAATGATGAAAGAGTGGTCAAAACTCGTTTTTGACTTTTGACCATGTTTTAAAAGGTGACTTGGATCAGATTTGACCACCTTTCTTGGTCATTTGGGCCTCCTTTATCATTATGGACCCAAGCTTGGTCAATTAGCCCATAAAGAGATGTTCCCATCTTCTTTGCACGCCCTCTTGTGCTTGGCCCATTTATGTTGCGAATTTGATCCATTCTTTTGACACTTTCTTCATTTGAATTTTGGCTATCTTCTTCCTCCTTTAGCGTGTCCATATTTGCATCATGTTATCACTAAGTTTTGGAGAGATTTCGAATGAAATGATTGTTCATCTAGTATAGCTCCCATTGTTAAGGGTGATAGATTGAACTTAAGTTAGTGCCCAAATAATGATTTAAAATAGGAAGAAATGAAAATACCTCATATGCTTATTTTCTAGGGAGATTGATGTACGCTCATGTTTGCACTATACCTGGCATTATATTTTTCATTGGCTTGTTGGGGAGATATCAAAGTAATCCATACATTGAGAATTGGAAAGCTGCAAAGAAGGTATTAAGATACCTTAAGTGGACTAAAGACTATATGTTTTTATATAGACTTTCAGACTACTTGGAAGTAATGGCTACTCAGATTTAGACTATGTTGGCTGTGTTGATTCGAGAAAATCAACTTCGGGTCACATGCATTTATTGGCTGGTGGAGATGTATCGTGGACAGTGCAAAACAAAGTTTAACTGCTACTTCTAACATGGAAACTAAGTTCTTGTCTTGTTCTGAGGCAACCTCTCATGGTGTATGGATTAAGAGTTTCATATCAAGGCTTAAAATCATGGATTCTATTAGTAGACCCCTGATATTATACCGTGATAATTCAACAGTCGTCATCAAGGCTAAAAATAATTAAAGTTGGCAGTCGAACCAAACATATCAACATTAAGTATTTAGCAATTAGAGAGCATGACAAGGATAAATCAGTCATCATTGAACATATAAGAACCAATAAAATGATAGTTGATCGTCTAACTAAAGGCATGCCTCGAGGAAAATTTGAGGATTATGTTAAAAGTATGGGACTTGGTTCCCTTACGTAAATTTTTGTTGTAAGAACGATGTCTTATGAAATTATTAATCTAATGTATTCTCATATATAGTTGTGTACTAATGGGAAATTTGGTGTAGCGAACAAAGAATTTAAAGTTAACGAATCAACTATGACACCTTAATTTCTATTCTCGCAAGTGCGCGGATAAAAGAATAATAAAATGGTAAGTATGGTTATGAACCAAGTATCGTATCTCAACAAAATGTTGGATGAATGAGTAAATTACTTAAATGTAGTGTTTTCAGAACAGGACCGGACACTGAACTGGTGATCTTAGTGGTTACTGGTTTTATTGGTTAAACTGGTCGAACCACTGGTTCAACGGGCCAACGCAGTCAAGTAGTCAAACCTCCTTCACAAATCACAACTATATATATATATATATATATATATATATATTTGCAATACAACATATCATTATCATGATTTCAAATATTACCTGCAAAATTCAGCCTTCAAGTTTCAACGGCTAATTCATAATAAATAAACACACTTCTATAGTTCTACTCCTACACAATTACATCATGAATTGACAATATCAAATCATCAAATCTCCAAAATATTTCATTGATGACATCCAAAACTTGAATACAAAATCACTAAATACAACCAACAATATCCAAATCCAAACTAAGTTCCAACGACATTGCAATACCAATAAAATAATGTCATAATATGTAAAAAGTAACATCTCAATAATCAAAAGTTTCACCATCACATAGCAACTACCACAATCCAACAATATCACTAAAAATTGAAATCACTCATCTTCATCATGACCGTATGTCCCCATATCTCTATTTGCATCTTCAGTGCCTAGATAGAATATTAGAAAAAAGTGAGTAATTTAAAGTAGTGAACATTTTAAAAATAAAGTATACCATAAATGTATAATTACCAATTGATGGCTGAGAACTAGAAGCTCCTTCAGCATTTTGTTGACTTTCTTCAAGCATTTCTTCCAACTCATTATAATCAGGTTCTTATTCACCACTTGCATCTTCTTCAATAACCCAAAGCTTCACCTTATCAATAGACTCATAATCAATTGGATCATAGTACTTCCTCTTCACGTTTCTTCAAAATTACACCAAATTATGTAAGTTAGAAACATCTTCAAATATAAGAAAATAAACTAGATTAATTCTTATATAAAGTAATAAAAAACATACCGTTTCTCCAAACACAAATTGTAATGCACAAATACCAAATCATTTAATCTTGTATGCTCCAACCTATTCCTCTTCTTCGTGTGAATTCGCTCAAACACACTCCAATTATGCTCACATCCAGATGATGATGAAGTTTGGCTTAACAGTTTAACGGCAACTTTTTGCAAATTTAGTGCATCACCACCAAATAAACTCCACCATACATCTTTTAAAAAAAATCAAATTAGTACGCATACCTGGACGAGTATCTCTTAAATTCTTTCTTGCTAAGTCACCGCCAAAGGTTCTTTCACGCTCCCGAAACATGGTCATTTCTCTCACCAAATTCTCCGTTGTAGGACAAAGCTTCTCCACCACATCATATAGACATAACAAAACCACAGTATTATTAGCGGGACTATCGTCACCATACTGAAAAATAGGATTCAACCAGTAAGCTGTCGCGTGTAGATTCTTTCTTAGCATTTTATCCCACCTTGCATTGATTATGTCCACATACACTTTATATTCATGCTCTTCACCCTCCAAAACCGCCTTTACCCCATTAATTGCTCTTGACATCCCCTCGTAAACAAAACCCGTTAGTTTGACAATAGATCGTTTATATAAGTATGGGTCGGTTACAATGGAGTACAAAGGAAATACAACGAATCTATCTTAACAAACTAGACCTAATCTAGGTGTCTCAATTAGGCTTGGTCCGAAACACCTCGGACTAACGCCTTGATGCTTGGATGGCATGGGCATATCGGTGATCACCTTCGACGTGATATCGAGGACCTCTTTCGATATGATATTGGTAGTGTGGTGGTATAATATATCAGTGGAAACGAGGGTTATCTCGATATTGAATACGATATCGAGAGTGAGATCGGGGATTTCTTTCGATGTGATGCGTGGTAGCTAAGGGATAATAATTTCTTTCTTTGGGATTCGGGCATCGCGCATTTATAAACCTCGAGATCCGGGGACCACAGTACCATATCGGTGATTATCACCGATATCATATCGAAAGTGGTCCACGATATGGTTAAATATGGGCCTAGTTTGGGCCAAGCCCAATATGCGAGAAATGCCCATATCATGTAGTCCCCTAATTTGGGGATTCTTATCTTAGAGATAAGAATTCGCAAATTTAATTTTGAATTTCTGGGTTACCTGTACCCTTCGTCCCGCCAGTTCAAAGGACGGAGATCAAATTTGCAGGGAATGCACTTTGTGATGAACTTTGATGGACCCCCTAATGCAGTGGATGTATAATTTTAGGTCCTCATTTGAATTCTTCATTCGCCGTACGAGGTTTTGAATTCCTCTCACATATCGGGATTGCACTCTTTGATAAACTTTGGTGAACCCCCCAGTGCGTCTGTCATTACCCATGTCCTTTTATCTATATCGAATATCAGTACCAATGTGAGATCGAAACTTTGTTTCAATCTAGCATCTTCGATGTCTATAAATAGGGCTTCTAGGGACGTGAAACTCACTTTGGCTTTTAGCGAAGATTCGTTGTTCCTCCGAAAAGTACGTCAAATTTCCCTTTTGATATCTTTTTCGATATTTCTTTCGATATCATTTTCGATATCTATTTCGATCTGTTTTCCGATTTATTTTTCAATTTGGTCCTGAAGTTATTTCCATATGTATATATATGTGCCTAGATATTTAAATAACTAACCTTGCCATGTTTATTCATTTCAGGCTTTAACGTTCAACTTGATTTTTCTCACTTAGCGCCTCCATATGTCGTTCGCCGGGAACAATGTTGGCTCAGGTTTGCCCGAGATGGATTTCGAAGAGATCGGAGTAGGATTTTCTGAAAATGAAATGTTTGGGTCTGACCAGTTGATTGGCGACCAATCTGGTGTTGAATTCTCTGCTCCGCCGGAAGCTGACGGCCCCAATGTAGATGAATGGGGCATGGGGATCAGCCCCCCGAAATCTAAAACCTCGGAGAAGTACGAGGATATGACGTCTCACGTGTCTCATCATGCTGGTTATTACTCCAACGAGTATGACATCCCCGAGGGGTACAATGTCATATTCCCTAGTGCGGATCAACGAACCCCACCGAAAGGCTGCATTACTGTTAATGCCAAGCATTTTAAGAACGAACTGCGCCTCCCAATTGATCATGCGGTTAGTGCTATCATAGTGAGCATCGGGGTCTGCTTGGGGCAGCTATCCCCCAATTCTCTGGGGTACATCGTAGCTTTCATTTGTGTTATGAGAGCCTTGGGTGCCCCTTGTGGAGTTAATGAGTTCTGGCAACTCTTTAGTGTCATGGTCAACACGAAGGGCGGTGACAAAGGGTTCTTTTGTGTGCGGGCCCAGGGGGTCTTAGGTTCGTGCAATATACTCAATCCAGTTATAGATTTGGTAATAAGTGTGAGTATATGTACATCCAGGAGAGGACGACTGGTGAATTTGATGTGCTTCCAAGTGTGTGGTGCGAAGACACCAAATATGAGAGAAGAGTCGTTGTTGGGACAACTGCACATAGCCTCGAATTTCTGAGGAATCTGATCAACCATCCGTACGATGGTACCCTGCTTTGCAGTGACATAGTTTTGCGAGCAAATGGGATATCTCTCGTACGTTATGACGGTCCCTCTACTCTCGGTAAGTGTTATATCTTTACAAACCGATAGCTTTCTCCCGATTTATCTCTTGACATTATGTTTCATGTATCTTGCAGCCAATTTGGTAGAGTACTGTAGTCTAGATGCGATAGCGGAACGTAGACAGCTGGTGGCCGACGCCGCTGCGGAAGATGCACCTCCACTCATCAAGAGGAGGGGTCGTGAGGGCGTACGCAAGAATGCAAAGAAAACTGCTCCCTTATCGAGTGGAAATGCTGCAGGCGTGGGTGGCACCTCGCAATTTCAAAATGACGTTGATGTCAGGACGTCCACGGGGCCAAAAAGAAGGAGGGAGGAAGGTAGTTCAAGTGGGGATCACAGCGGTCTATTCCGATCTGTAAGTAATCTTTGTGTCTATTGGATGCGTATTTCTTTTGGGTTTTTATTCAATTGAGCAGCCAATTCCTTATTGTGAATGTGCAGGTGGCGAACTTTTTGAAAGGTTTCTTGGAGATGGCTGTTAAGGGCCAATCGGATCACGCGGAAACGCTCCGGGTTACCAACGGTTTGCTCGAAAAGCTGGGTGAGTACGATCCCGTTGATGCGGTGCAGCTCCAGCACGAGAGAGACGAGGCCCTGGACATTTTGAAAACCAACGAGAGTAATGTGAGAGGCATGTATGACGATAATAAAAGGTTGATCGCAGAGCTCGATGAGGCTAGACTTATTGCTGGTAGTGAGACATCCCGACGGGAGGCAAATGAGGCCGAGGCCGCAATTCTAAAGGACCGATTAGCCCAGGCTGAAAGGCACATGCGGTGCATGACGCTGAGCAAGAGCCAATTGACCAGTGCGGCCAAACAATTCCTTCTGAGTCGGTCTTATAAGATAATATGTGCTGAGCGGGGCTTGCTCAAGCGGGAGGAGGCCAAAGCTTTCGTTATAGGTCAAATTCAGCTGGAAGGTGGTTTTAAGGACGGTTATGATCCTTCAGCCATAAATCCGTTGAAGGGGGCCGAACGGAAAATTTCCTGAAGATTTTGACGGTGATGACGAAGACCTAGATCCGAAAGTGGAGTATCGTGAGATTATCGACCAAAAGAGTGTGGCGTTAATCCGTATTAAAGGAGCTTCTCGCTATCCCGGTTGAAAATTTAGGGATTTGTAATTTTCCTTTTGGCCCAATTGCCTCTGTATATAACTTGATGGTTTACCCGTTAATTAAATCAATCCTTTTTGCGTGTCCTGATTTATATTAGTTCGTACGTGTTCAATGGTGTGTTTGCTTGTCTTATTATTACGCCTCCTTGCTGTGTCACCTATCAGGTTATACCGGATTATATAGCTAATCCCCCTCATCACAAGGAGGTGCTTCTGTTTCTGTTCTTTAGAGTCTGACCCTGTTATCACAGGGGATACTTTTCTTGTGGGTAGGGGCCTCTCCCGTTATCACAGGGAAACTGCTACCGCTCATGTGTTTAGGATCGACCCCGTTATCACATGGGATATTTTTCTTGTGGGTAGGGGCCCATCCCGTTATCACAGGAAACCCGCTACCACTCAAATGTTTAGGATCAACCCCGTTATCACAAGGGATATGTTTCTTATGGGTAGGGGCCCATCCCGTTATCACAGGGAACCCGCTACCGTTCAAATGTTTAGGATCAACCCCGTTATCACAGGGGATATTTTGCCTGTGGGTAGGGGCTCATTCCGTTATCACAGGGAACCCGCTACCGTTCAAATGTTTAGGATCAACCCCGTTATCACAGGGGATATTTTTCTCTTTGTAGGTGAACCGTTACCACTCATGGGTAGGAGTCTGCCCGTTATCACAGAGGAACCTGTTACCGCTCATGGGTAGGAGCCTTTTCTTTGTAGGTGACCCGTTACCACTCATGGGTAGGAGCCCGCCCGTTATCACAGGGAACCCGTTACCGCTCATGGGTAGGAGCCTTTTCTTGTAGGTGACCCGTTACCGCTCATGGGTAGGATAGCGCCCGTTATCACAGGGGAACCCATTACCGCTAATGGGTAGGAGCCTGCCTTTTGTCTTTTTGTCTATGTTCCCTAGTGACTCTGTCGTCGTGGAGTCTATGGGTCATTAGGCCCTGTAAAACATCACAGACAAGAAAGGTTTTTCGATGCAAAAACTTATACGAAAGCACGAAATGATGCGCATGTGTTATATGCGGAATGTTCTCTCGATCCGGGAATTCTAACGTGCATGTTGTACCTGTTTGTACTTGTTTCACCTGTTTAGATGGATAATATTGAATAATCTAGGGCGATGTCCCCTGAATCCCTTCTTTTGAAAGGCGATGGTTTAATATTCCCTATGTCCTTTTTGGACATAGTGATGTGTGATCATTCGGGTTATGTACATGTAAGAGGGCGATGTGATAAATATATATCTATGGGAATACTCCCCGAATTTTTTGTGCAATTCACTGCACTTCCGCAATATCCGATTAGGGCATATCCCTGCATGAAATATGAGATTCCGTAAAGCAATGATATTATAGGGAAAATAAAAAAGCAGTATTATCACATTAATCACCCCCTTGAAGGTGTATTATCTATTGCATTGCGTCCTTGTCCACTCTCGGTTGCCTTAAGACCCTCTCTTCTTGGGGATTGGGACCGCTCTCTCGATTCAGCATACTGCCCGCTCGCCTTAACAAACTCTATTAACCTCCCGTCCTTAATCAACCTCTCGATCTCATCCTTCAGGTCATAGCAATCCCTCGTGTCATGGCCTTCCTGGCGGTGGTACTCATAGTAACGCCTAGATTTCTTGGTGAAATCCATCTCCTTGCTTTTCCGAGGCGCATTTAACCAATTCTTTCCTTGTGCGACGGCCAAGATAGTGCGGATGTTCTGGTTGAGGGGAGTGTATCTCTTCGGTGACCTATCTCTTCCTCCCATGTTCATGTTCCATGCCTCTCTACCCCTTTCCTTGCCGGATTCCTGGGGTCTAAGCTTAGCTGCCATCATTGCGTCTTCATAAATCACGGTATGTGCCAACTCGTTTATCCGATTTATGGTAGGTTCTGTGAGCTTGATTAGTTATTTGGCAAATCTGTTGTGCGTCGTTGCCCTGAATAAGGTCTGTAGCACTTGTCCTCCGTATGGGTTGTCCACCTTCAGTAGCTCCTCATTAAATTTGTTCATGAATTTCCCGAGAGTTTCCCTCTCTCTATGTTTTAACGCTTCCAGATGGTACATGCTTGTCTTCATTCGCTTCTGACTGGAAAAGCGGTTCTCCAACCTCTCCTTCATCTGCTCGAAGCTAGAGATATATCCCACTTCGATTCTGTTAAACCAGTCTAACGCAGCTCCTATTAGTGTTTTTGCCATTATTTTTGCCCTAATGCCTTCGGAAAAGTCTTGTAAGTTCAAGAGGCTCTCCACGGCGTGGATGTGATCCCTTAGGTCACTCTTCCCATCATATGGTTTTATAGTCGGAATCTTATCTCCTATGCACAACACTTCTTTCTCGATTTCACAACAGAAGGGAGTCAATGGTTGTCGGTATCCAACTGTTGTCGTTCCACGGTTTGCGTTCCTTCTCCCAGCTTCCATGTCCTTAGTCACTTTAGCTTTCTCCCTTATCATGTTACGTTTGTCCTCCTCCAACATCCTGGCTCTCTGGCCACTCTCTGTATCATCACTTACTCCTGCCCTCTCTTCACTTCTGGCCCTTGTCAAATGCCCTCTTCCAGTGTTGTCCCTTCGACCCCCCTCTGGGATATCCTCTTCGTTTTGCTCTTGTCTTGTCCTCCACTCATCCATCCTGGATTCATGGGGCCTTGCTCGAATATCCGTTGTCCCTCGTTCCACTATGCACGACAGCAAAGTCTCCAATGTAGTGTCAAACACGCTTTTACAGAAGCGTTGATATGCGCTAGCATCTCCGGGGTTATGGCGACAAGGGGAACGGTGCTCTGTCCCTCAGCCATCGTTACCCCTGAGCCAGGAAGATCCGCGTTTGGCACCTCGGTCATTGGGACATCCGCCGCCGGGTTTTCAGTGGTCGGGCCCTCAGTAGCAGGTCCCGCCGTATTCGGTGCGGCAGTGGTTGGACCTGTATTCGTGGCTCTCGATGGCCTCCCAGGCCCACGCCTACGTCGCGGTTCATTTTGTGCTGGAGGAAGCTCCATCTCAGCTTGGGTCATTGTCTGTTCTTGGTCAGTCGGCTGTTGAGGGAGTGGTGTGTCCTCAATCCTCGTGTTTCTAGTCAAGACTCTATTTAATTCGGATCGGGTCCTCCTTCCTTGCATATTAACGTCCTCGTTCGGGAACTGGTGTTCCCACAGACGGCGCCACTAGTTTGACAATAGATCGTTTATATAAGTATGGGTCAGTTACAATGGAGTACAAAGGAAATACAACGAATCTATCTTAACAAACTAGACCTAATCTAGGTGTCTCAATTAGGCTTGGTCCGGAACATCTCGGACTATCGCCTTGATGCTTGGATGGCATGGGCATATCGGTAATCAGGTCGGACGTATATCGGTGATCATCTTCGACGTGATATCGAGGACCCCTCTCGATATCAGTGGACACGAGGGTTATCTCGATATCAAATATGATATCGAGAGTGAGATCGGGGATTTCTTTCGATGTGATGCGTGGTAGTTGGGGGATAATAATTCCTTGCTTTGGGATCCGGGCATCGCGCATTTATAGACCTCGGGATCCGGGGACCACAGTACGATATCGGTGATTATGACTGATATCATATCGAAAGTGGTCCCGATATGGTTAAATATGGGCCTGGTTTGGGCCAGGCCCAATATGCGAAAAATGCCCATATCACCCGTAGAAGGCTTCTCATCTGAATCACAAATTCGCAATAATTTTATGAAAGGAATCATAACTTTCACAGTTTCTTGCAATCTTTCCAAAATTCATGATCCAAAATAATTCTCCTAACTTCTACACCCTTATCCTATTTCATGAATTTTTTAAAACCTGAGTCAACCACCATTCTTGCCAAAAAAATCTTGTTGTTCACATATACCCTGCAATGATAAAAAAAGTCGTGCCGAAACGAGTCGCATCAGGAACAATTATATCGGTCCACCCAGCTTCTTGCTTTAACCATGCATTAGGCCATTTACGGTTATACGCAAAACTTGTTATTCTTGTTGCAGCATGTGCTAAACTTTTAACTTTGGGAAGATCTGAAACATCATTCAAGATTAAGTCTATGCAGCGGGCAGAACAAGGAGACCAAAAGATTGACAAATACTTTTCATTGAGCAATTTTCAAGCTCTTTTATAGTTATTTGCATTATCCGTCACCATGTGCACAACATTCTCAACGCCTACCATTTCAACAATTTCAGAAAAAAAGATTGCATACATTTTGAGAGCTTGACATTATAGCTGATGCGTCGACATACTTGATGAATGATATACCTTTTGAACAATACACTAAAAAATTGATCAAGAACCTATGCTCCTATTCGTCTAACCATCAGCCATAATATTGCAACCACTAATAATCTACCCACTTCTAAGAGCATCAATCGACAAACTTACTTCAGCGTTAACTTCTTGGAGCAAAGAAATTCTCAAAGCATGATAGCTAGGACCTGAATACCCATGACCTATTGCTGATATTCTCTTTATTGCCTCTACAAAATGTGGAGAATTCACAGCATTTAAAGGAATACATGCATCATACCACCACTTAGCAACAGCCAAATCCACATTCTTAATCATTTCTTTACTTTGTAATTTCAACTTTATACCAGGTTGAGAAGTGTCTATCTTTCCTCGCCCTTTGACATAACTCCCTATATCACTTGCCTTATGTTTCTTAGATCTACCATCTGTTATAGTTTCATTTTGAGTTTCTTCTACTTCATTTTCATCACAAATTGAAAAAGATGGTATTTTATTTTTGTTAGCCTTATCTAGCTCAGAAAGCATTCCATGAATTTGAAATTGCACTTAAGGAGGTACCTCTAGGCATTTCTATGTTTGACATGTGATGGCAGCAAGGTGCTGCTTCATGCGATTAATTCCCCCACCACGAATTACGTGACCACAATGAATACATCGGAGAGTCACTGCCTTTCCCTTCCCTCCCCTCCTATCTGAGTACAATGATTACATGCCATATCATCTCGACGTCAAGGATTTACATTACTAGCTGATTGATCCTCTTCATTATCTTGAGGTTCTATTGGTGTACGTGAAGAGTTGTTTGCCATCACCTATATCAATTTTAAACAAACCAAACTTAATAAAGTCATAAACACAAAATCCCAATTATAGTTACTAATGTTTACATAATTTATATAAGTGTAGCATTAAAACTTGAAAGTAACATATTATTAATATGTAATAATAATCCAATACAGAATGCAATACTTCATTAATTTAATTTCTTCACTGTTTCATCTCATTAATAACTCTCTAAAAAGGTCAAGAACTCTCAAATGACTGTTCGATACTCTCCTTGGTGTCTTCTATCTTTTGTATGAAGACATCTTTCTCAAATAATATGATCTAGGTGGGCATAATCCATAAATCGTAAACTTCTTCCAGTAAAAACGATAGCAACTCTTATGTTGCAAGAATGATTTAGCATAGCAAACGTTTGTGTTTTTACAAAATCTTGGATTTCCGCATCTTTCATGATGCTAGAAACCATAAACCATAACAAAATTTAAAAACCAAGTTCATTTGAATGTCCGATCAAAGGTAAAACTAAAACTGCATTAATTTTTCAGTTTATTTGGCACAACCATTGTTTCTAAATTTATAAGTTTAATCGACATCATAATTCAAGTTTTTATCACACACATAAATTTAACATGATATAGTATTAGTTATAATTAGGTTATTTTGATTTATAATCATGAATTGACATTTTGTGATTTTATCTATAGCATTTAAATGGTATATTTATCGTGTTTAACATATTATTTTCATAAGTCTTACAAGATTATTCTTGCCACTTCATGACCTAACCATCAACTAAGATTATTTATCATTCCTTATCACATGTTTTAATAAACCTCTCATGTTTATATCTTTATATTTAAGTTATAAAACAAGTATATGCATTTTTAAACTTACTATGTAAAATAAAGTAATAAATGACTAAGTTATACATTTTAAGGTGTTATTTTGAATGATACTTATTTGGTGTGTGGTTATTAAAAATTTGGAATTGATTAAAGACTAAAAAGATCTGTTTTCCTAGAGTTAGTTAAGTAATATATTTTTCTATAAATTCATCATCTAAGATTTTGATGTTTTGTATAATGACATAAATTAAGCTTATGTGTTATTTACTAATATTTACATTGTAACTAGCATTCTTAACAAGAACGTTCTCAATTTCACCAACATGAGAATTGAAGAAAAAATACTAATATTTGTTGTGGTGAATTATAAATTCAGTTGATTAATATTATTTAAATTTGTTAAAGGTTTGACGAACTAATCAATGAAGGGGAGCCTTGGCGCACTGGTAAAGGTGTTGCTGTGTGACTGAGAGGTCACGGGTTCAAGTCCTGTGAGCGGCCTCTTGTCAAAAATTGACAGGGGAAGGCTTGCCCCTTATACACCCTTGTGGTGGGACCCTTCTCCGGACCCTCGCATTGCGGGGATGCTTTCGTGCACCGGGTTGCCCTTTTTTGACGAACTAATCAATGCCATGAAGGTTCCCCGTACGAGTTAAGGTGAGGTTTCATTTTTGATTTATTCTAGCCCCATTTGGCATTCGGCCTTGAGGAAATTGGACAGAAAAGCCACTATTCTGTTACCAAACTTCGAACAACATATATTACATCATAATCATGTTTGGCATCTCATCTCATTGTATGATTTTCTTACTCATCGTTAAATCATATCCAATCATTTATTATTTATCATATCTATTCATAATCATGATAATTCTCCAATATTATAATCTCATATCATGGTTCTTGAATTGTGCAAAGAGCAACGAACTATGTTCGGGACATGTAGCTCAAGGAGCAACGGATATTATCTGGTTTACTAGCTTGTTTGTTTATTTGTGTATACCCATTGGGACGCCTTTGGGAAGTTGGGCCCAGGGTTTGAGTCAAGTTACTGCCGGGCAGTAAGGACTGTCGGTTTAAGTAATTTCACTTGATACCCATCTATCTAGGGCCCGATTGCAGTCAGGAGTTGGTTGTAACTCGCATGCTAGATCGATATGTACTCGAGCATGTCTCTTGATTGTTTGCCAGGTCTCTCCTCGTCGGGAGGTATAATGTAGAATAATAGAAGTCATAAGGTTGGATTTGTTTATTGTTAAGCACAAGTTCATTAACTGTTTTATGAAAACTCCAGTATCTTTGCTACATCAAATTGTCTAGTTGAACTATTTCTACGGGTAAGATCACTCCCGAAATGTATCTAGTAGGTCACAGTTAATTCTTGCTTTTCCAGTTTGTTAACAGGTTTGATATTTTTACCTATTTAATGGATTGATTTTGGGGTTGGAACGCCCTGCCCGTGGTTCAGAAGCTTGTAAAATTACGAAAATATCCTTCTTTGTATTCACTGAATTTCACTCTGAATGCTCTAATTATTGTTGTGTATCTGTGTGTTTGGATATGCCTTTCTTCTTACTTTGTCCCTCTTTTTATAGAGGTTTTTTAGGGACAGGTGTCGTTATGCATCTTCAAGTAAATTACAGGTGTTGCTTTTTGTGTAAAGGGATAAGCTAAATTTATGTTTGTGACTGGAGGCTGAGTGGGATGAACTTCTATCTCTTCTGAGGACTTCAGGGGTTCCAGGGGATGATCCTTCTGATTTCTTTTCTACGAGGGGTTGTATCTTTCAGAAGGGTACCCCGAATGGTATGTCTGTTTTCTTTTATTGGTGGTGCCTTTTTCGATGGCTCCTTTTCTTCAGTAGGGTAATGTTTTCGTACTTGAATTTTCATAGTAAGTATTTTGATGGCTTTTAGGTTTTAATAAGACATCGTTCTTCGGGCTCGGTTCTCGTGGTAGGTGTTTCGAGGACCTTCGTATCTTGATATGACATCGTTCTTCGTATTCGTCCTTCGTGGCAGATGTTCCAAGGACCTTTATATCTTGATAGGACTTCATTCTTTGTATTCGGCCTTCGTGGTAGGTGCTTCGAGGATCTTTGGATCATGGAGTGTTCAGTGAGGGGATATTCGTGTATTTTCTGGGACTTGGGGTCCGTTGTGGTCCCTCTTGGCGCATTGATGGATATCCGAGTCGCGCGGATCCATCGGGGTTTACTCTTTTTCCGATGCGGCGTTGATATCTTTTCTTTATTCATCGTGACTTTCCAAGGGACGCTTAAGTGCCTCTTCGGGTGATGTTTTGTACCGCTTCGGGGTTGTGCCACCTGACGGGCCTCCTCATCGGGAGTGTGCATTTCTCATCGGAAGTGCATGTGACGATAGTATCGCCCATGTATTAATCCCTAGATTTAGGGTTAATCTTTTACTTGATTTTATATTTATTTTTTAGGTTAACACAGATCTTTTATATGAATCTCACTAAGTCATTAAAGACTTTTCCCTCGTTTCTTTTATCCATTCCTCAGGATAAAATCAACATGGCAGCATGAACCAAGTGAATAATTGTTCAAGCGTGCATTTTGGAATATTCGTCTTTTGTCACTAGTGCATAACCATTAAAATAGTCACATTATTTGTAATACCAAGACTTTCGTTGTATATATCAAAATATAATTTATAAAACGTATATGGTTTTGATCCTGAACAAGTGAGACATCTTCCTATGAGTTGCGCTATAGACTGGATTGGGTAAAGTGACTGGCCACCACTGTACCAACTCGAATCGGAGCATGGATCGTGGGGCGCGGTCGTCACAGTATGGTATCAGAGCCATTGGTTAAAATATTTGGAGAAACATGAAACACTCAAAGATGTTCACTAAAATATTCATATAGATTAAACCATATATTCTTACATCAAACACTAATCAACATAGAAGAGTGATAATCGGAGTATCGTATCTACATCTAAATCACGCTTCTTACCACGACTATTGTCACTACTTGTCTGCCATTGAATTTGTGACAAAATAGGATCTACTTTTGGTACATATGCTTTAAGTTTGTCAATCAATTCACTTGATGTACGTGCAGAGATGAAAATTTCACGAGCCGACGGCTTCATAAACTCTTGTTCCACGCAATGATCTAGAAAAGACAACAGTCCATCATAGAAACCATTGACATTGTAAAACCTATACGTTTTTTATGCATGTTTAACTGTGCCCATGAGGCTATGCAGAAAATTTCTTCCAGTGTTCCTAACCCCGCAGGTAATGCAATAAAAGCATCAGAATTATACAACATATTAGTTATTCTTTCATGCATGCTAGGTACTATAACTTCCTCCCATAAGATTGGACAATCGGAATGCATGTCAACTAAGGCTTTTGGTATGATCCCTAACACACTACCTTTATTTGAAAATGCACTAGTCGCAACACACCCCATTAACCCTAAACTTCCTCCCCCTCACACCAATTTAATCTTTCTTGCTGGCAATATGTTTCCCAAACTACTTGCTACCTCCAGAAACTCTGGATCTTTTCCTGTACTAGACTCACAAAAGACACAAATGGATTTTATTTCTCGAGTTGAAGATTTCTCCATCTCAATATTTTTTCTTTGATAATGTGGTATGTGTCAATGTATGATCTTCGATATTATAAAACCGTTATTTATAAGAAAATATATTAGGCGTACCGAGGAAGCTTTTGAAACAATCATAATACAACACCTTCAAAAATAATAATTAATTAAATAGCATCTCTAATAATCCATATTTCATGAATAACTTCCCCTACAATCCGTCTTTGATTATATGACATTTACTAATCTAAGAAAACACATTCATATCGTTGTACCTCATCATCTATTATTTGTGCCTATTAAAAATAATATATATGTATACATATGTGTGTGTGTGTGTTTATATAGATAAGACCATCTAAGTTTATTTGTACTGAAAAACTAAGTATATGCATAATTCTTAAAATAGGTACATGCACTTATAAGGAAAAATTATATCACCTTATTTTCCTCATGTGTTTTGTCTAAGTATCCAAATTTATTCATTTGAATAAAAAAAATCCAAAATAATGATAATATCAATAGTAATAATAAATCATAAAAAACTCCTATGTTATGTTACAATTAAAATTGCTCGTGTTCTTTGTGATAGTTATTTTTTTAATAGCATGATTTATCGACAAAAAAAATAGATTAAAAATTTTAGTACTCAAAATTTTAAGAATATTAAAGATTTTACTAATTTCTCTATATTATGCTCGTTAGTTAAAACCTTTCTTTTAAGATTTCGAAAACACAAACATAAACAAGTCACATACTTCTAATCTTAATTTTCATCCCAATCATCATACCATTAAAAACAATTCTCCCAACGGTTATAAACTGCTATAATGGCCATATCTCCTTCTATAAATACATCATTTTTGTACTACAAAACACACATTCATCTTCATCTAACTTCTCTCTACCAAAAATGGATCATTTGGTTCAAGTAATTCTTGTTGTAAATATTTTTTTATTTATTTTTCTTCTAAATGATGAAGAAACATCATTTGAATTTGCTATTGTATTTTTAGGATTCGCAATACATTTCCTATTTATTTCTCTTGGTATGAGTTTACTACTACTATGTAAGTTCAATTGAATATTGCATCTTGAATAATAAGACATTTATTCGAATAGTCTTCTTTTACTTATATAGTTGTTATAATGTGTGAAACGTCAAAACTCGATTAACATGACTATATTAAGCTAAAAAAACCTAATAAACTCTCGGTTATTATTAGACAAGAATCATAAGAGTTTAATTTTCTTCTTTCGATAAAATGGGCTTACGACTTCCTATGATGTTAAGTGTTAGTCCTTAAGAATAAAATAATCAAAATAGCCGTTATAAATACTTTATCTTCAAAACAATTCAGGAAAGAATCTGGGGACCAGATTCCTTTAAGGAGGGGGGATTGTAACGCCACAAATATTAGAAAGAAAATAAATTTATATTTTAGTCCTTGAACTTTTGAATATTTCTATTTGACCCTAAATGTTTAGAAAAAATTGCGTTTTAGTCCATAAACTTAAAAGTTAGTCTTTTATTATTTTTATAGGTCTCTAATCCTAAAACATATATTTAAATTTCAAATCTTAACCAAGATGATAGAATTATCTATAACAATTACATAAATAAATAAGTATATAACAAAGAAATCTAATTATACTTATTTGAATTTTAATAATTGAAGGACTTGATATGCAATTAACCAATTGATGAAGTAAGACATGACATCTTTTGATGAGGTAAGCCATGACATTCGTAAGACCATGATTAAAAGATTTTTTGTGATTTATTATAAAATAATTAAAGTGGGACCTTAATTAAAATTACTTTAACATGATTTTTGCCTATAAATAATAGGCTTTCTTCCAACAGTTTTCACACCCAAAATCATTTCGGTTTTTTCTTCTTTCTTCCTATGAATCTCTAAGTTAGTGGGTCTACTTTCAGGAAAAATTCATACCAAGTTCTTATTTCATCATTTTCTACCCGAAAATACCCCAAAACTTTTATTGCACAGAAATTATCCATTCGGCCCTGCACCTCACAAAAATCATAACTATTTGTTGAAAAATCCTTTTTGATCAAAGCTAACGGGTGAATACTCTCCTTGGTGTCTTCTATCTTTTATATGAAGACATCATTCTCAATTAAATAATATGATCGAGGAAGGCATAATCCATAAATCGTAAACTGTTGCCAACAAAACGATAGCAACTCTTATGTTGCAAGAATTATTTAGCATAGCAAACCTTCGTATTTTCACAAAATCTTGGATTCCCACATCTTTCATGATTCTAGAAACCATAAACCATAAAAAAAATTGAAAACCAAGTTCGTTTGGATGTCCGATCAAAGTTAAACCAAAACTGCAGTAATTTTTCACTTTATTTGGCACAACTATTGTTTTCTTAATTTATAAGTTTAATCGACATCATAATTCAAGTATTTATCACGCACATAAATTTAACATGATATAGTATTAGTTATAATTAGATTATTATGATTTATAATTATGAATTGACAATTTATGATTTTATTTATAGCATTTAAATGGTATATTTATCGTGTTTAACACACTATTTTTATAAGTCTTACAAGATTATTCTTACCATTTCATGACCTAACCATCAAATAAGATTACTTATCATTCCTTATCATATGTTTTGATAAACCTCTCATGTTTATATCTTTATATTTAAGTTATAAAACAAGTATATGCATTTTAAACTTACTATGTAAAATAAATTAATAAATGACTAAGTTATACATTTTAAGGTGTTATTTCGTATGATACTTATTTGGTGTGTGGTTATTAAAAATTTGGAATTGATTAAAGACTAAAAAGATGAGTTTTCCTAGAGTTAGTTAAGTAATATATTTTTTCTTTAAATTCATCATCTAAGACTTTCATGTTTTGTGTAATGACATAAATTAAGCTTATGTGTTATTTACTAAGATTTACATTGTAACTAGCATTTTTAACAAGAACGTTCTCATTTTCACCAACATGAGAAATGAAGAAAAAGTACAATATTTGTTGTGGTGAATTATAAATTCAGTTGATTAATATTATTTAAATTTGTTAAAGATTTGACGAACTAATCAACCCCATCAAGGTTCCCCTTATGAGTTAAGGCGATGTTTCATTTTTGATTTGTTGTAGCCCCGTTTGGCATTCGGCCCTGAGAAAATTAGACTGAAAAGCCACTACTCTGTTACCAAACTTCGAACAACCTATATTTCATCATAATCATCTTTGGCATCTCATCTCATTGCATGATTTTCTTACTCATCGTTAAATCATATCCAATCATTTATTATTTATCATATCTATTCATAGTCATGATAATTCTCCAATATTATAATCTCATATCTTGGTTCTTGAATTGTGCAAAGAGCAACGAACTATGTTCGGGACATGTAGCTCAAGGAGCAACGGATGTTATCCAGTTTACTAGCTTGTTTGTTTATCTGTTATACCCATTGGAACGCCTTTGGAAAGTTGGGCGCAAGGTTTTAGTCGAGTTACTGTCGGGCAGTAAGGACTGTCAGTTTAAGTAATTTTGCTTGATACCCATCTATCAATGCACCGCTTGCAGTCAAGAGTTGGCTATAACCAGCATGCTTGATCGACATGTACTCGAGCATGTCTCTTGATTGTTTGCGAGGTCACTCCTCGTCGGGAGGTATAAGGTAGAATAATAGAAGTCATAAGGCTGGATTTGTTTATTGTTAAGCACAAGTTCATTAACTATTCTATGAAAACTCCAGTACCATTGCTACATCAAATTGTCCAGTTCAACTGTTTCTACCGGTAAGATCACTCACGAAATGTATCCAGTAGGTCACAGTTAATTCTTGCATTTCCAGTTCTTTTATATGAATTCACTAAGTCATTAAAGACTTATTCCTCGTTTCTTCTGTCCATTCCTCAGGACAAAATCAACATGGCAGCATGAACCAAGTGAATAATTGTTCATGCGTGCATTTTGGAATATTCGTATTTTGTCATTAGTGCATAACCATTAAAATGGTCACATTATTTGATATACCAAGACTTCTGTTGTATATATCAAAATATAATTTTTAAAACGTGTATGGTTTTGATCCCAAACAAGTGAGAACCATTTCTATGAGTTGCACTTTAGTCTGGATTGGGTAAAGTGGTTGGCCACCACTGAACCAACTCGGATCGGAGCATAGCTCGTGGGGCGCAGTCATCACAACAATATTGAGTATAATTAGTGTTGACTCAACATTGGGCGTCAACACCAGTGTTGAGTTACAAAAGTTGTACCAATCCCGATCTACACATTTGCATATACCATGGGCTTCTTGAACTATGCTCAAAACATGAATCTTAGGTTGGGCCCAAACATGGGGCCTCTGGAGGACTCGGATGATAAGGACGGAAATGCTACCCCTGATAATTTTGCGTTATTGCTTCTAAATCGAGACCTCATCATGACTAAGATTCCTCATGCACCGCCTCTCCCTTATCTTTTTGAATAGGTTGATGAGGAAGAAGATGACCTCCTTGATACCATTGAAATCTATGGAAAGGATGATGATAAGACTCAAGCATGAACACCGGTGAACATGTTATAATTTCCTTCTCGAACAAGTTTGATTTACTTTGAACAATTTGATTTAATTTGGGCATTGCATCGTCGATTTGGTTGTTGAACTCTATCTACTCTTTATTTTAACTATTCTATGATTATGCACGAAAATCTCATGTTTGAGATGGTATGCTATACATTCTATATGTCTATCTTGGTATGACATCATAGCGTGGAGACTATTGTGCCTCACTAGTTTCTTGGATGATGATTGCGATGAGGATTACAAGAAGTGAGGCTAGTTGTCGTCTCCTAGGATCATAAAATGATCTCTAATTGGAACCCTTGTTGTCTTGTCGAGACATTAGGCCACGCTAAGTTAAATGAGTCTGGTGTCATTATTTTTTAGATTTTGGGGTTGCATCCAACCCTATTGGGCTAGTGTCCCACGAAGACTGTCATCCATGATGGCGGTTGAGTTTTCATTCTCTTATGCCTCTCTAGCATGCATAAAGCGTAACTGTTGATGGTGTTATGCAGCTTGTGGTAAAATTTGTAATCTTTCGGCATTGAAGATATGTGATCCTTATAGGGTATCTCGAGCCTCTTTTCTTTTGTGGCAGCGAGTCCAAATACTTTCTCAGTTTGATCACTCGCGTGCCACCTGTTATCCGCAAGTTTGTCCCCAAGAGCAGGTCCATCACGTCCTTCCACTTCTCGATCAAAACTATCTCAGGACACCGCATCATATATGTTTCCATCTTCTAAAGTTGACCATGTCGTTGCTCTGGTAGTGCCCAAACGACTTACACTAGTAGAGTCTGGGACTGAACTACTTGACCCACTACCTGAAGCACTTCTAGTTTCACTAATACTATGCTCTCCTTGATTGGATGTATCTTTATACAACTGAAAATACAATAACAAACTACGCTAAAGCAATTTGTTATCATGTATGATAATTAATAAAGTAATGTAACATACTACCTGCACTTAAATTTCAAAAAAGACTTCAGAGAGAAAAGCGCCCTGAACGCAAAAAGTTAAAAATCAAGAAAAAAACACTCATAAGGCATTAATGTCAAAATTTTGCTACCTCGAAATGACATTTGCCTTACCAAATATTCGAGCAATAAAACTTTTGAGACAAGGAAATTTCGATACAAGAGCAATTTTTGCAAAAAATTATCTGGAATTAAGACTGAGCGAAGTGGTCGTACTTACCCCCTATTTATAGATGCTGGCCCAACCTCTAAATGAAATTAATATGAACATAGAACTTAATCTCGAATAAAAGGTTTTCGATATATTTTGATTTTTTTTTTGTATAATCGAAATTCGACTTATGCCGGAACTCTCCGTATTTATCTCGAAACATAATTTCGAGATAAAAATAAGTTTTTCTCAAAATAATTTTCGAGACAATGACCAAGTATTTAAATTGGCACTCGAATTTTACAAAAATGGCCCCCAAATGGGGGGCATATGTTATTTCAAATACATTAAACCATGAATTTGATTTGATACCCGATTCTTACAAAAATAACTCCCAAATGGGGGTCATACGTTACTTCAAATACATTAAAGACGAGGATTTTAATTTTACAACTCTTTACAAGAACGGCTCCCAAATGGAGGGACTATATGGTATGGGCTTACTTAGTAGGCCAAAGTTATCTCGAAAGTGTGCTTCGACATAACCAAATCTAAATATCTCGAAAGTATGTTTTGAGATAGCATTATTTCGATATATCCCCTGAAATTCGAAAAGTGGTCTTGCATTTCGAGGACTATAAATACCTCGAACCCGAATAATGAAGGCAAGTCATTTATTACTGTAGTAACCCCATGCTCTTATATCGAGAGTTCAGCTTCAAGATAAGCTTTAAACTTAACTCATTTCGAGTTATAAGTCATTTCGAGTTACTATATCAAGAGGCCATAATTTCGACTCAACCTCAGTTTCGAGAGGCGCCCAATTTCGAGAGCAGCCAAGTTTTGAGATGGACCATATTCGAGATACATGCACTTTCGAGTTATTAGAAGATTATAACTATTGTTGTGATTCTACCGTACATTTGGTGTATTCAGGAAAAAGTTGATCCACATCAGTTTAGGTTAACATAGTTTGGTGTAATTTAGGTCCATTTGTAATCTAGTTTATCCTACGTGTAATCTGAACGAATTATTACTAAATTACATAGAACTTTTCTTTACAAGTTTATCACATATATTATAATTCTGACTTCCATGTATTAAAACAACATCTAAAGTATAAGCTAAAAACATTTTACTGATAAACGATAAGAACACTAAATCGTACAATACGATTTTGCTATGCTGCTACGTATATAATCAAGTTGCAAGCTTAGTTGCAATGGAGTCTACATTACGTAGGTGACCAAGTTGCAAGCTCAATTGTGATTAATGGAGTCCAAGACCATGGAACTAACACTAATTTTGTTTAGATGTAGTGTAAGAACATTAATATAATCAATATACTGAAATTTCTCTTGATCCCAATTAAAGAAAATAAGTGAGGTGACTTTCGTTTGAGTTGCACTTGGCAAAGGGATTTTTCTCAGTTGGAGGTAAACTATATGCATTTCTCAAGTTCAAAACACTTTTGCTAAGCCTCAAGTACCAAGTTTTCTTTTTTCATCTCCAAATATAAGAAGTAAAAATTCAAGATAACAACAATGGCTTTTCAATATCATGCTCAATTTCCAGGGAGTACTTATCGTCTCCGATGGAATAACCTTCTTTCTCTTCTGCAGAGCTCCCGCTCGCTGGGCGTGACCTCATCGTACATGAACCTGCGTAATGGTAGACCACTAACGAATTCCAAGTCCCGAAATGAGATTGACAGCTCGCCGAGTGAGGTGAAGAGAGTGTTTGTGAAGGCAATCATATTTCGCATAAGGCTTTCATGATTTCTGAGTTGCACTCGTATGTGAAGAGAGATGCATAGACCGAGATGTATATCTTTCTGGATTGAAGTGTTGTCATGTACCGAACAAGGATGTCCTCTGTCCACTCCCAATATCCAAAAAATAAGCAAATTTTTCCAGGAATGTGAAGAGAGGCGTCTTCACACGCGGCGTCGCCTTTCATGATGCGTCGTCCCAAAGTTGAAAGAGGTGTGTAGTCGATTGATGGTTGGTGATGCGCAGCACAGAGCACCAACAGTCTGGAAGATCTGCTTGAAGACCGGGGATATTCTTCAGTCCACTCTTTCAATTGATCGGTGTTCATCAATGGTGGCCATGGGCTCGCATAATAGCCATCAATCGGAGTGCCCACCTTCAAGATTGTGTCTCGCCTGGTTGATCGGTTGTCATCATCAATGATGATTAAATTCCCTACGCCGGACGAGGAAGAGCCTTTCTTGAATGAAATCATTGTGGCAATTCTTAAACGACAAGAGAGATAAATAAATCAAGTTAGTAATTGACGGGGAAGAATAACACAAATAATCAAAAAGAGAAGAATGCAAAAAAAAACCCCTAGTATATGTCTCTGTTTCGCGTTGAACAAAGCAAGTCTTCTCTCTTTTAGTTCACAACCCGCTACAACCTGCGGACAAAAAAAGGGGGTGGTGATCAGCAATTAGAAAAAATAATTAAAAAGGAGAAGCAATATATATAAAGAAAAGAAGAAAAAGCAGAATCAAAGTTCAAGTTGCTGAAGTCTTACCTTTCAAGTTTTCGCCAATATCCGGAATCTCGGTCCTCTCCGTCGCTGGACATAATGGAATTTGAAGAGAAAAAGAGAGAGAGCTCCTTAGTCACAACTCACACGAGATAGAACAGGATTTAAAAAAGAGAAAAAAAAAACTCGAAACGAGCTTAACAAGTTG